>VXAY01007501.1:112533-131268 GCA_013399855.1 Oxyruncus cristatus | reverse complement strand
TTTTTTTTTTTTTTAAGTCTAAGAACGTTATTAGTGTCCCTTGTAAGATAGGAGATGTTCCTCAGTCCCTATACTGGGGCAGGAACAGGAGTTCTTACCAACTCTTTAAAACACTGTTTTTGTGCTGGTTTTGACCTCACATCAAAATATTTTGGCATAGCTTCTGTATGTTTCTTTTAATCCATACCTGTGGGATTTCTAAGGTGAGATAAGTTTTCAAAAGGCACTTGAACATAAAGATCAAGGAAGTTTGAATCCCGAATTCTGATTTACCCTTAAATATGAGGTTAATGATACTTTTTGCCTTAGAAGTTGGGGGTTCTTTGTTTCTCACAGGGACATGTATTAGCTGCTTTGCTGGGATTTTGGGTAGGAAGTACAGAAATTAATAGTAAGTGTAAAACACAGGTGCCTTGCAGAGATGGGAGCACGTAACTTGGAATATTAGGGCACAGGTTTTGGGGCATCAGTTGGAAAACTTTGTTTCATTTTGCAGTTCAAGGTGCTTTTGTCAACTGGACAGAAGTGAGCAGTGCTTCACTTGCTCCTTTGCTGTCACACCTGAGAAACACCTGGAGAAATGACAGGGAGAAAAGCACTGAGTTCTTCTGAGGAAAAGGAGGAAAATGGGAGTTTTTCCCCGAAGGCTGTTCTAGATTCAAGTTGTCTCTGTACTTGGAGACCTCCTGTGTATGGGATGAATTTTGGGGAGTGTGGCAGTCGGTGCTCTCTGTGTCATGTCCATACACTGTCATCCCTGTAAATGGTGTTACCTTTGCTTACCTAACACCTTGGCCAAAGTTTCTGCAAACTGGCTGTTCCGAAGCTTCCACTTCTCTGGTTTCAGCCAATTCTGCCATGTGAGCATCCTGACCCTGTTGCTTTTTCTTTGTGTTTATGGGGGGGTGGAGGGTGAAGGTTGGACAGACCTTTACATGAAAATATTTAAACTGTTTTAAGAAAAATGTGTGGATACCTGTTGATTGGAGTTGTTCTGCAGCCCTGCTTCTAAAGGTATGGAACTCTGGTCCAAATGATGGCTGATTTGTTGTAGGAAAGATCATCGGGTTAAAAAAAATGAATAAATTTTTTTTCTTGCGGTGGGCTTCTAGAAAACACGTCAAGCTGATACTTAACTCTTTCTTTGATTGAATACAGTAAACCTTTTTCATAGTTAAATTCAAAGAGTTAAATGTTCAAAGACTGGGTTAAATGTGTGGAATATATATATTGGTGGAAAATACAGTTTTCAGGGAGCTCTGTCTGTCAGTGGGAGTTCCCTTTACTGTCACGTCAAACTTGGAGGTGTTTTGCTTTGACTAAGTGTGGTTCTTCTGTCCAACAGCAGTGAGTGGAAGAGCATCTGCAATGTCAAACACTCCTACCCACAGCATTGCAACCTCAGTGTCCCAACCTCAGACGCCGACTCCGAGTCCCATCATTTCTCCTTCAGCCATGCTGCCCATCTACCCTGCTATAGATATCGATGCCCAGGTGAGCCTGCTGCTCTCACAGAGCCACAGAGCTGTTTTTCTCTGCACCCTGAATAGTTCAGCAGTGGTAAACAGCTCTCTTGCATAATGGATTGGGGTCTGGGGACTGGATTTACTGCTTTTAGAAAGCCCAAACAACTCCCTGGAGAGTTGCAACCCACTTTCCTCTGTGCTCTCGCCAAACAAAAGAGAAGGTCTCTGAATGACTGAACACTTGTATTTCTTATTCCTTTGTTGTCAGGCTTATGAGAAACAGCAAAGTTTTCTCCTGACACATTAAATATGTTTCTGGCCTGATACGCTAAGACAAAAATAAGCCTTAGAATGTTGCACACTGATTTTTCTGGTTGTGCTTCAAGGTGTTGGCCAGCGATCACAGACCTATGGAAGTCTTGAAACTAATAATTTCTGTGATTTTTATTTATTTATTTATTTATTTTTGACAAGAGGAAATAATTCAAGCTCTCATTTCCACTAAATAAAGGGCTTTTTTGCATCGAAAGTAATTGTTAAAAGGGCAACTTTGTGTTGACTTACAGCTAGCTGGCCATCACCAAAAAGCATGCACATACTACCTGGCATACATGTGTGCAGAGCTCTGGGCTGTACATAACATGGCTGAGGTTTGGGCAGCATGCAGTAGAGGAAAGGCATGGGATCGTTGTGGAGAAAGGGAGAGAAACCTCTGGAAAGCCAGTCCTGGGTACCTCAGCTGCTGGTGGCACTTGGCTTGGTTTCTGCTGTGACCAAGCCTTTGGTTAAACTGGTGTGTTAAGAATTAAAGATAGAATTCTTACCTTCATTATACCATCTAAAGGTCACAGTCAAGCAGTGGTAAAGAAGTTAATCTGGTTAGCAGAGCATAGATGACAGACAGCTCAGTTCCTGAAGAATCTCAGTTCTTGTCAGGATTTCTTCTTAAATCTCCCAGCAGAGCTGACTTGAGAATTAGAATGCTGTTAGGAACTTGCACACAGAAGATAGTTGTAGGGGAATCAATAAACACATCTTTAGCTTATAAAACGTTTTTATTGTTTTGGCTAATGTGCAGTGTAACATGGGCTGTACTTGAAAAAGCAAATCTTTATCTCGTGTTCGTGGTGTCTGTTTGTTTTAGACTGAAAGTAACCATGACACAGCCCTGACACTGGCCTGTGCTGGAGGCCACGAGGAGCTGGTACAGACCCTGCTGGAGAGAGGAGCCAACATCGAGCACAGGGACAAGAAAGGTGGGTGTCTCACCGTGGCAGTACAGACCCTCTCTGCTTTTCCAGCCTCTCCTACCAAACAAATCCCCAGTAAACCCCATCCTTGTGTGAAGCCTTTAGGCTTGACTTTTGTGTGGTTTAACTCGCATCACTTGAGCTATGAACATGGACTCTTCAAACATCCTTTTCCATTTCAGGGTTTACTCCGCTCATTTTGGCTGCTACAGCTGGTCATGTGGGTGTTGTGGAAATCTTACTGGATAATGGAGCTGATATCGAAGCCCAGTCTGAGAGAACCAAGGACACTCCCTTGTCTTTGGCTTGTTCTGGAGGGAGGCAAGAGGTGAAGTAAAACTTAAGTCTTCAAAAGCAGTGTGTGAACTATATATTGTGTCAGTACAGCAAAGCAACCTGCCAGAAAAGTTACAGTCACTTAATTCAGCACTCTTATTTCAGGATGGTGTGTTTTAGAAGGATGCAAAGAGGTTCACATTGTTTGCATTTTCCAGTTTATACTTGAAAACACGTCTGCTGTGGATTGCTTTCCCTCCTTTGATAACTGTGCAGGTGTCCTCATGACTAGTCATTAGTGCCTCGTTATGGGCCTTTTGCCAGCATTAGATACAAAAGTGAATGTGATGAGTGTTGTTGAAAAGCAGGAGTTAGACACAAATGGGTTCCATGTATGAGCCATATCATGACTTTTGGGAAAGAAAATGGGAAGACACTGGGCTTAGGGCAGTAGAGGTGATGTCAGGTTGCCCTCTGCCCCAGTTTTAGTGTTTGACATTGTATTTGTCCTGTGATTTCATGGGAAAATATTCTGATTGAAAATTATGCAGGTCTCATCTAAACATTTTTTATGCTTAAGAACTGAAAGTGGATGCATGAGAGATGACACAAGGGGTTTTCACCTTGGTGTACATTGTTTTTTTAAGTTGCCAAACAGCTGAGTTTCTTGTCAAGTCCTCTGCAGGGGAGGACAAAAAGCAGGAGTACTTTGTACACTGCATTCACATTGAATCTGTGGGTTTGGCAGTCCTTAAAGACCGCTGAAATAATCATAAAAAGGTCTGGGGTTTCTTTGCTGTGTTGTGCAATTTGGTGTGAATGGTTGAAGCATGCCAATGAGCAGTTGATTTTTTTTACAGCAAGTTTTCCAGGGGCTTTGAGGACACAGTTGCAGCCTCATCTGTTCATGGAGGCCAGGAGTGTAGTGAAGCAACTGACTGAAATGGCTTTCTTACCATTGACATCTTCCAGCAGTATATTGAGGCTTGAAAACCATTTGTCCTGGATAGATATGTAAGTTCTGCAGGAAACCACATGTTCTTTCTTAACACCCTGCAGGTGGTGGAGTTGCTGCTGGCTCGAGGGGCAAACAAGGAGCACAGGAATGTTTCTGATTACACACCTTTGAGCCTCGCCGCCTCGGGTGGCTACGTGAACATTATCAAGATTCTGCTGAATGCTGGGGCAGAAATCAATTCCAGGCAAGTTCCCTTTGCACCCCTCCTCTCTTGGCTTTAGCTGTGCATTATGTGAAGAACGTGTGTGTTATCCCTTTGTTTTCCCTGTGTAGTTTACTCTGTGTGGGCACGTAGGTGATGCTTTTGCATCCATTGGGAGGTAGCAAACAGCTCAGGTGCACACTGCACAGGTCAAAGGGAAGGGCCAAACACAAGCTGCGCTCCTCATAAGAGATGCCCATAAATTTAAAGCAATTAAAAAGTGGCATACGTGGTTTTCTAAGTGCAAATACTTGTCCTATGTGATGCTACTATGGAGAACCTCTTGTAGGTTCAGTAGTAGTTGGTGTGTAGCTGATTTTTCAGACTTGGATAAGTACTCTGCTTTCACTAATTAATCATAAGCACATTTATGAAATGACTTTTAAAGAGTTTTGGGGTTTTTTCCTTCCTTCTCTTTCAGAACTGGTAGCAAATTGGGCATTTCCCCCTTGATGCTGGCGGCCATGAACGGGCACACTGCTGCTGTCAAGCTGTTACTGGACATGGGCTCGGATATAAATGCCCAGATCGAGACCAACAGGAATACAGCTCTGACTCTGGCCTGTTTCCAAGGGAGAACTGAGGTGGTCAGTCTGCTGCTCGACAGAAAAGCCAACGTGGAACACAGAGCCAAGGTAAGGAGCAAACACTGCAGAAGTCTCCCAGAAGAACTGCTTTGTAAGTCGTCATTTGGCTGTTGTTACCCGATTTTCTTGCCTTCTTGTGCAGGTTAACTTCTCTAGTTCAGTTCTCCAAGCCAGTTAGCTGAACTGAGCCATATTTTGTACAGGAAAAAACAAAATGGCTGCACTTAAGGGCAAGAAGTTTTGTGGTTACATGGTTCAGCAAAAAGTGTGTTTCTTCTGAAGCCTTAATTCATCTGAAGGTGCTTATAGGCGTAAGGATAATAAACCATTATGTTCCTGGAAGTTGAAATGAATCCTGGCTCTCGGGTGAAAACCCCCCCCTGCCACCTCCTGAATAATTACTTCTTTTTCCTGCCTGCTTGTCCCAGACTGGTCTCACTCCATTGATGGAAGCAGCCTCGGGGGGATACGCAGAAGTGGGCAGGGTCCTGCTGGACAAAGGTGCGGATGTAAACGCTCCCCCGGTACCTTCATCCAGAGACACAGCTTTAACCATTGCAGCAGACAAAGGGCACTACAAGTTCTGCGAGCTCCTCATTAGCAGGTACTGTACTTGTAAATGAACAGCTTAAAGAGAAATATGGCCTTACTTAGACTGATTTTCCTGATATACAGTAATAATTCCCAATATACGCTACAGAGTAGGAAATGGGAAAGGTTCTGTGTCTGGGAGCGTTACTGGGAATTTGCATTTATCACAAGTGCTCAAATGAAGGTCTCCTTGGTGTCAGAGTGGTTCCTTCTGCCTGGATGCCGGGGTTTGAAGGGGTGTGTTTGGCGTTGCAGGGGAGCTCACATCGACGTGCGGAACAAGAAGGGCAATACCCCGCTGTGGCTGGCAGCGAACGGGGGGCATCTCGATGTTGTCCAGCTGCTCGTTCAGGCTGGAGCTGACGTGGATGCAGCTGATAACAGGAAAATAACTCCTCTCATGGCAGCCTTCCGAAAGGTAGGACGTGAAGTTGAGCTTGGCTCTTGTCTGGGAATGTCTTGATCATCCCTACACAGTTGTTAGAAGTAGAATGTAGCTGTCAGACACTATTGTCAGTTCATTTTAATACTTGGCATTCAATCCTCCAAAATAGGTGTGTGTGTCACCTGTGTAAAATCTGTGTTAAATTCTAGTAGGAATTTGCTTTGTCGAGGCTGGTTCTGGAGTGTGTGAGGAGTGAAAATGGCAGGGTGTTTGTGTGTAGTAGAACTGGGGGAGATTGGTTCCTTATGCAAGAGCAGCTGAGGACTTTGGTCAAAAAAAGTGCAGTTTACCCTGAGTTGAGTCTAGAGATGATTGTTGTTAGCCAGGGAGTGGAGTTGAGGTGCTGCAGTACTGGGAGAATAGCAGATGAGTGTAGGAGCCTGCGGCTGTGGGAGCTGGGCATCTGCAGACTACCCAAAAAAAGGCAGAAGTCTGTGGAAGTACAGCTGGAGCAAGGGCAACCTGACGACAGGTACTGCAATTCCCTGCCTCCTCTGGTGTCAGAAGTGCGCAGAAACGTGCCCCACTAGTTCAGGAGGTGAGAAGGATGGAAAAAAAAAAAAAGCGTTGAGAGCGTCATGTGTCGAGGAGTTGGAAGTAGATATTTCTGGAGGAGTGCTGGCACTGGAGTGTTTGTCAGCAAACCGGAGGCAGCTGGGCTGAGGGAAAGTGTCATCCTTGAAATTTGTTTGCAGGGTCACGTGAAAGTGGTGCGTTACCTGGTGAAAGAGGTGAACCAGTTCCCGTCCGACTCGGAGTGCATGCGATACATAGCAACCATTACTGATAAGGTAAGATGGGAGGGAAGGGAGGATTTGAGAAGGAATAGTGCTGTGCCTCGGTTTCAGAGGCCAGGTTGTGAATTCTGATCGGCTTGCTGGCCACCAGCTTTCAGCCAGAGGATGAGTCCCATGGGAATTCTTGAGAAAAACCATAGCAAAAAAAAAAGGTTACTAAGTTACAAGTGTAAGCCGGACATCATACATCCAAACACCTCGGAAAACTGAGGGTCGGTGTACTTCCCCATTTCAGGAGATGCTGAAGAAGTGCCACCTGTGTATGGAGTCAATTGTTCAAGCCAAAGATAGACAAGCTGCAGAAGCCAACAAAAACGCAAGCATTCTGCTGGAGGAACTGGACTTGGAAAAGGCAAGTGGGAAGAGTTTGGAGCTGGGAATACTTCTTTGGTAAAATTCCAGTTTCACATTCCTTGAGGATGATAAGGTCGGTGAAAGTAGGTATTGAGCATATAGGGGTTTTTGTAAGTACCATAATTAGAGTGTCTAGAGATGAGCATCTTGTTGTTCAGGCAATCTTTGATCTTTGCTGTTACTCAGAGAAATTGGATCAGGAAACGCCAGTGTAACTATTTCCTCTGGAATAGTATTGTACCAAAAGATGGATTTCTGAATATGTGTTTTTGTCAAGTGCAAGACAGATTGGCATTTTCCAGTCATATGGATTTTTGGTCTAACCCCTGTTTTGTGTCTTAAATAAAATACACTTACTTACTAGAAACCGTTACACTGTAGTAGAAAGTTAACAGAAGAATCCAAGTATAGTGTCCTAGGAAATAGAAAGCATTTTGATTTCTTGAAATGCATGGGAAATCTTGTAATGCTGTTCCGTGTGCTTGACTTGTAGCTGAGGGAAGAAAGCAGGAGACTGGCTTTGGCTGCCAAAAGAGAGAAAAGAAAGGAGAAGAGGAGGAAGAAAAAAGAAGAGCAGAGGCGAAAACTAGAAGAAATAGAAGCAAAAAATAAAGAGAATTTTGAACTTCAAGCTGCTCAGGAGAAAGAGAAGTTAAAAGCTGAAGGTGATTTGTTAATTGCTACTGCATTTATGCCAAGAAAAGAATGAAATTCTGTATGAGTTGATACAAAAAGGGGAGAAGCTCCATGTTATGACATCCCGTAATAGTTTTAGGGATGTCTGCCGAGTTACTGATTTTGAGTGGTGTTTGGAGCCTTGTGAAGTTACTCCTGAGTTCTTTGATAGGACAGGTATGATTTGGAAAACTAAACCACACAAGCTTCCTCAAGCCAGCTAAATTACTCCTGCTTTTTTTTTATTCTTCCATCAGATGATCCCGAAGTCCCAATGGAGCCTCCCAGTGCTACCACCACCACCACCATAGGTATATCTGCCACCTGGACAACACTAGCAGGATCCCATGGGAAGAGGAATAACACCATCACCACAACAAGCTCCAAGAGGAAAAACAGGAAGAACAAAGTAACCCCCGATAACGTTCAGATTATATTTGATGATCAGCTCCCAATTTCCTATAGCCAGCCCGAGAAGGTCAACGGGGAATCCAAGAGCAGCAGCACCAGCGAGAGTGGTGACAGTGACAACATGAGGATCTCCAGCTGTAGCGATGAGAGCAGCAATAGCAACAGCAGCCACAAGAGTGACAATCATTCTTCCCCGGCCAGCACTAACACTCAGAGCAACAAAAAGCAACCGTCGGTGCTTGTCACTTGTCCAAAGGATGAGAGGAAAGCAGCTCCCGGCAAGTCATCCATCAAGTAAGTTCCTGGGACCCTGCATGCAAAATACATGTTGTCCTTCTTTTTATTTCCCCACATAATAACAGCATTTCATTTCTTTTACAGGTTGTCTGAAGTTATTAATGAAGTGACGAGTAATTCCTTGTCTACTTGCACAAAATCTGCTCCTTCTCCCCTTTCTTCTCCAAATGGAAAGCTAACCATTGCTAGCCCCAAACGTGGTCAGAAAAGGGAAGAAGGGTGGAAGGAAGTTGTGAGAAGGTAAGCAAAATGTTCCCGTTTCCCTTTGTTGCTGTCCTTTGTAAGGAAGGGGGGGCCTGGCCCCGGAATTACTGAATGACCTTCTTAGGGGGGTCGAGATTTCACAAAACTGCTGCTACGTAGCTTGAATCAGGAAATAGAAGATTACTTTGACCTGCCTGCCCACAGCTTCTTGCCTTGGAAGCATTTCCCACTAAATATTGTTTCTTTTTTATACAGATCCAAGAAGGTTTCTGTTCCATCAACTGTGATTTCCAGAGTCATTGGCAGAGGAGGATGTAACATCAACGCGATCCGGGAGTGCACGGGAGCGCACATAGACATTGATAAGCAGAAGGATAAAACTGGAGATCGGATAATCACAATAAGGTGAGCAGGAGCCCTCATTTGCTCCTTCCTGTGGGGATTTTCTCATTGTAGAACACTTGACTGTATAGAAAAATGAAAAGGCTTGATCTGGTTGCTCCCTGGAAAATCACTTTGAGGCAGGGGAGGTGAATGGGGAAGCACAGGTACAACCATCAGTTGCTACCATGGTGTTGGTACTAAATACAAGTTGGGAGATAATGCAAAGCATAAACATTGGGGTGTGGCTAAATACGTAGACTTGTTCAGGGAAGTAAATATTTTAACCATTTGGGGTTTTGGGGAGAGTCAGAGTTTTCAACTTGAGCCTCTTGAGTAATTGTCAGCAGCAGGAACCTGCCAAGCTCAGTTTTCAGGTGGAGAGTTATTTTCCTGTCTGTGTTAGCATGACAGAAGGCAGGCTGGATTATGGATCATGTGTGGGAGGTTCTTGGCTATAATGTGTGTAAATGCTTAGATGCACTTTCCCCTTCCTTCCTTTTCGTAGGGGTGGCACAGAATCAACCAGGCAGGCCACGCAGTTGATCAATGCTCTGATTAAGGATCCGGATAAGGAAATTGATGAACTTATTCCAAAGAACCGTTTGAAAAGTTCGACCGCAAACTCCAAAATAGGGTCCTCGGCGCCTGCCACCACTACAGCTGCTAACAGTTCTCTCGTGGGCATCAAAGTGACCACCGTAGCTGCTTCGTCGGCGTCCCAGCCTGCCTCCGCGCTCTCTGTGCCTGCCATCTCCTCAGCCTCCACTCACAAGAGCATTAAGAACCCCGTGAACAACGTGCGGCCCGGTTTCCAAGTCTCCCTCCCGCTGGCGTATCCTCCTCCGCAGTTTGCACACGCTTTACTCGCCGCTCAGACCTTCCAGCAGATCCGTCCGCCTCGGTTGCCCATGACACACTTTGGAGGTACTTTCCCCCCAGCCCAGTCCACGTGGGGCCCGTTTCCCGTTCGGCCGCTGAGCCCCGCCAGAGCCACTAACTCGCCGAAACCTCACATGGTGCCTCGCCACAACAGCCAGAACAGCAGCGGTGCTCAGGGGAACCCAGCGAGTTCTCTGACGACGAGTCCCACGGCGACCACGACTTCGGTGGCCTCCACTGTGCCTGGTTCTTCCGCGAGCGGCAGCCCGAGTTCCCCCTCGGTCAGGAGACAGCTCTTCGTCACGGTCGTGAAGACGTCCAACGCCACGACGACCACCGTGACCACCACGGCGAGCAACACGAGCACGGCGCCCACCAACGCCACGTATCCAACTCCTACTGCCAAAGAACACTACCCCGCCTCTTCCCCCTCGTCTCCCTCTCCTCCCGCGCAGCCCGCGGGCGTTGCCAGGAGCAGTCCTTCCGACTGCGTGGCCGCGGCCTCTCCCAACAAAGGTGCGCCTTCGTCTGACGCGGACGCGGGCAGCCCGCCCGCGGTGGAAGCCAGCGGCTCGACCGGCAGCAGGCAGCCCAACCCTGGCACCGGCAGCTCCTCCGTGCATCCCGCTCATCAGCAGCCCCCGGGAGCTCCTCTGCCGGAGGCCAGGCCCCCTCTCCAGCAACCTCAGGTTCCTGCTCCAGATCCTCGGCTGGTTGTGCCTCCAAATTTAGCAGCGACGAGCTCATCTGCTCCCGTGGCAGGTCCGACCAACGCCCCGATGACCTACCCCGTGTCCCAGACGTCCATGGGGTCTGCCCAGCCCGCAGCCAAGATGGAAACCCCGGCCATCAGACCGCCTGTCCATGCAACCGGCAGCGTCCACAAGAATCCAGCTCCTGTGCAAAACTCCTCCGTCGCAGTCCTCAACGTGAACCACATCAAAAGGCCCCACAGTGTTCCTTCTTCAGTGCAGCTTCCTTCTACCTTAAGTACACAAAGTGCTTCTCAGAATTCGGCCCATCCGGCGAACAAGCCCATGGGGAACAACTTCAGTGCTACTCTGCCTTTCGGGCCCTTTAGTACGTTGTTTGAGAACAGCCCCACGTCTGCTCATGCCTTCTGGGGTGGGTCCGTCGTTTCATCTCAGACGCCACCAGAATCCATGCTCTCCGCCAAGTCCTCATTTTTGCCAAATTCCGATCCGTTACATCAGTCTGACACTTCCAAAGCCCCAGGTTTTAGGCCACCGTTACAGAGGCCAGCTCCAAGTCCCTCAGGTAAGTGTTTTGGGTCCGCACCTTAATAATGCAGTTTATTCGGGATTTTTTAAGCCAAGTAGAGCTCATTTTCCTTTTAAGGGGCCCACCCTCAAATCTAATAACTGGGTGGCAGCTGATGAGCTTGATAAAAGTCACACTTTTTGCCATTGCAGTATTCTCTGCTCCGATAGCTGAGATAATAAAACACTGTTGTTTCCACCTCCCTTCCCTACCACCACCTAATGCCTGTTCTGGTTTGTGGTAACAATGTCCTGAGGCTGCAAAAAAATATGCAGTGTCTTCCAAGTGTGTGAATGGTGTTTTGATCTGAAGTTGTAATTTAAGAGATGTGTTTTCTTAATTGCTAAATTTGAGCAAAAAAGTTACTTCCTTGACTGCCTGAATTTTATAGGGAAACACTGAGCCCTCTGCCCAAAGCAGAGGCCAAGGGTTTGTCACAGAACCTGTTCTGTAGCTTTCAGAAAGTACAGACGTGGTTTGGACCAGCCTGTTTTTGTAGGACCTCTGAGTTGTTCATGAATCAATTCAACAGCAGTTTTTTTCATGTTTTGTGAATATGATGGTATTGAATTTTGTCAGTTGAATATACTTCTCAGCATTTTGGTATATGACTGTGTAACCGTAAGATATACAAATATCTAAATCTTAGATCCCTAAGATTTTATTTTCCCCTTTCTTCCTTGAAGAGGACATGAAGGGAGCAGTAAATCTTGTATTTTGAATATCTTGGCTAATTAGTGCCATTTGGTGTTAATAAAATAGGAATCATTCTGGATTTACATGTACAGCACAATTGCCACATGCAGTCCAGACTTGCAAAGTGGAAAGCTTAAGACTGCCAGGTTTGTTTTTTTTTTTTTGGAAAATAGTAACACCCCCCCACACCAAAAAAAAATGCATGGGATAAAAGTTTTCCTTCTTTCCTTCTTATTTCCATAGTATGGGCAAGCTCTTGAGGGAGGTGCTGGAGTCCTGGCAGTCACTTGTGCCCGTTTCTCTCGTAGGTATTGTCAGTATGGATTCCCCCTATGCTTCTGTAACACCTTCCTCTACACACCTGGGGAACTTTGCCTCGAACCTTTCGGGAGGGCAGATCTACGCGCCCGGGGCACCTCTTGGCGGAGCACCTGCAGCTGCTAATTTTAACAGACAGCATTTTTCCCCCCTTAGTTTATTGCCCCCATGTTCATCAGCATCCAACGGTGAGTTCTGCTCAGCAGGCAGCTGGTGAGAAGCTGCCGTGTAAATACAGTGGTCTCACAGAACTGTGTAAGGAATTCCGGGAGAAAATCCTTAGGGCAGGTTCTGGTGCCTTCCTCCACCTTCGGCCCCCACAGTCCTGCCTGTGCAGTGCAGTTTTTTGGGCAAAAAAATAAGAAGCTGTTGAGTGTTGGCTTATTCAGGGAATGAGTTAGTCTGATTTATTGGCAGAAATAATGACAAACCCACAGGGAACAAATCAGGATTTAAAAAAGGAAATCAAAAAAAGGGAGAAAAAAAATAAACCCAACAGCAGCATGGATTTCTTTGGGTTTATTTCAGCTGTGGTTATGGCTGTAATCCTCAAATCCTCTGTTTCTGATAGACAGTGATGCTCAATTAAGGTTTTGTCGTGTGTGTCTGGGCATGATAAGCATTTTATAGAAGGGACTGAATCAATGGTGAATGTCTCTCTGATCTGAAAGTGAGACTTAAATTTATCCTGAAGTGTGTGCTGGATGAACCTGGCATTGACCAGCTCCTCATTGCCAGTTGCTGGATGTTCAGGGGTGGGTTTGTGGGATCTGGCTGCCACCACTCAGTGCTCCTGTTGCTCTCCTTGCAGAATCTCCTGCTCAGTCCGTGTCCTCTGGAGTACGAGCACCCTCTCCCACCCCTTCAGCAGTGTCCTTGGGATCAGAAAAGCCCAGTAATGTTTCTCAGGACAGAAAAGTTCCTGTTCCCATCGGGACTGAACGGTCTGCACGTATTAGACAAACTGGAACATCTACTCCTTCTGTTATTGGGAGCAACTTGGCTGCTCCAGTGGGACACAGTGGGATCTGGTCCTTCGAAGGTATAGGTGGCAGTCAAGGTATGTGGTGTTCATAGGTGCACTTGAATTGATCACAGTGTTGTGTTTCCCAAACTCACTCCAGTGCCGGAGGATGATGCAGAAGTGAGTGCCTCAAAATATTGGAGTGCTCTTTCCAAGGGATTTGGAGCAGGGACTTCTGTTCTTCTTCGTGTCCAGTTCATTGTGTTTTAATGAGGTCTCAGAAAACAGTTTTAAAACACCCTGGCTGTGAAGATCTAGTACTCCAAGTAAGAAGTAACAGGAAAAATTAAACCACAGGTTTTACAGGGGTGAACCGGGTGAGAGGATCATTGGATTGAAGAAGAGGGGAAATTAAGGCATCTCAAAATAACTGTCTGGGGTTTTTCTGTTGATGAAAGAGATGGTTTGTACAGTAGGAGATAATAATTAATTTGTAGCCAAGGCAGAGCTTTTTGTGCTGAGGATGGTGCTTTTATAAAGTGGTAATGGTCTGCATTTGGGTTTTCTTTGTTTTTTCCAGCCATTTGCGTTTTACCAGCACAAGCTCTTGGCTCTCCTGGAGTCACATAGAATTTAGTATTTCATAATTTATTAATAACGTCAGCAAACTCACCAGGAGTCTTGGATGCAACTTACAGGAGACTAATGAATTTTTGTTGTTCTGATGTGGGGCTTGGGGGGTTGATTGTTAGTTTCTGGTTTTTTGTGGTTGTGGTTTTTTTTTTTTCCTTGGGATGGGGAGGTGTGAATCGTAAGCCCATGTTGGATTTACCTCTGGAGGTCCTGTCAGCCTCCCGCACAAAACGGAGTTTGCCATGAGGCTGGAGAAGGTTGCTCAGGGCTTCATCCAATCTGCTCAGGAAAACCTGCAAGGATGGCAATGGGAACTGCTCAACCCCTTGACTGAGTCCAGACAGCTTAGGTTTTAACTGACTGCCTGCCCTGGGGTTTTTCCCAAATACTTCACTAGTGGTCTTTTCCCAGATAAGGCTGTAGAAATTGAATATCTGTTTCCATTGGCTGGCTGTAAAAGTTGTGCTTTGTGCCTGTCTTGGCCTTCAGAGTGCTTCTTGCTTTCTGCTTCTTTCAATTACTTGAATATTTTGATTTTCAGTTCACAACAGGATTGGCTTTTCTCTTCTTGACTATTGGGATGCCTCAGAAACGTTTTTGTATCCCCTCTCCAGATAGAATTGTTTTGTTTTGTTTTGAAAATTGGCGAACTGTAGCACCAATACCCAGCTCCCTCTGGTGAATTCATGTAATTAGTACACAAGCACATGTCTGGAGCTGGTTATTTTCTGGTTTTGCTTTGCAAAAGTACTTCTCTGTCTCCTAGAATATTAAATAATAAATGGAAGAATGGTGATGAAGTGGAGCAATAGTCTTCACAGCATACATACCCTTTTCACAGCTCCAAAGGCACAAGGAATTGAGGTTTTTGGAGCAGGGAGAGTTAGCCCAAATGCCAGCTTTGCTGTTGAGTTGGAGGAGAATGGCAGGGGCGGCGCTCTGGTCGCAGGTAACTGTTCTAGCTCCTGGCACCGCCTCAGGGCTCCGACTTGGGGGCTGCAGGGGCCAGTTGTGGTTCTCCCCCTCCCACACGTGCCAGAGTTTTGGTGGGTGCAGGAGCTGCGGGCTGAGCACGGGGCACGGCTGAGGCTGGGAAATGGGGGAGGAGGGCGTGTTGCGTGGGTAACGCTGTGTCTCTGTGCCGTCAGATAAAGTGGACTGGTGTCACAGCGGGATGGGGAGCCACATGATCCACCGGCCCATGTCTGACCCGGGCGTGTTCTCACACCAAGCCATGGAGAGGGACAGCACGGGAATCGTCACGCCTTCCGGTACATTCCATCAGCCCGTTCCTGCAGGATACATGGACTTCCCAAAAGTCGGGGTAATGACCTTGGGCCTGATAGGCTGCACCAAGCCCTCTTAGTCCTTCTGTCTGTGCAGGGGTAGCAGCGTCCACAAAAACATGCTGACTGTTGCTTTTCCTTGCCCTCAGGGAATGCCTTTTTCTGTGTATGGGAACGCCATGATGCCTCCTGTAGCCCCCATCACAGATGGTACTGGAGGCCCCATCTTTAACGGGCCTCATGCTGCTGACCCATCTTGGAACTCGCTGATAAAGATGGTTTCAAATTCCACAGAGAACAACGGGCCTCAGACGGTAATTGTTCCCTTTCTCTACACTGTGTATTTTATCCAAAGCCATCATGATTCCTGTCTGTGCAGTTCTGTGTTTGGAAGAACAAAATTTGGTAGGAAAAGCCATTTTATTTTTGCTGTTAGTTAAACTTTCCTTTCCCAAAAATGGAAAACAGCAGGGGGTTGTTGCTGGACTCCTGACTGCTCATAGGAAGGTACTAAAGTAGCTCTGTAGGAAGGGAGTAAGTAGCTCTTTGTCTGCTGCTCTGATCTTGCGTGGCTTACCCACTGCATATAATTTAGGCAGAGGGTTTAATTCCCCTAAACCTCTTGTTCCTACTCAGCAACTAATACTCTAATGGAACATCAGTAGCTCCTGATAGATTGTATTGTGTGTTTATTTTTAATTAGACACTGAGCTCTGTTACACTGTTACTAAATAAAGGTGTTTCTGGGCTTAATTTGCTTGGGAATGATCCAAGCTCCAGGGAACAGCTCTCAGCTCTGGCAGACCATAGGTGTGTGGAAGAGGGGGGTTTGGCCACAGCTCAGGTATTGCTCTGAAGTGACTCCTGATCACAATGAGGTGGTTTCTGGTTTAAAGAGGAAACTTTGTCCCTCGAAGAAAGCTTCACTTGGTTAGACTTGGGTTTCCCCAGAGCTGAGGGTGTTGGGGGGAGATACGATGCCAGAAATCAAGTTGTTGATTGATATCAAGTCTGAACTGCAAGAGGAGGGTGAGTCTTGCTCTGGAAGCTGCGGGGATTCAGGCACTGGCCTCACAAGTACTTTGGCACGTTCGCAGAGTCCTGTTAGTTCTGCTGGGCCCCGCAGTGTCGCTGTGACTTGTGCCCTGCTCTGAGCAGCCCCGAGCACGGAGTTAACACAAGGTCTCTCTTGCAGGTGTGGACTGGAACTTGGACACCTCACATGAACAGTGTGCATATGAACCAACTGGGCTGAGTGGGATCAACGTGCTGGCCTTGAGATTCCTTGTTTTGCAGAGGAAACCACAAATGGCAGAAACAGTTTATGTGCTCCCAGATCATTCTACTGATGTGCTTGACTGAAGTGTGTAGGCTTTTTGCAGAAGAACTTACTAACTGACCTTTTTCTGTGAACATTGTGACCACCCATTTCCCCACCATCATATGTTTCAACTTAGTTAGACTTTCTTCTTTCCTTTCCTCCTTTTTTTTTTTTTTTTTCTGACATAACTTTCTGTTGAAGCTGTTCTTTGGCTGGTTGGTTTTAGTACTGTAAACTGCTTCTGAGCAAACACAGAAATTTAGCAAAATTATGTAAACTTGATCCTGAAGTTTTAGAATGGCAAATAAATGTACAATTGTTTACATAACAAATGGCTAAGCAGAAAGTAAATTTCAATATGTCAGTTATAGAGGCTCTACTTTATGTAGACTTAAATTAATGTGAGATATGTACCTTCATATTCAGAAATCTGGATGTTTCCTTCATACATTAAACTATTAATAAGCATAACTTTCCTACTTGTGTAATTTAAGTATGTCATAAAAACAAAAAAAACCCAGGCGTTATCACAGGGCTTTCCCAAATAAATGTATGTTGGATTTTTTTGAGAATACGTACATTCTCTGCTTGAAATGAGAGCTTCCCTGCTGAAAGCTCCAAAGGCAGGTTTTATTCCAGAATAAGCCCTGTGAAGGTTCATTTGGAAAAGTCCAAATGGGAATTCTTTTACAGCCATTGTCAGGAGCTGTCACCTGTGAACAGCAGTACCAGGAGGTAAAGTCTGGAGGAGTTCTTTGAGGCCAGAGTGGGTGAGCAGGGGCACACGTCCTGTCAAGATACCCCTGCAGTTCCTGTACATAGTGTTTAAAGGAGATGTACAACTCAAATTAAGGAAGAACTATTTGTTTTTATTATGGTGCTCCTTTGAAAGCCAGAAAAAACACCCCTCTTGCCTCTCATGTACTGTGGTATTTGAGGTGGGCACAAGCCTTGTACATACCCATGTCCACACACCTGCCCTTAGGTGGTGCTCTAAGTAAAAGCAAGTTCCTTTTTCCAGCTCCAAATACATCCTGTGAAGATCTAGTGGGAACAATGTGGATCCTGAATTGGAGAACTGCTCAGAAAAAGGATTGAAACTCCACGTCACACCTTATTGTGGTGGCACCGTGTCCTTCCCCTCTGCTGTGTGACCAGCAGCTTTCTGCTACATCATTTGATTAAGGCTTTAGCACTGTTTGAGGTTATTAATTATTAATCCTACTGAGAACTAGTGCTCAGTATTGATTAAGACCATGAATTCCAGAGTATTTTGTTGACCTGACAGCTCAACCCATGTGTGGGGCAGCACAGGCTTGATGCCACCATTGTGGCTGGACAAAGGGAAATCCTGGGTTGAGGAAATTGGACCTTTTTTTTTTTTTTTTTTCTCAGATGCATTTTTTAATTCTTCCACAATATAATGCTTTTTATTTGTTCAATAAACCTAGGAACATGCTCTTGTGGGAGCTGGCAGGTGCTCTTTATTTGAGAAAAGGGAACAGAACCAGGCTTGGGATGAACACAGAGAGGAGAACATGGTGCAGAGTGTGTGGTTTAAGGGGTATTTAGACCTCTCCTTGCCATGCAAGAGGTGAGGAGATGCAGTTCAGAACCTGGCTGGGCAGGAGAACACCGCCGATGTGGAATGAATAGTTGCTCGTTAATGACTAATCGCTCGTGAACTCCGTTTTCAGGCCGAGAAAGCTGGGGCTGTTCAGCCTGGATAATCTCGCAGCACCTTCCAGTACCTGAGGGGGCCTGCAGGGAAGCCGGCAGGGGTCTCCTGGGGAATTGCAGCGACAGGACAAGGAGTAACGGCTACAAAACGAAAGAGGGGAAATGTAGGTTAGGTACGGGGCAGACATTCTTTCCCGTGAGGGTGGCGGCACCGCGGGGCGCGCTGCCCTTAATTTTGCCCTCAAGCGCCATGGCGGCTGCGGTGTCGCGCGCTCCGCCCTCGTGCGGGCCGCGCATGCGCACATTTCGGGGTCTGCGCGGTGGGGGGGGCGCCGTTGGCCATGTGGCGGCTTGCGCGAGCGGGAGCGCGGGCCCCGCGGGCGGCGGCGGCAGCGGCGGGAACGGGAACGGGAACGGGGAGCCGCGGAGGGGACGGCGGCTGGTACGAGTGGGCGGCGAGCTCCGAGCCCGTGCACTGGGCCGAGGGCGGGCTAGCGGCGCTGCAGGCGGCCACCGGGCTGCCCTGGTGGGCCGCCATCGCCGGCGGGGCCGCCCTGCTGCGCACCGCCGTCACCCTCCCGCTGGCCGCGCACCAGGGGCGGCTGCTCGCCAAGGTGAGGGCGCCGAGGGCGGGGGGACCGCTGAGGGCGGAGCGGGGGCGGGCGTAGAATTAGCGTCTTTTAAACAATTCTTAATAACAGTTCGTTTATTACTGCGGGT
>VXAY01007501.1:57333-112441 GCA_013399855.1 Oxyruncus cristatus | reverse complement strand
CGGGGGAAGCTGTGAGGGAGGGGCTGAGGGGGTTTCTGAGGGGCGCGAGGGGCTGTGAGGGAGAGGCTGAGGAATAAACCTAACGATTCTTTTATTGCACCGGTTTTCGGAGGTTTTTAAGTACTTTTGTTAATTTTCATTGACGTGGCATTGAAGTTGGTGGGTGTTCTAAGTAAAGTAGCTGGTCACAAGTCCTGAATAAAGGCAAAAAGATACTCGTTAAGAATTGCCCTGACTTCAGCTGGGATAGAAACAATTTTCTTCTTAAAAAGGTATAAAATCTAATAAAATTCTGTCTTTATGTAGCAGTATCGTAGACTGATACTGTAAATACTTGTCAATGTTACACTTGCCACTGTTATCTTCACGTGGTTATATTGTTTAAAGATAAAAGATGTTCCCTTACCTTGTCTGCAAGACATTCACAAGACGCCCTGTCCTTCACAGGCGTGTTTAATACCTGTACAGATATTAAATTATACAGTGGTAATTAATATGTTTAATATCTGTACAGTTGTTAAGTTATACAGTGACAGTGATTATGGTTAATGTCTGTACAGGTTTTTAATTACATAGGGATATTTAATAAGAGAGGAGGGAAGCAGAAGTGGTTGTTGCCTGCGACTTTGCCCAAACATTTCTCCTTTTCTTTAGCTAGCTGGAAAACTTGCAGCCTGAGATTAAAGGACTCGCCGAGCGCCTTCGCTATGAAGTTTCAGTGCGTGGAAAGCAGATGGGCTGGTCTGAAAAGGTGGCCAGGTATGAGGGGGGTTGTACACACCTCCCAAATCCATTCCAAAGTGAGGGGTGGCAGGAGGGACCAGCCCACAGAGATTCTGCCATCGTGCCCAAAGCTTAGATTTCCTTTCCCCTCCTATGATTTATTTGCTCTATTCAGACTTTATCCATTTTAAAGCTCTGAACTGTCATTTTTCTCTCTCAAAGGTTCCACTTCAAGAAGAACCTGCGGAGGATTGTTACAGAGCTGTACATTCGGGACAACTGCCACCCCTTCAAAGCCACTTTGCTGGTGTGGGTGCAGATCCCCATGTGGGTCTGCGTGTCCCTGGCTCTGCGCAACTGCAGCGTCGGTGCCGCGGGCTCAGAAGGTGATTAATGTGGACAGGTGGCTTCTTTCATTGTCATTTTTTACGCACTTACTGTTTTCACAGACCCTCTGGTGGTTACAGAACACAACCTCTTGAACTGGATGTATCAGCTGATATAAAAAGTCAGCTACTGAGTTTTTAAACTTAATATAGTTTGAGCTTAATATGGTTGAAAACCTAGTTTTAAACTTAATATAGTCTGATAATCCTGTTTAGCAAGTAATATTACCCATGCCACTGCACACTCACTATTCATCTGTATTATTTTTCTTCCCTGACAAAGTGAATGTGTGATGGTTTAAAAAAAAAATTATTTTTTTTTTTTGAGATGAGTTTATAGTTTGTTCTTCTAAATGAAAATGTAGTTAGTTACACAGTTATTAATAAAAATATAATTATTTCAAAAATGTGAAATAAACACAGTAGGTTACTGCATTCTTACTTTCCTCATTGACTTGTAAAGTGGTGGTTGAGATCAAAGTAGCTTTTACTGCAGGTTTACCTGTCAGTGGCTGTTGAGAGCTAAGCTGGCTCTCGGCTTGTATCTCCCACCTGTTTTTACTTGTATTGATAGCAGGTTGGTAAAATCTGTTGAACTAATGATAAATGCTTTAGCAGCATTTATCATGTAGATAAAACGTATCTAGAAAGTTGTGTGGTTGGATTGTAATGCATGGAACAGTTCTGGCTCACTTGAGGCAGCAAATCCTACTGAATTATGTACTTTCCTTAAATTATTCTTGTAGTTCAAGAGCAGTTTTCATCAGGAGGAGCACTGTGGTTTGCAGACCTCACGGCACCTGATTCCACGTGGATTTTGCCCATTTCCTTGGGGCTGGTGAATCTGCTGATAGTGGAGGTACGCTGGTGGAAGAAACAGGGTGATTGCAAAGGGATAATTCTTTTCACGGAATTTTCAGATGGTATTACCCAGTTACAAAACACAAGGGTGGTTCCAGATTATCACTGCTTTAAATGCACTGGGTGGAACTGAAAAATAGCCTCTTTGTTCTGTGCGTTTCAATATGTCGGTGTCTTGTTCAGAGATGACAAATTGTGACGTGACGTGTCTCAGATTTACTTGAGCCTCAGTAAAATTTAGTTTTGACTGAAATGTCTCTTAGAATGATGTTCTAACGAGCTTTCTGGGTGTTAACCCTCAGTTTGGTCGTTTCAAAAAGAACTGGTTTATAACTGTGAGTGTCTCCTCTTTCAGATCTTTGCTTCGCAAAAAAAAATGCCAGTGTCCAGGTTCCAGAAGTTTGTGACAAATTTGTTCCGCGTGGTGTCCGTGCTGATGATCCCTGTGGCTGCCACAGTCCCCTCCGTAAGTACTTGGGTGACTTTCGCAGCTCTGCACCTGTGACTGATATTCTGTGGTGCCTAAAGGGCAGCCCAAATGCCTCACTGGCTTCGTATTTCTGCTGCTGTTTGCCCAAAACCAAAGCAGATGTTTTGTCTACGAAGTGTGTTTAAATTCTTCATGCCTTTGGAATATTTTTGTCTGTGAGAGAAGAATCTGCAAGCTTGTAAGGACATTCAGAGCAAGTTAATGTCCTTGGTGTGGTCTCAAAACTGAGAGGAAAACTTTACGTAAAGTCATATAGGCAAGGGTTTGTTAAGTAAAAGAGGAAACCAGCCTAGTTTTAAATGGGGACACTTTCCAGAGTTTTCTTCAAACACTTCTTATTTTTACCAGGTGTTCTACTGCAGAGTATTCTTAGCAAAAAACAAAGTGTCTGGTTGTTTTCTCATCAGTTTATAGTCTGGAATACAGAAGTTGAAACGAGTTTAACATGCCTTAATTTATGAACTGCAAGCCTCAGTGTAGATGACACTTTTCCCCAGAAGAGTTCAGAGACACAGTTACATTTGACACAGAAGCCATTATTGTTCTTGAGAGGAGGAGTGTTTGAGGTGAGTTATTCCTGTCAATAAGTGGGAGTAGCCCATGGTTGTGGTTCAGGAAGAGCTGCCTAAAGCTGGTGTTTTCCTTGCCCCCAGGTTGCTGAGTGAGCTCTGTTTGTCTCCTTGCAGTCCATGGCGCTGTACTGGCTGTCCTCGAGCCTTGTGGGGCTCTCCCACAACCTCCTGCTGCGCTCTCCCGCCTTCCGACGGCTGTGCTGCATTCCAAGGACCAAATCCGACTCGGATACTCCTTACAGGGACATAGTGGCTGCCTTGGCTGCCAAGTACAGCCTTAAGAAATGACATCCCTGAACTGCAGGAAGAGCTGTCTCAGGAGTGAAGCGGTGCTGTCTTACTGAGATGTACTTATTTGCTGTGTATTTATTTTCCAAATAAAGCACTGAAGGCCATAGAGAGGGACTGGTCTGCACAGATATGTCTTCATTGGGAAGCTTTGTTTCAGGGGTGGTTGTTTTGCAACTACAACAGTCCAATAATCCAGGTTCGTCTCCTGAATTATTGTAAGGAGCTGTGCAGGTGAGTGTTAAATAAAACTATGACTCATATAAGCCTGCCTCTTTTTTACTGTAAGTCCTAAAGGTTAAGACGTTGTTTTGGTGTTTTTTTTTTTTTTTGTTAAAGTGGTCATGAAATGCTTATTTAAGTTTTTAAAATATTTCAAGTTAATGTTTTGATGTAAACTAACAAAAAAATGGGAGCACAATTTTTAATGCAGAATTGGAAGCATTTATTTGAGTTGTGGTGATGGCTTAGTGAAACTCTACAGATAGGCCTGAGATACAGTTTCTGACTAAAAACAGCAGTTTTGGAGAAAAAGTACAGATGTCATGGTACTAATAACGCTGTCCTTTACCTGTGGGCATGTTTTCACTGTCTGGTTATGGATCTCAGAACATCAGTGTTAAGAGTTCCATCTGGATGCTGCCAGGATATTCTTGTGCCAAAAAGAAAAACATATGTGAAACTGCAAGTCAAAGAAAGCAGCAAAAAGCATCTCATCTAATGGTGTCCTAAAAATTCAAAACCCACAGGCGAGGAGGTCAGAACTGATGTGATAAAGCCCTTTCCAGGTCTACATCACAGGTAGGAAATTGTTTGGAGATTTTTAAAGGGTGTTCCTGATTTCTCTGGATGTCATACTGTCTTTTTGCTTCAGCTGAAGATGTTGGGAAAAGGTGAGTTTTTATCTGGGAAAGTGTCAGTAGAGGGAGCTGGTGCTCCATGCAGCTCTGAGGGAAGTTCCCTGCCTTCTTCAGCAGGGCTCACCCGAAGGGTTTGTGTTCCCAGCCTGGGAACAGGGCACACAGAAAACAGATGCATCTTTTTTGTAGTAAGAAAGTAACATGAGACTTCATGGGAAGCATGAAGAGGGCCGTGAAACTGGTCACTGAAAAGTACCTCACAGCCCTGCCAGGACACCAAATATTCAGTGCAGGGAATTTGCTATGTTACATTTGCAGTTCTCCATTTATTGATGTTCGTTTTGCACCCTTTTTATCTTACAAAACCACACCTGAGAGCTGTCAGTGCCCGTTAAAAGGCACTGAGGTTCCTCCAGGAAATGTATTTGGAGGTGGATTTCTTAGAGCATTATTTGAGGTGAACCCTGAATCTGGAAGAGGGTTGTTGGAATACTGCAGGTACTTAGGAGGGAGCATGAACTCGGAGAACTGAAATGAGTGAAGTACCAAGTTCCCCGAATGGGTTCTGTTGTGGCAGAACTCAAAACTTCTGAAATATCCTGGCTGGGTTCCCTTTCTATGCATATAGCTGGGAGAGCACACACTGCACACTTAATTTACTATTAATGATCAAAGAAAAATGTAATGAGCTGTCTCAGGTTGAATGAGCTTGGCTGTGGAAGGGCTGAGGAGGGTTTCTGGAGGAGAAATCAGAAAAACCCTGTTGCTGTGTTGTCTGAGAAACACGCTTGAAAAAACCTGTGCAGTATTCTTTGTGAATGGCACTGTGTTACTGAAGTAACATGATCTACAGCTCTGTTTGGGTTAACTGTGTCACCACCTTTTCTGTTTCCTTCCTGTTCTGGCATTGCTAAAAACAAAGAAATGGTAAGTAAATGATCCAAACCCAGTAATAATAAAAGAATTGAGGTTTTAGAAAGGAGGTCCATTTCCTTCCTAACTTCCCTCTGCTTATTAGCCTGAAACACTGTAGGAAAGAGGAGTTGGTCCGTGTCCCATTGAGGGGCGAGATGTTCCCGTGATCCAGCAGCTTTTACAGCGTGCTGGAGGGCAGTGCTGCTGCCTGCCAGGGAACTTGGCACCTTGCCAGTCCACCTGCTTATTCTGTGGAGCTGTTCTAGTGGGGAATCCAAACTCTTCGTCCAAAGCCAAGTTAGTGGGGTGGATTCCTTGAAGTGAAAGAATCTTTTCGAGGGCAAAGTGTGGTTTTTGGCACAGTTCCATGGTTTCTGGAAAGGAGAAAGTGCTGAAGTACTGTTGAATGTGCTGCTGTACACAGGGGGGTGCTCCAGCCCTTGTCAGCTGTGGGGCTGCCAGGTTCTAAAATCCAGGGCAAGCAGACACGGGATTAAAACATTTTTCTTTCCCTATCTTTCATCCTGATGCTGTTTCAGAACTTAATCAGCCTGTCCTTCACAGTGTACACTGCTTTTCCACCTCGCTGCCGTGCCCCTTTGAAGTATCCCAGTGTTCAACACTGCTTAGCTTGAAAATAGCGGACAGAACTTGCTCGCTGGTCCCTCTTTGTGGCTGAGGATGCCAAAGGGAGGCAGGCAGGTGACAGGACAATCCCTGGTTGTCTTTGCAAAGCCTCCGTTTGTGCAGCCATGTGGCCAGCTGGCAGCAGGACTCCTCCTTTATCCGCCTGATACATGTTATTAGACTACCTGCACTTCATTGATCTGATTTCTAGCCTTAAATAAAACACCTTGTTCCTCTGAAGCTCAGTGTAGCACTAAGCAACAGCAGCTGCTGCTCTCCTGAGTGAGGGGTTTTGCTCTGTTTTTCAAGTTTGAGGGATCACAAAAAGATTGAGAATAAGGGATTGGGGCTTTTCATCACTGGCATTGTAATGGTTTTGATCAATTTTTGGTGCACACGTGTATCCTCTGGGCTGTGGGCTTTGGGTTGGGGTAAGAAGCCTGTGTAAACTTGGTTGATGATTAAGGTGAGTGCACACATCCATATGTTCCTTTATTTAAGGAGCTGAGCTTCGTGGACTCATTTGTCAACCTGCCAGCTCATAATTTGATTACCTAATTAATTTTGCAATTAGAGTAATGGTAAGTAACATTTTTTAACCTGTTTTACTTAATATAATTCCCTGGTTCTGTTTCAAAGAAGAAATGAAAAGACTGCTGCTGCCTTATTTATAGGGATTTTGCTTCGGAATGAACTATTCCAGCCCCCAGAACCCCTGGTACTCAAATCCTTATGAAAATGTGGGGTATTGTACTGTGTGCTCTGAGGCTTAATAATACCTGGTCTTTTTAGGCTTGAGGAGTAGGGAAGGAAAACACATTTCCCTGTCCCAAGTACCCTGTCTTCCTGCAGGGAAGCCACACTTTTGTATGCACACCTCAGCAGTAAAAAAGATGGTTTTGGTACTTGTTACTGAGTCCAGCTGAGAACTTGCGGTGCTGTCACAAGCTTGGTTTTGGCTTTACAAGTCCAAGGCTCAAACGTGTGGAATGGAGGGGCCAGAGAGGTGGAAAAGCCAATTGGAATGTTGATGGGTGCCACACACGCTGTAGCGGGACGGGGAGAGTGTTGTTAATTGGAAACAAATGCCAGCCTTCAGCATCAGCCAGTCCTGCTGGATCCAGCAGTTTGGGCCTGACTGTGTGTGTTTGGAATTTGCTGGGGGACTGTTGGTCAGGGGCGTGCAGTTGTTTGGAGGGGGTAGAGTGCAAACCCACGGTAAAGGATGGGTCCTCAGAAGTGTGAGGGGGTAAAAAGACCTTTGGATCGTAGTTGAAATGTGCTTCTGCAGCCAAGTAAAGCGAGCCAAGAAGTTGCTTTTCCACTCTTGTGTTTTAAGATGGCCTGAGATGGGCCAGGAATCTTCAGGCAGAGACATGGTCAATTTGGAAACACTTAAACTTGAGCAGGGGAGATCATCTGCCTGGCTTTGGTCCTCCTTCCTGTTGGAGGGCTTTGATGGATTCCCATTTGTCCCTGTGTGTGTGTGTTTAACTTCGGGAGCGTGTCCTAGAAAACAGTGAACCCTGAACTTTTTCTGATAGGATAACGTTTTAAATCTGGCTTTCCGGGAAATTTTGAAAGGCTGGGCTGGATTCGAGAGGTCTAGTGGAGGTACCAGAGCACTTAAACGCAATGATTTTCTTTCAGCACCTCAGTTTGAGCAGAAAGGTGACCCCTGTCCTGCTGGGGTTGCTGACAGAGGCTTTTCAAACATACCTTAACGGGAGCTGCTGCAGGCAGAGAACACGTTCTTCTGGATGAATTCCTGACCTTGAGCCCCTTCTGTCTAGAAAATAAAGAATGAAGTCTCTTACTGGGGGAAAGCAGTCACTTAGAAATGTATCTAATAAAACACAAACAGCGCAGTACTCTCTTGGCATGTTATTTCTGCTTTGAGGAAGAGTTGGAAATTGGAAGCTGGCAAAGAGGAACTTTTCAGAGGTTCCATATCAATGTAGCCTAAACCTTATGGGTACTAAACTAAAGGGGATTTTAGTTTAGACTTAGTTTAGAACTTGGGTTCTTTGGGCATTTTGTTAAAGTCCAGCTGGCCATGTAATGAAACAAGATACTTTTTTTGAAGGTTCTGTAAAGCAGAGGTACTTGATACTCACTCAGCTGTTTGGAAATATTTCTGTTCCTTATTTTTAGGAATTGCTTTAATGCATGGCCAGAATTACCGTTGAGTACTAGGTCCTTATCAGTTTTTTTAAGTGGAGAAGGTGCAGCTTTGTCAGAAGGAAAACGGGAAGGGAGGGACTGGAAGTGGGTCTGCTGATTCCCGAGTGGGGGCATTTGCCAAGAATCCCTGATTTTCCTCTCTAATTGCTGTGCATTTCATGGTTTTTATTTCATTACTGCCAGTCTAAGTGCTTGCTCCAGAGTGCAACCAATAATTCTCTTGTATTTTACAACGTAAACAAGCTCAGATTAATTTGCTAATAAAAGCTTTGCTAGGCTTGCATTTTTCCACTTTAAATGCTGTTGCTGGAAGGCTGAGAGATAAGCTTTGTTTGGAGATCTTTAGAGTAATGGTTTCTGCAATAAGTCCCCAGAGACTGACTGTGCACACGACTGCAATTTTTTAAAATATATACGGTGGCCTTTCCCCTTTCTGATGCAGATTGTTTGGAGTGAACTAATTCTAGAAGTCAGGGGAAAATAGGAGCAGTGATGCTTTCAACTGGTTTAATGCAGCATATGCATTCACGAACAGCTGGTCTTGCAGGCAATTCCCATTCCCAGTGCTGCGTTTTTGTTACTTCCCAACGTTTCCCAGTGCTGCAGCACGGGGATGTTGACATGAGCACGTCAAAGTGGAACAGAGTGTAGCTGACAGACTGCGAGAGCTCGGAGTGAAGCTCCAAGTGTGTTTGCTTTTCCAGCACTGCCAGCTCCCCAAGGATTGGATCCCAAATAAGAACAGTCCTGGCTCAGGAGTGACTCTAGATGGTGTTATTTGCTGTCAGAAGCTGTTTGCTCTAGTGGCAATTCAAAGTTTGGATTGAAGATGGTGGTGGAAAATCAGGCTGAAATCTGGGAGGTGCTGAAATGCAGCACTGAGGCCTTGACCACAATATAGGCTTTAAAAATCCTAAAGGTAGGGAAATATTGAATATAGGGAAAACTAACTCCCATATTGTGGCCAAATGAAATCTGTTTGGTGCTTTAGGCTTTTAGAATCTTTCTCCTCCACATTCTGTGAGAGGATGTTCTTGCACGGTTAAATAGTGCAAACACAGATCTGTGGGCTGAGCAAAGAAGCCGTTGTGTTCCTGTGCTGTCAGAATCCCTGGGTTTGGAATGGGTTTTGTTTTTCCTCATTGCCCTTTGGATGAGCATCACTTGGACCTGCTATGGGCCAAAGTCTTTCCAAATTTTGGCCAAGTGTGTTGATTTTTATGCTTCACTTGATTGAATTAATCTAACTTCATCCTTCCAGAGAGTCTGAAATCTGGAACCTGCTGCTGCCAGCAGGAATTCTGTGACTGATTTCAATGGGATAAAGATTTTATTTATCTTTTCTCCTTTTTCTCAATTTTCTCACTCCAAAGAGTAGAATGATATTGTTTCTTTTTTATCCCTTTGATTATGCCACGATTTGAAAGCTATGGGGCAAAGAAGCATTTCTCCTGCTCCATGTGTAAAATGATTGCCAGAAATACTGACATGATTTAACAACAAACACTTGGTTTTCCCCGTAACTTAAGGTTTATGGATAAGCATTCCAGCATGCTTGGTAGAATCCTTTCTTCCTGTTTCCATCTAAATATTTCTGGTTTATGGAAGGAAGTTAAGCAAATAAACCGCTCCTCATAGTTGCTCTCTCAAAGTTTAGAATATCCTTTGAGCTGCAGAACAAAAGCTCTGAGAGGTCAACTGTATGAGCTGTCTGAAGTTTATCATTGATTAAATCGCCAAAGACTTTTTGCTTTGTTTTGGGAACAAACTTAATTGCTGTTCCAAGCTTGCAGCCTGTGTTACCTTTTACTGCTGAAATTTGATGTTGGGATGCTGACCATCTTTGTAAACCCAAGGGTATACCACGCCAAAGCCATGTCCGAGGCCTAATTCTGATGCCATAAAAGCTTTGTGTAGGGGAGGATAAGCAAAACTAATTAAGGAATTTTGAAATGCAAGTTTTATTTGTAGTTTTTGTGCTCCTTCGCACCGTGAGCACAGCCATAAGACAGGTTTTTCTGCTGCATGTCACAGTAGTTCACTGAACCCTGGAAACAGGACCTGACTTCTAAGACATGTTTTCCTGAGTGCAGAAGACAGTTTTGCTCTAAGGAATTTACTCAGGGAATTTCATTCATGTTACATGTGACATGAATTCACCTCTTGAGGTGTGTAATCATCACCCTGGATCTGTGCATCTGGAGGACTGCAAAATTCTTTTATAATATCCCCATACATGTTGGTTTCACTGAATTTCACTGAATATTTTTTATTTAAAAGACTGTATGTTGATATATATTTTACTCCAGACCCAAAAAGGAAGTGTGACCTAAGGGTGCATATCTGTTTGCCAAAAACTGCTAAAAGCCCCCTGCTTTGCAGAGGTGAGTATTTAAATTGCGGAACTGAACCTGTGTGTCTGTGTCACCGGGCAGTGTTAAATGGCCACAGACTGTGTCACTCCTGGCAGCTCTGCCTCAGTGCACGGAATAATGGAAGTTCAGGGGTTTATAGACTGCACGAGGCTCTGGGACGTGCTGTGGGGAATGAAGTTGGAATGAGATGCCGGCTGGAGTTGTAGGACGGTTTTCCTCCATGGTTTTCCTCTGCCTTCCTTGAGGAGCAATAGGTAGTTTAGCAGCAATCTGGACTTCAGGCATTCCAGACTTGCCTTAAACTGCTCCCATCAGCTTTAGCTGCGTCCTCCTGGAGGATTAGGGTGGTGTATTCCAGCTTTATTATCTAGATGCTGGCAGCTGCTCACCACGAGTTTATTGAGCTCATTTAGACCCAAACAGGAAACACTAACTTGCCATTTGGAGTTTCCTTTGTGCTGCTCCGAGAAAAACCCGATGCACTCGGCTAAATGTTTCATTTGCTGTGGGAATTTCCTTTGGCTAATGCAGTTTTTAAGACCTGTTGGTTCATTCAGAGGTCGAGGAACATTTATGTAAGAGAGTCCTCAATAACATTCCTTTAACTTGGCAAGTTGAAAAAGCACAGCACCAATTTTTTCTCCTCCTTGGAGTATTAAATTTTTTGCATGGATCCTTTTGACTTCCATCCAAAGGGTGAAATAGTTTTAAAAATATGCATCATGTAAAGGCAGAGACAGGAATTATGAATTAGTTTCCATTGATTCCCCCATCTTCCTATTAATGAGGGTTAACCCAAACCCCAACACACTGAGTTTTCAGGGAGAAAAAAGGTAAGATTTAGCTAAGCTTCCATACGCCAGCTCTTAGGATTTTTCAAGCACCCAAACATTCTGGAGATGCCAGATGTGAGGGAAGACCCCGTATTCTATGTGTGGGTGCTTCACTGAAAAATCCACAGTATTTTATGGTTTTCTGTGTTTCCCTCACACTTGCTAGGTGAAGAAACGCTCAAAAGCTTTTGTCTACTCTCAAATCCATAAAACCCCACACTTTTTGGTAAATTCCAGATTAAAAGCATCAGGTTAGAAAACATTTGTAATGATTATGTTCCCTAGAAAGACAGACAGACTTCTGCCACTTGCAGCAAGGTGGGTTGAGAAGCATTGATATGTATTTGATATAGCCAGAAAATAGGCAGCTCTGTCCTTTATCACGGGAGAATTAACTGCTGAAACCTGCTGCATTTTGCAGTTGTTGTTGGGGCAGGGGAACAATCAAAAAAACCCAACACAAACCAGAAAAAAGCAGATGATGTGTTTTCATGTGAGAGAAGCTCTGGGTGGTGGAAAAAGTTGTTTGTAAAGCTCTGAACCAACCTGCGTTGACCTTGAAACGTGTTTGGCCTCTTTTTCTCTTATTGCAGTGGTTGCAGTTATACCTGGGGTGAATTAATCCCTTCGTTAGCCACGTCTGAGTGCTCAGGGAAATGGATCCCTTAGCGCTGAGCATTCCAGCATTGTTTTTATGCAAAGAGGTGTCACCACTTTTAATAGCACATCGCGGGGGCGGCTAAAGCTTCTCCCCGCTGCGAGAGACATGGCTGGGCTTTAAATGAAGTTGGAAAACACTGGTGTAATAGGTATATTCCAGCGCCTAAATATATACCCCCCCCTCTGTCTGGGTCTGTACGTGTGAGCTTTAAGTTTTGCTGCTGATCTAGTAAGTGATTTCCTGCCTGTAACAGGAAAAAATGGGATTTTTAATTGGGCTGTAGTAGAAACTCATGTTTTTAGTCAGAATTTTTTTATTCCGAATTCCAAGGGAAAACTTTATTGTAGAGAAAGGTAAATTGCATCTTCAAAGCACTCAATACATTTATGTGCTTTTTTTCATTCTAAAATTCAATTTTTTGATAGTTACTCAACCTTTTTCTTGGGGCTTTCTTGTAATTACTATGAAGTGGCTTCTCAGATTTATTTTCAGGATGCTCATCTTGTAAGCAACACTTGATCCAAGTATTTCACTGTCTAGAACAAACAAATCTTTTTTTCAAGGTTTTCAATAATCCAAAAGCATTCCTGAATTATTTTCCCCAGATTTTCCATGCTGCTAGTGTATTGGGGAAAAAATGCAGTTCTCGTGGTCCTTTTTGATTTTAGGCCCTAATACAATGCTCTAATGAAAAAAACTGGGTTTCTAGCTAAGACTCTTCTGCGCTCGACTTCCGAATTTCAGACAGTTCTGTGCTGAAATTGAACCCAGCCCGGGCAGAGTATTTTGGTAAGGGATGGGTTATCCACTGCCAGGCTCTGTCACGCTTCCAGGAGTTAGCAGCTTTCCAAATATTTTGTGGTACCCCAAACCCACTTTTTCCTTCTCTCAGTGTTTTCTAACTGTTTTTTTCCCAAAAAATACCGATTTTTTTTTTCCCCTTCACAAACACTGATAGAACGAAGTGCCTTCTACTGTTTCATAGACTTTTCTGAGCCAGCTGCAAATAATTGGCCTTTTTTTTTTTTTCTTTTTTTTTTTTCCCAAACTCAGTTTGGGGAGGTTTCGGAGTAGAGGAGAGCTGTGTGGGAAGCACAGAGCCAGTGCCCAGGAGAGGGCACCCCTGCCCTAAGGAGCCTGAAGGTGCGGTCCCAAGGAGTACATCCGAATTATGTTTCTTTTGTCATGGAAATAGAGTCTTTAAGGTTGGAAAAGCCCTCCAGGATCAGCACTGCCAAGGCCACCGCTAACCCTTGTTCCCCAGGTGCCACATCCACATGGCTTTTAAGTACTTCACGCCACAGGGGAGCCAGGAGTGGTGCACATGGGAACACCGAAGTGGGATAAAACGCAGTTTTTTATCAAGAGCCATTTACAAGATGAGATTTCTTTTCGGTGAGACCTGGGTTTGGTTGGGTTTGGTTTGGTTGGTTGGTTGTTTTTTTTTTTTTCAAAAGAACTAATTTAGAATTAAAAGTCGTTAAATCCGGGCCCCTCGGCGGGCTTAGGGGGAGGTAATGTGATTTACTCAGTGTGTGGGAGAAACAACAGAATTCTCAGGAGATTCGGTAACACACTTTTACTTGCGAACTTAAGAACATTAAGGTAGAATAAGGTACTTGGCACAATTTTAAACAACATCCAGACAAAGTAGAGGCACTTCACGAACTTACCCAGACACAACAAGGCACTTACTGAGGCACTGACTGGAATTTTTTGGTCTGGTTTACAATGTATTTTGGGAAGAAATTATGAGAAGAAAGACAGAAATAAAAAGAAAAAGGAGAGAGAAAGGTATATATTTACCCCCTTGGGATCCAAAGTGGGCTCAGCTGCATTTTAAATCTATTTTATCCATGAAGTCCGCCATTTGGGGCCAGACTATGGGTCAGCCGCCATTTTGGGACAGGCTATCAAGTGAGTCCGCCATTTTGGGGCAGCCCCTCAGTCAGTCCCCGCCATTTTGGGGCAGCCCCTCAGTCAGTTCCCGCCATTTTGGGGCAGGCTGCGCAGTCAATGCAGTAGCAGAGAGGTGTGTATAATTCTTATGATAGAAAAGATCTACCTGAAAATTTCGCTTCCCACTCAAGTGGAATTTTCCAGAACTTACCCAGTTATCCAAATTATAACCCAGGAGTCTTTAACTTTTATGCTGAGGTGAGGAGAAAACAGATTCTTTCCATAAGGCTTCAGTGCTGTCTCCTCTGTAGCTGGAAAAGCAGCACCGTGATTTATAGTCTTTCTTTGGAGATATTTTGGTGCATCTAAGATCAGCTTCCTCCCTGAGTCACACTAGACAGGTAGAGAAATCAGTAGATATTCTGACAGTTTGCAGAATGGAAATAAACTGTGTTTGTTCGGGTGGAAAAGGAATGGACTCGAAGGTGCAGCAGAAGGAGTAAAAGGCCGTGGCGAGGCTGTCTCAGGTGGGAGGGAGTGAAGAGATGACAGGGAGGCAGGCAAGAGGTGAGGAGTGACAGAAACACCTCGGGGGGAAGTGCTGGTACATCCAGGCTGTTCTCTTCCGCACATCAGCGGGCTGCAAATGACGCAATAAAAATGCACTGTCTCTTGCAGTCAGGTGAATAAATCAGTTTTAAATTGCTCTTTTTTTTTTTTCCTCAACAGGTAACACTCTATGTATTTAGGATGTAAACATTTTTCTGATTATCATGAAACTGTTTTCTGTACCAACTGCCTCTAATTCTAGAACAATTTCCAAGCCATTCCAAGCAATTTTCTAACCTCTGCTAGAACATTTAGTAAATGTATTATACAGCGGCACTTAGCTCAGCCAGACAAGATATTTACATCCCTAGCTCCAAGTTTTACCACTTTCCAGAAAGGACACAGCAACTAAATCTTGTTGTGAAGAGGCAAAACTATCCCAGCCAAGGTTTTGCCTCTTTGTCTGGCTGATGTGTCTCCAGTAACAATTATTTAAAGCACCAATACTTCACTGTCAAGGGCTGTAATTCACAGGTCTTTGTAAATAAATGAGTATCTTGGGGAGAGAGCTATGACAGCTAATGGGGAAAGAGAAACTTGGAAAGGGCCTTGGAAAGGGCCTTTTAGTCAGTGTATTTCTCTGACGTCAGTTCAGCAGGACAAAGAATCTACCTGAGGATTAGATTTACAGACTGTAGGGGAAAAAATCTCTGGCCAGAGGAGGAAAAAAAGAGGGGAGGTAGATGGAAGTGAAAAACAGTTTGATATACATTAAAAGAGGAGTGAACAGATACAAGGTGCTCTATAGTTCTCTATATATAGTATGGTGTCAGGCTTAAACCGTTTACATCTCTCAGAATTATTCAGAATAAAGTTCAAGATTTGACATTATCACCACAAATTCGGAACCTATTCCAGACTTTTATTGAGGTTCAGTTAGAAGTAGTTTAGCCATTTTTGTCTGGTAGGCATAAGCCCATTAGTCAAGTGAAGATTTAAGGAAGAGATTTTCTTTATATATTCTTTATATATATATATTCTATATATAAATATTCTTTTTAATAGCAGTAATTTTCTATAGAAAATAATCTAATTCTTAAGGTCATAGAATGGTCTGGGTTGGAAGGGATCATAGAGATGATTTAGTACTTGTGAGTGACAAGTGAATGCCAGATGTCAGTGAAGAGTCAAGAATTTCCCCTTGCTGGGAAAGGAAAGTTATGATGTAGCAGAGAGAAAAGGGTTGGCTTCAAAACTACAGGTGTCATCAAGTGCAGTTTTATATTAGATCTGCCTGAACTCGGGATCTGGAATAACTTGGGAAGTGGGTAAGAGACAGAGTTCTTCTTTCCTCTCTGGGGAACTGGCTTGCTTGCTGGAACTCTCACCAGTGATAGCACATGATTTTTAGTGGCCACAGCTCTTTAAGATTTGTTATTTTATGTCTCATCCAATAAAGGGTAGAAGAAGTGTTGTTCTGTTCCTGAAAAATACAACGTGCATGGTAAGTAGTTCCAAAACTAACAAGTCTTTGGAAAAATAACCATGTTCTGGGGAATAGCAGGCTCAAGTTATTTATTAGTCTAATGTTAGCATAACAGAACCATTTTTAATTTCATTAGTATTTATTGTGCTGCCCCAATTATAAAACATACACCATCTTCTTATGGGTTTTAGCACGTTCCAAGAAAACGTAAGCAGTAAATTTTATCATGGAATTGCAGAATGGTTTGAGTTGGAAAGGACCTTGAAGGTCATCTCATTCCAACCCTCTGCCAGGGGGAGGGACACCTTCCACTAAACCTGGTTACCCCAAACCTTGTCCAGCCTGGCCTTGAGCACTTCCAGGGAAAGTGTTTCTGCAGTTTATATTATTGCATAACTAAAAGTTTGGATTTAGATGAATTCACAGGTTTACTGTATTAGCTTGCATCATGGAGTTTTCCGGGGTAGTTTGCAGCATTTACTATAGGATTGTGCTGGCATTCCTAATCCGTGAGAGAGCTTGAATTCAGACTGGCACACAGGGTGTTAATGAAAGCATTCTTGATTTTTAAGATTTTTTGTGTGTGTGTGAAAGGGTTTCTGCTTTAGAGTGTGGTTAGAGGCTCCTTGGTGTTCTCACAAGAGCAGCCTCCAAGCCAGCCAGCCGGCTGATTTAGAGCCTACGGAATTATTGCTGTCCCCAAACTGCAGTCAGCGTCAGGAAACCACAAGAATCAAGCAGACAATAGGGCTTGTTTAGTAAAACAGATTTTTTCCTAACCCTGCAAGATGTCATTTGTTGTACAACAGGGATTAATGCGGAGGGAGGAGAGTTCCACTGCTTTGAGCCCAGGCCCCAGGGAATGTCCGAGCATGTCTTTGGTCCTGTGAAGAGCTTCTGAACTGCTTTAGGGAAGGCACACGCAGCTTAGGGACTGGTCAGGGCAGCTCCCAGAAGTGCTGAGGAAGTTCAGTGGGGCTCAAGTGTGATGTGACTTCATCTCTTCAGCTTCTGACATGAATTTTGCTTGTCCTGTGCTCATCCAGCACTGTGGTTAAAAGCTAACGTGATCTCTTTCCCAGTACTGTATATATTTCACAGCCTGCTCTAGGCTGTGTAACCCAAAACAGCTTGGAACTTTCCAAAACTTCCAGGATATCCCGGTAAAGTTTTGCAGTACATGACATGAGTTGATTATTTCCTAAGCGTTTTTCTAAAAACACTTTTTTTGAGTAAAATAGGAGTAAGCAGATATTTCTTCTTTCCTAAGGAAAAGAAAATAATTTTTCTAGAAGCAAATGTAGCTTGGAAACTCTTGTCCCATTTTATACAGAATTAAAGGCAAATATTATTAGGGCAAAGTCCAACTGAAGTCTTAATGAACTATAGTTTTAGTACCATTAAAAACCCTTGAATACTAAAAAATAACGGTAAAACACTGAAAACAAACCTTGCAGAGTTGTAGAGGAAAAGTAATTGGCAGGATGTTCTCTCTGCCTATAAAAACCTTGAAAATTTAAGGGTACCAATAAAATCTTTAGAAAATGAAAAGGAAAAAAGAAAAGGTTGGCCCGGGAGTCTGGTGTGGGACCAGCAGCTCTTGGCTGTGTACAAATTCTTTCAAAGAAACATTTGGAAAAGTTCTTTTCAGCATTTTTATTGTGTTTTTCTTCATCGGTTTTGTTGCCAAAATAATTTAATGTGGGCTGAATATTTGCTGTCTCTTTTTCTAAGTTCTTTGACATGAGCATCTCACCTCAAAGAAAAGGTGACTCTTCTCTGTTAGACAGTTCAGGCCCTCACTTTGGGGCAGAAAGGCAGCAATGTGCTGTAATTCAGACAGATTTCAGAAGGCCTCGGACCAAGGCTGGGCATCCTGGGGACTCGGGAATCTGTTCATGGCTTCACTGTGGCAATCAGAGGTGTCTGTTCCCTCATTTGAGGTGGTGATTAGTGAGGGTGGCAGGAGGAATCCTCACTTTGAGGCATCCCAGGAGCCACAGATGGTAGTAAAACCTCTGAAACGTCAGTGGTTCGAGTGGTTAGTGATTCATATGGCACCAAACCCAGGAATAATTGGGAATTTCTGTTGAGTAATGGTGTATTTTTTTTAAGAGTAGAAGCGTTGCATTAGTAGAACAGAGAATTAACCATCTGGCCTAATATCCCACTTCTGGATGCTTTAAAGCAAGGTGTTAATCTGCCTTTCCTCAATATCCTGTTAATTATCCAACACTATAGCCATGGTGGGCTTCGAGCAGAGGGGATTTCTTCCTGATCCCAGCTGGTGAGCAGCTTATCCCTTGATGATACAGATTGATAGTCCCAATAATTCTTATATAAGCCAGCAGCAGTTTGATATTTATTGCTTCTCATCATGGAAATTGCATTTATGTTTTACAGGCATCAACCAGACAAGGTGGAATCTTAAATATTCCAGCAGCTTTTGGAAATTTGCTGTCTAGTTTGTCTCGGTAGCTTCACTCACCCTCTTGTGAGTTTGGTTAAACCACGGCTGCACTGATCCTCTCGTATAATGGTAAGAGCTGAATCTTTTCATCCATAATGAATAAAGTCCTATTATGTCTAATAAGATTGACCCCAATTCTCCCCCACATGACAGACAGTGTTCCATCTGTACAAATGTCAGTCACCAATATTCCTCCTCACTCCAAAAAGTCTCTAATTTTGTGGATAACATGAGCAGTCACCAGGAGCACGAGCACTCCTTTTACTTACTGGCTCAGTTCAAGGACACACAAAACTTGTGGTGGGGCTTTGCTGGTCTGCAGAGAGTCCAGGTGTTCTTCCATTGGTCTGGAAGAGTCATTGGTAGTTGGGATTAAATATTTTGGACTTCAAAGCTGAGATTTCTTTACAGAAGCCAGCTCTTGATCTTCCCTTCTAATTTACTAATGCTCTCACTTCCTCCTGATTTTTGGATTCCTTCCAGCGTAGTCCGAGCAGCAGCTGTGACCCAATGCGTATCTTCATTAAGCTAATTTTTATAACTCATTAGTGCTGTATCCCTGTTTAAATGCTGAAATGATGCTCTGGTCACAATTGTCTGTTCCAGGTTTATAGGCAGTGTGTCTGGATAGGAAGTTTTCCAATGCAAGAATGTGAATGGACAAACAGAACTCAATTCTGTCTTGTTTGTGCTCTCGTGGCTGAAGCATCTGGGCAGTTCTATCTGTATATTCTCAGCCAAAGTCAATGCCTTCCTTATCTCCCAGGGAATGTAGGGTTGGACAAGGCCCCATGCCTTTGGAATCTAGCATTGCCCTGACTTTGTAAGAGAAAAACAGGATCAAAATGTTGTTTGTAGCACTGGCAGCACCCACTTCAGTCTTGCCTTAGGTCACTGGGATCAAAAGAGAGACCTGTCAGTGACAACCGTATCTCACATGTCATTGCACTTCACAGGCAGGTTCCAGCTGTCTGAAGGAGATCAAAGATGGAAGAGAGAAGCCTGGCTGCCTCCAGCCTGGAAAGTCAGTGCAGTCGACTCCATGTGGCTGCAGCGTCCGTGGGTCTTTGGGGTAAAGTATTCATCTCTTTTTTTAAATTGACGTAATGGAATGAGAATGTCCATATCAGCAGTTATCATGTCTCACCTGCCAGCAAGAGCTTCTTGGGATGTCCACATAAAGTTCCTTGTCCCTATGCAGGAATCTCTTCAAACTTGTGTCTATGAAGCTTAGATATATGATTTATAAATAGTTACAAATGGCCCTAATTTCAGTTCCTGGGAATGTTGACAAACTCCTGTGACAGGCATTGGTTGGCTTTCCGATAGAAATAGATACCATTTCTCACACCTGGATTTTATTTTCTATAGTTTACTTTCACATATTGCAAACCCAGGGAACCTGATCCAACCTGTAGCAGGACCCAAGTCCTTATCATATTCTTCTCTTTCCATGTTTTCTGGTGCAAAGTGTTCAGCAGGAGCTGTAAATCCATTGTGAATTTGGGCTGTGGCTCTATGGAGATGTCTCTCACTCAAAATGGGGCCCAGCACTATTTGTACCTAGTTTTTCAATCCTCTGCCTTCCCTTCTATCTTTCCAAATGAGATCCACATGGGAGGCCTCTAATTTTCTGCATCAGACCTGGAGATGGGATCCAATGTCAGTTGTTTGCCTTTTTCCAGCATGTGTTGCATTCACAGACCATGAAGAAGTCTCAGTCCCAGGGCCACGGGATCCATTGCCAGGTTTGGACTTGATGGACCAATTTTCATTTTCACTGCTATTATCAGAGTGAAAAACAATCCTTTTAGATGCCAAACCTGGCCCTCCCTCGGGTTGCTACTAGGATTGGCAAACATTCCATGAATCTCATGTTTTGACTTAATTCCAGCGTTCCCCCATGCCTCAGTTATTTCTTAGACAAATATGTTGCATTTGAAATAAAACGCTGGCCATGGTAGTGTGCATTTGCGTAGCAGGTTTTGCCCCAAAAGCTCCCACCTGGTATATTCCTGACTGTATATCTGGGATGGCATCTTCAGGGGCGCAGCAGGGACGATGTGACTGGTGGTACTTCCCCTTGTGCTGTCCACCCTCAGCAACCCCTTCTTTGGTGCAGTTGTTGGGACTGGAACCCAGCAGGAAAGTGGGACTGCGCAGTACTTTGGGAGAGGAAGTAGGAATCTTCTGGAAAAGCAGACGGGAGAGCGCAGGGGTGGCCTCTCCCTGGTGTGACCTCTCCCTCCCCTCTCTGTTTGATAAGTGCAAGATGTTATTTGGCAATTAAATGTGATGAAAAGCAGTGTTATCTCATCCTGGCTCAGCCATCTCCCTCCCCCTTCTATAGCATGTATGGCTGCTTTAAGCACTGTTTAAAATAAAAATCTCTAAACTTCCTGAACCTCCGCAACTCCAGTCAAGTCCACAGGACCGGTCAACTGCAAGTTCAAGGTTTGTTGGGAATATGACCTTTAGGGAGTGAAGGATTAAGACATTCTGTTAATACTGGGTACTGTGGGGCTGGTCCTTATTTCTTCCTACTGATTTCTCTTAGGTATATGGGAAAAATGCCTCTTGTTTTATAAATAGTAATTTCTTTGTCAGCCTTCAGCTATGAAAAAAATGGAAGCTCCTTGCATGCAAATTACTTGTATATTTATTTGTATTTTTTTTAATGTATCTGTTTATCCTGAGACTGACACGAGTCTAAGATAAAACGTTAAAAGGTCTATAGCAAATGATTCCTTTCTTCTCAGAATGACTCTCATCACTTAAACACCCCTACTCTCAGCTGTACCATTTGCAAGGACTGGCAGGATACAAAGAAAAAGTGCCATTTGCTTTATGTGGAAACTTTGCTGCTCTTGGGATCAGCTGGAATGAAGCTGGAAAATGTGATACTGCTATTTTCCTAGCCCATTGCACACTGGGCCAGCCCAGGTGGCACCGTGCAGCCAAGCACAGCGCCCAGCCCCACACACTGCCAGATTGTGTGGAGCCTCATCCTGGCTGCTGGAATGGGAGGAAAACTGGGGCAGAGCTGATTCCTGCTCCATGTGTGTGTCTGTGCCTGTGCACACAGCCCAGTGCTTTTGCTTGGGATAAGTGACGGAGGTAGGACAGAGCTGGGAGCTGGTGAGGATTGCTAAAGTGCTTTACAGTCACACATTACACCCTTAAGGGGAGAAATGTAATTCATGTATAAATTGATACAAATACTTTGGGTTTCTGCTACATTAGAATTTCAGCATTATTCACCAAACCAATTTAATAATCTGCCATAAAGCCCCAGAGTGACATTTGTAGACTTCGCAACTTCATGTTCCTTACACAGGACAAGGTCCCAGCAAAGGTGGGACCAGCATCTCCTTTCCTGATACCCCAAGTCTCTGGGGGTTTTGTTGTGCTTGAGAGACATTTCTACACAGAATCCCTTTATTTGTATTTTATTTGGACTGATTTTTTATCAAAATGATGGCAAATGTGCAAGCTGCCTGCAATCTTGATTTTCTCTGGCATTCTTCCCATTGGTTCTGGAGAAGCAGGAGCTGGGATGGCAGATCAGATGTGGACAAAGTGTTGTCTGCCCCTCAGGAGTGTGTCCTTAGACCCTCATGGCTTTAGGATATTTGCAGAGATGCTCTGAAACATCGTACAGTACGTTTACAATCTTACCCTTCTTAAAAAACGGCTTTGCCTCAGTTTGGAACATATTCCCTTATGGATTCTCATTTGAGAAAGGTTTTAGCATTCGGAGAAATTGATAACCTTTCCTGCATGTGGTCACTGCTGGGGCAAATTTAATAGGAAATGGGGTCCTTAGCAGAAGGTTTGGTGGGATGTTGTTCAAACCTGGCACGATCTAAGTAATTGTTTGATTTGTCAAGGTTTTTTAATTTCTACAGAGCCGTATTAAATCCCACGAACAACATCTTGCTTTCATTCCTCATAGACTACTTAGGTCTGTTGAAAAAGTCTGTGATCCTTTTGTGCATTTCTACTGAGGATAAAATGAGTTGATCTATTACAACTGCTGCACTTTACAGAAAACTTACGTTGATTTTGGCATTTAAAGGTAACAGAAAGTGATAAAACCCAAACACAAATAAAATCCTGGTACTTCACAGTTTAAGCAACAGATTTTCAGATTTTTTAGCCTGTTTTTTTGCACATTTTACTACATTTTGCTATTGATGAGAAACCTGTTTCAATAGAAAGTTGTTTTAAGAATAGGTGTACTAGATGGAGCAGGAGTATCTAATGTCAGGTGAGTGAGGGCAGAGTTTGTATCCCTTTATATTTCCATGTTTTGGTGATGGGCAAACTTAAAGTCGTGTGGATTGAGGTTGGGTTTGGACTCTGTTCCCTGCCATTTGGTGGTCTGAGCAGCCTGATGTGGATTGAAGTAGCCAGGGATCTGTCTTAGGCAGAGCAGAACTGTGTTGCCTGGAGATTAAAACACACCTGGGAAACACTAGGCTTTTGGGTGACTTCATTAAAAAATACACACAGTAGGTTTTTCAAGTTGTTTTTTAAATGCATTCAGCCCTCTGCATCCTCCCCAGCAATGACACTGGAACATTCCTTTAGCTATTACATGAGGCAGAATCTCCTTTCCAAAGTGTTGGAATGTGCAGTCAGTCCAGACATCTGATGGATGGAAAAAAAATAGCAGGGGCACTGTGCAAATGTTATTATTTTTATTAAAATCAAAATGCTCTGGATTTGTAGCCTCCAAAGCACTTGGACTCCCTGCAACGAGCAGATAATTTGTAATTAAGGAAAGATATTAACGCAGATTCCATTGGAATGAAAACACACAAATGTTTTGATGTAGATTGCAAGAACACTTCACAGCCCATATAAAATTCTTGTGAAATACTGAAATAAACCCCCTTTCGCTCGTGCTCTTTGAGCGTGTCAGCCATCAAGAGGTTGATATAATATAAAATAATATGTTAGCACAGTGAAACCTAGTTATTAAAAGAGGATTAAAGATACTCTGCTTGAAGACTGAAGCATTCTGCTTTGGGTTTTTTTTGGTCACTGGACAATTCCAGGATTTCAGGGTTAATTCCAAATGTCATATTTTGCCACTACTCATTGATGGTTGCAAATAGCTACGCTAACAAAAAAGGCAAAAGAGAACAAAAGAGGTTTCAGATATCGCAGACCATTCCAGGAAAGGCTGCCAAGTCTCCAGAAAACTGAACTTAGTAACTGAGACTATTAAAATCACAACTTTTTACAGAATTTTCTTTTTATTATACTTTCATCCTCAGGTATTCAATAGAAAATGTTGCACGTAGGATGTTGTTCACTTCCCAGGCTTTATCTGCAAGGTCACTGTTTGTGTGACTACAGCGATTTCACACTGTCAGGGAACAGCAGTGCATCCCTTTGGAACGTTCTCCAGGCCCTCGGGAATGTGTAGGCAGCTAGGTGTGGGTGAGCACATCTCCACACCAGGGTAACTGTGGGCTCTCACGGGTCTGTGCCTCGTGCTACAGAATGTGGGGGAAGGCAACAATAAATATGAGGGTTGCACTTGGAGTGTGCCACACCTTATTACAATAGTGCTGAAACAAAGGCAATGAAACAATTTTGGAAAACGTTACTCTTGCTCTGACTGCTGGGGCTTCAATTAATACTTTCCTTTTGTGGGAGAGGAGTGTGGGAGAGGACAGGAAAGGAAACAGCCTCCTTAGGTACAGTAAATTTTGCCCATTAGCAATTATCTCTGCAAGTTAAAGGACCAGGCATTATTCCATAATAAATCCCAAAGCAGCAGTGTAGGAATGAAATGATTACCAGGAGGAGGGAGAGAGTGAGTGATCAGAGCACTGGACAGACACTCCAATTTCTTGGATTCTCTCCTTCCTCTCCGTACATCAGTTAGTCCAGGAGCTTCCCTTGCCTGTTGAGTGCCTCAGGTGAGGGGTGACTCACTTACGGCTCCAGGCAATCCTGAAAATGTGGAACTCGTTCCCCCTGGAGTTATGAAATGGGGACGGGCTCCTCTTTTTTACAGTGGAAAAGTGTGAAATCACAGCCACATTGGCTGGAGTTGTTCCTCGTTGAACACTTACACTTCCATGATGTTTTAGTGTTTGCTCCATCCCATTTTTATGGGCCCCAGCCTTATGGATTTTGCAGTTAACTGTTTGCAAGGAGGCAGAAGTGATTTCCCAGGAGTGGACCTTTCTCCCAGTAATGCTGGGATGATGTCTGTTTCATAATGCATGTGGGCATAGTGGGAAATGTGAATGTATTAAGTTTTACTGTCTCAACTAAAAAGAAAATTAAAATAACCGTATTCTGATGCTTGTCATTCTTTGAAATAAAAGCTTGCATTTCTGTTCACTTCGTTCACCTTGGCCTGTGCCCGTTATCTTTGACTTACTCATTACTAGAAGTTTCCTGAATCATCTTTGCTCTCCCTTAACTGGAAAATTTGTTTGATTTTGCAGAGGTTTGACACAGTGAAGTTCTTCTCTGAGCAGCCCCTTTTCTCAAGGAAGCTCCAAGGAAGCAGGTGGGTGTGACAACATTGCTTTGGACGAGGCTTTGGAGCAACCTGTTCTGATGGAAGGTTCCCTGTCCATGGCAGCAGCGTGAAACATGGTGATCCTTACAGTCCTATTCCAAACCATTCTGTGATTATATTTAAATATTCCCTGTCCATTGCCCACCACCTTTCCCATATGCTTTGAAACCCAGTTGGTGTGTAACGAACTCCACACTGCGTGACAACTCTAATCTCCAGCTCAGGACAATCCCAGGGTGCAAAAAATCCGGTGGAGACCATGAATGTCCCAGGGCACCACTAAATAAGTTATTCCAAGAGCAGCCAGTCAACCATTTGTCCAGTGGGAATGAAGGGAGGGAGCGGGAAGCTGGGCAGTTTTGATTTAAATGTCAGATTGTTTTGAAGAGCCGTGCAGTATGTAGGTCAGGGCTGAAGGGACAGACTGGATCTGCAGAGGTGCTGAGAATGATTAATTTCCTTGGGCAGAATTCCCCATTTTTTTTTTCCCAGAGTGCTCAAGTCAAGCTGCACATTCTCATGGACGACGGGCTCAGGTTTCGGACCGTCTGCCCAAAGGGGAAATTTATCCTGGCAGCTGCTGAAAGGGGAACTCTTGTGGATTGGCACCAGTTTGTGCATTAGAAGAATGATTTTTTTTTTTTGCTGCGTTTCGGGGAGCTTTTCAAGGATGGTTTGTTTACATTGCTGCTGTGTTCTCTGGCCATTTGCAGTGGCAAGAGGTGACACTGGGGTGCTTTCCAGCAGCTGCCGGGCACCATGGAAGGTGTGGGTCAGGCTCCTTTCACTGCTCTGCATAAGCACTACCTGTATTCCTGTGGAAAACTGGGCCCATAGTGCTAGAGAGGGACTGGTTCCGTGGGGATCGGCTGACTGTCCACTTGGTCTGAAGTGTTTTCAGTCATTAGCCCTTTGTTTGACACCCAGCTCCAGTCTATATTGCCAAAAGAGATGCTAATGGAGTAGCATTGTTTTAAACACACAATAAAATCCAGCCTCAGGAAATAATACTTAGGGAAGACTTAAAATCTCACTAACTGCTCCTTTATAAGAGGATAAGCCCTTCTGTCCTGTGATCGGAAGCAGTCTGAACTTTTCTCTCCAACAAAACATTTAAAAACTCGGCTGACAGGAAGTTTTAAATGACAGTAGAACAAAGTCTGGAGAAATTATCTGATGTTCTAAAATACTAACCTAAAATATTCTAAACTACTGACTTTAATTAGCAATTTATTGTTTACTTTTTGGCACTTTGGTGTTCCCGTACAAAGGAATAGATTTTTCAGACAGGTTCTGTGATTGTTGCACAGTCCATGTTCTGCTGCTTTACACAGATTATAGTGGTCCTGAAATTATCCAAAGGAACATGTCTCGAGGGCCTGGGTTTTGCTGGGATTGCCGGGATGCCTGAACGCGAGCCCTGTCTTTGCTCCTGCTCACTCTTTCTACATTGTCACGTTCTCAGAGCCCCTGAGAGATGAGAAGCAGGTGGAGGGATTATGCACTGGATGTGCATTATAGCCTGGATGTTCTGTGCTGCAAGGGGGGTTAAAAGATGGGTTTATAGTTAAATAATGATCTCAGCCATATTTTCTAACACAATTTGGCAAGTTCATCCAACACTTCTCCTGGTACGTACACACGTAACTTGTACGCATCCTTGGAGTAGAGCTTCATCATTGGAAAGGAGGCTTGCAAACAGTGCTGTTTACTGAATCAAATGTGTTTTCCTGGAATCCTGATGGATTGATTTCTTGCCTCCACAGTTTCTTCTGGAAGCTGCCCCACGGTGGAGTTGTGCCTTCTGGGTCAGAGATGAAAGGAGCTGGCCTGTAACCTTGCGAAACTGAAACCCTTTTTTTCCAAAGGTACAGTAAAATTTTAGCCGTTGTGTTGAAGTGCAGTTTTGCCTGTGCATTAAAGCCTATTAATTCAGATTTTTGCAGCAAAGAGACTACTTGGATTTTTGGATGCTGGACACCTTAGGGTTGATGCTGCATTTTTGGGGAGTCTGAGTCAAAAATACTCTGTTTTAATTTTGACCTCTTTTTCATGGATCATGAAAAAAGCCATGAACTGAGATTCTGTTTATGTATAATTGTAGAATTTCCAAATAGTTTCCTCTGACCCAGTAGAATCCTGTATATGGGAAAAAAAACTGTTAAAGATACCTAAAGAAGTTTTACACTGAGAACTGTCAGGTTTTTTCAGACCTACCTTTAAAAGTTAGTCACTCTGCTGACAGGTCTTGGGGTCTGACACATTTCCAGTATTTATGGTGGGAAATGGCATCACAGCATTAAGATAAATTCTTCAGTCCTGAAGCAGAGCTTGGAAGCAAAGTGACAGGGAAAAATACTGGGAAATGGCTGAGTTTTGTATGTTTTTGTCACCGCTCAAATCACACCCAAATCCAAGTGCTTTCTGATTTTCAAGCAGAAATTTCAAAAGCCTGCAATATGCTTTTAAAATTCCAAATTTCAGCTGCAGCTCAAACTATTAAACCAGTGTAAAAGAATCTGTGCTGGAGAGATTTCCAGCCAGCTTGAAACACAACCAATACTGGAATTTTTGAAAAATCTGATCTTGCAAAACTGCTCTGTGTGTTTCCAGGCCATTAAAGTCTGGACAATCTAAGATAAGCAACTAAACTCCATGGATTTCTTGCAGCTAAATCTGGCTTGCAGGGAGTCACACCACAGACAAACCTCCCATCTTAGAGGCTTGTAGAGACAAAAAATCTACAACCCCCGAAGTTGTTTAAAAGTACTTCATCTGGTTTGAAATAATTGGCGTTTTTTAATTCAGAATTTCCCTTTTGTTTTTCCTGTCGTTTGGATGGAGGAATTTTGTTGTTCTTAGTTGTATTTGTACATGAATTTAACAGCTATAAATTAAGACTTTTTTTTTTTTTTTTAAGAAACCGCAAAACAAATTCAACTTGATTATTTTCAGAAATACCAGAATTTCTGGAACTATGTTCAGAAATACAAAACCGGTTCATTTTTCTGGGATTTGAGTCTCCTCCTACCAAATTAAAAGAGAAAGAATTCTCCCAGAAAGTACAGACACGTCCATTTTCCAGGCAGACCTGTAATCACTTTAATCACTTCAGGCTTAGAGTACAGGTTATCAGGGAGGAAATGACTTTTTCTCAGCAGTGACTGACATTCCCAAAAATGTCCAGGTTTTCTTCCATGTTGAGGAGAAGAGGCTGAAAGGCAACATTGTGATAATCTTTTCTGATCTGCTATTCCGTTAAAAGAGGTAAAAGTGATCATGGATCTCACAATTTGGGAGACGGAAGTCTTCCAAGAGCAGGATGCGATACGCGGGCTGCTTCCTTATGGAATGGTCAGGAGAAGCAGAAGGAAGGCTCTTCCTTTATTGTGTTAGGTGGTTGGCTGAGTTGGGTTTTTTGTATTAGCTGGTTAGGTTTTTCCTTTGTCTCCTCTTAAAACACGCTGGAGTTCCTGGAAAGGGGTAGCAGTGCGGAGGCAAACCTGAGGAAAAACTGGTTTTGTTTGTGACCTTTTCCAATCTCCTGCAGTCTCTCCATACAGAAACATAAGCATTTTACAATTATACTTGCCCATCTTTTGGGGTTTGAATGGGAACATGCAGCATATCCTCTGAATGAACACCGTGAGCTGGAAATGTCCCAGTTGTAGGGAGGTGAGTGCTTCTGCAGGTGTGCCACGTTTTTTTGTCTGCCAGCAGTTGTAACAGCAAATCAAACCAATTTAAATCTGACTCTTCTCTTGCTTTGAGCTCGGAAGGCATTCTCTGAAATGCTTGAAGAGCTGCATCCAGACAAATCAAGGAGCTGTGGCACTAAGGCTTTGGATAGTGCTGCTGCTTGGAGAATCCCTGTGAACTCTCAGCTGGCAGAGCTTGCCCCACTCTGAGCACCTTGTTTGCTCCAGTCTTTCTGAAGTTCACAGTCACAGGAACAAAGAAAAATAGCAGTTTATCGTGCCCACGTAAATTAAGGAACGGAGGGATTAACAGGGTCTAATGTTTCTGCTAATTTTGACATCATGTATCAGAAGTTCGAGAGTTCAATTCCGACTCTAAATTTGATTAACCATTTTTCTCACTTCTTTCCACAAAAGAATACAGAGCATCCTGATTCCATCTGAACTGGCTTGTTATAAATTAAATTCTCCTTCTACAGGGAATCCACATCCTAAGTTCCCCTGTGTGAAATAAATTTTTCTTAGGAAACAAAGCGTGTTTTTTTAATTCTTGCCCCCTCAGTACGTGATCAGAGGGTCTTCAGGACTGCGGCAAAGGTTTGTGAGCTACCTCTGAGGCAAGGCATGCCAGGGTTAGTATGGAGTGGCAGACACAGATTCAGAAATGTGCTGGTGAACACAGGAAATCCAGCAAATAATGAGGTTATTAAGTCCAACAGATATTAAGCATTTATTTTGCATTTTTGCTTTAAAAGGAGAAAAAAAGTCAGCATGAAAGCACTGTCATTTTGAATGATGGATCTTGTAGTCCTGAAAAGAGTAACTGCTTCAGTTTAGCCAGAAAAAAGTAAATATTTCCTCCTAAGGACTGGATTCTTGAGATACTCATCAGCGTGTGCAAGAATATTACATCACTGTCCTCTGGGAATATCCATTTCCATCTTTTTCTGCCCCATTCTGTAAAACACTCTGTGAGAATGAATCCATTCCCTGAATGAAATCACAGTTTCTCTGACCTTTTCCACTATGTACACAGAACAGAATTAAGCAGAACAGAGGAAATGAAGTTACACTTTTATATTTTAAAAATTATTAAGGCTTCTGCATCTGGGGGTGTTTATTGCCAGTCTGGAAAGTGATGCTGGATTTTGGAGGGACTGTGTCCCATGTTCCCATATGTGTGGCAGTTGGATGGCAGACAGGAAGGGGCTTTCTGTTTTGGTACTTTAAATGACAGGCTTGTCCTCATCCTTGGGAAGCCCCAGGCCTTGATGGCAGAGATTCCTGTTGGATCCCGTTGTATGTTCTTTTGGAGTTGCTCAGCATCCCTAGTCACAGTTAGGCTTGGAATAATCTCACTGAACTCATTCCCTTGCTGATCCCAGGATGTTAGTGATGCCAAGGGTGTGTTTCCAGTGCTGTTTATCCCTTTTAGTTGGAATCTTCATTTTCAAAAGGAAATCTGTCCAGAATCTGTTGAAAGGACATACTGTGTGATCAGGAATGGTCATTCCTTCCTCCAGATTCCAATCCAGTTCCCTCTGGTGGATTTATACCTGGTAGAGGACATGGAAAGCAAAGCAGTGAGGTTACACCCCCCTGTAGGTGGTCAGAAGCAACTGCTGCTGGGTTTGCTTAAAGCCAGGCTACTTCAAGTCATAGAATCCTAGAATGATTTGGGTTGGGAGGGACCTTAAAGCCCCTCTTGTTCCAAGGCCCTGCCCAGGGTGGGGACACCTTCCACTAGACCAGGTTGCTCCAAGTCAAACACAAAGAGCTTATAGCATGGGTTTCCTTGGGGAATTTAGGAACCTCTGTGATCCACATGGAACTGGTAGCACTGCCATAGTGTTTCACTCCTTTTCTGCATTGCTGGCACAAAATCTCACTTTATAAAGAGCAGATGTCTTTGCTATTGAGACATCCCTTTTCACCATGTTTAGCATTCAGATGTTCTTGTGGTTGGAGTCAGATAATGGCTCTTTTTTTTGGTTGTTTTTTTTTTTTTTTTTCCCAAGTCTATAAGAACTGGCCTTTAACCAAACCTCACTGCAAGAATGTTTCTGTACTGGATGAAGAGAGGATTAAGTCAGCCTCTTTGTCTACTTTGGGAAATATTGTTGGAATATGATAGTGAGTTGTTCCTGGTGACTTCTGAATGTAGGTAGGCTGGGGCTGTGGTAGGTCTGACCCTGAGCAGGAACACAGCTCTGCCAGGATTATAGAGAAGACCTCTGTTTTCTCTTCTTCCATTTTTAAAGCTCCATGTTCTGCAGAAAAAGGGAACTGTTATTTACAGGGGTTCAAACAGAAACTACTAAGGCCCATCCCTTCTCCTGTAGTACTCTGGATTTTGGCAACATGATGTGTCATTCCTGATATTACTGCAGAGATCCAGCAAATCCCAAAACTTGGCTGAAGGATGTGTGGCCCGTTTTAGCCGATCTTTAATCCACTTTATAGACACTCCACAAGAAAGTGTACTCATGTTGCCCCGGACATTCCAGCTGCTCCATGGAAAATGTAATTCTAATGCTTATGGCAGATTTTAAGCTATTTTTGTATTTGTTACAGATATTTTATCAAGCTATAATTCAGGAACTGCCTCTGGATTAAATTTATTCAGTGAGAAATCATGCTGGAAATTGCTGGTGAACAAGATTTCTCACAACTCCTGGTTTTGACAGCCTTGGAAGCATAACAGGAGTAGCCTTTCTGGTTTCCTACATTCCTTTGGGCTTCAAAGGGGCTTTTTGTCATTTTGGTTTGGCTTTTCAGGAGAACATGAACTCCAGTTCTTAATTCATTTGAACTTTGTGTACGTCCTCAGAGTGGGTTCTGTTGGAGAGAGCTTGGAGAATTTTGATTCCATGAGACCTCTTTTATCTCTCTTTTTAAGTTAATCCAGGAATAATGCTGAATAATGCTAAATTCAGAGTTTGTGGAGCAGGCTGCAAGGGTCCCTCTGAACTTGCATTATTTCTAGAGCTGTTACATACAAGATGTTCTCTGTAGGTCATGGGGGGAGGGATGGGTGTGAGCAGAGGCCAGGGCAGAGCAGCAGTGCAAAAAAGAAGGCAGAGTGTATCCCAAAAATGGGAGAGCAGCAGCCTATGGAAGCTGTTCTGGCCTGAAGCAAGAGGCTAAACCTGTAAAGCCCAAAAAATTAGGCATTGTTTCCTTAGGAAAGTTTGTTTAACTGATAGACTTAATTTGCCAATGGTTATCTTTAAGTTAGAATTACAGTCCTTTGCCTGATTGCTTCAAGATGTACTTCTCTTTTTTTCCTGAAAGGACTCTTAAATCCCAGGAGAATCCCTTTAAACATCTGTTCTGGCTACACCAGGCTGAGTAATGGGTGGCTGCTTCGATACTCTGATTAGAGGTGGCTCCTCCATTAACCACAATTCCTGGTCCACTTGGTGCCACCTTTTAATGCAAGCAGGTGCAGTAAGTGAAATAAATGCGTCCATGATGTGCTGGAAGGGGAGTCAGGATTTATTTTCCCAGCAAATTTTATCCCTCATTAAAGTCTCAATTGGAAAAGCTGGGAATGCACATACAGGTATTGAACTTTTCATAAGGGTCACATTAAGCGGACAAACATTGTGAGGCAAAGCATAGTAAAGGTGTAGCATAAAAGCAAATATAAAAATATTAAATATGTTTTATTTGATTTATTATCTGCATCTTATGGGGGTTTATATATTTCTACACAATATATATACCTTATCTCTATAACCATCTAACTTCTTTCATGTGTAATCTTGTGAAATCATCACAGATTAAATTCATGGTGTTGATAACTGCAATGAGTTATGTGCATCCAGTGAACATTATTTTAACTACCTTTTTTTTTATTCCCAAACCCTCAGTCATGATCTAATCTTGCTTTGTCAAAGGTGCCAGCCTGTGTGCCACAAGTTTGAGTGACAGTTGTTGTAAATTTGTGTGACCTTGTGTATTCTTCCTTACACCTTTTACAAGAAGGTTCTGACCTTTTTTGTTAAGTGCACGGTCCTGCTGATGTGTAAAATGCCAGCCTGGCATTATTCAGCAGACTGAGCTCTTGTTGGAATTTAGTGGAAAAATAGTATTCGGAGTCCTGGACAATTAAGGATGAGAGCTGGATGTAGCAGCTCGCCTCCGGAGAGGCAGGTCAGGTCTCAGCCCCCTCAGTTCCTGTGGCTCAATCTACTACTGATGTAAACGTCTGTCACTGTTCTTCTTTGCCAGAGGAATGGGTGCAGCTCCCTCGATTCCAGGGAAGTAGGAATACTGCAGCCTTACTTGATTGTGATGATGGGATGGTGGTTGTCATGATGGGATGGTGACAGAGGAGTTAGTGAGTCGGGGACTTTCTTTTCTGTTGGAGATGCCATTTAGGATTGAGTTTGGGGAAGGAGGGAATTCTTAACTAGTGGCTGCATCCTCTGTGCAGGGAAGCTGGGCTTGGAGATGAAACACCGAGTTCGTATTCCAACCCGCTCACTGATCATTAAGTACACACGAGGACGAGGGGCTGGGACAGATGGGCCACGTTCCATGTCTTCAGGGCATATTTCAGAATTAATTGTGCTGACAACGTTTTAGAAAGAGCAGCTCCAGACTCTTTTCTCTTTGGCAACAGTGGCTTCTGGCTGCTGTCAGGCAGATGAACATGTTTCTCTGGGTTTATTATTTTGGGTTTGGCTCACATGCTCACTGTGCAGATGACTGGGGGCACCGGAGGAGCATTACCTACGTTCATTAACCAGGCTTCAAATACTTGCAGCAGTCAACAGCTTTTTACCTGAGTGTCTGTGGATTTGGGAGGGGGAATAGCACTAGGGCTAGATAAGGAGAGGTGGGAGGGAAGCCTGGAATAGGATCCAGGCTGTGTTGTTGTTTGTGGCCAGTAGAGATGGCTGTCAGGGATCCAGAGGGCTGAGGTCTGGTCTGTGGAGGATTCCAGCGTGGTTTAGTCTAGACTAAACATTTTTGGATGCACTGAGTCTATCGCTCCTGCTCAGACTCCCCTGCCAGGGACTAATTGGAGCTGATGATTGCCTGCCCCTGAGACTTGCAAATTCCATTTGGAAGGTGCTTTTTTTTTGGTTCTTTTCCTTGTTTCAAAAGCATTTTACAGGTTTTGGCAAGAAGCTATTTTTGGCTCCAAAATGACAAAAATATTTTCAGCACGGACTTAGGCATAACTATTAATATTCTCCAGATTCCTTCATTTAAAAATTATGCCAATTACAAACAAACAAAAATCCACCCCTGTCTCCAATTTAGCTAGCCAAATTTACTTTCTGTTCCTTTCTTTTCAGCCCATAAAAGCTCTTTCCTTCAGGCCTTGAAATGCAGAATGCATTCCTTCATCCTGGTTTTGATGGAGGTCCGTTATATGTTTTTCACAAAATTTGCATGTTATGGTAGGATTTCCAAAGCGTTCCCCCTCAGCCTCATGTTTCTGTAGCTGGAGTCAGTGGGATCAGTGTTGGGCTGACTCTGGGCACCCGGGAAATCTCATTCTTGCTCAGACAGTTTGCTTTTTGTTCATTCATATCTTAGAAAACACTTTACCTGGATGGGCCTTGAATGCTTTTACTTCATTCTGAGTTTTCAACATACATTACTTGACAGTGAGAACAAAAGGAAGGTGATGTATAGTTTAATATAATTAATTTAAGGAATTTTTTTCAAATCTTACAAGGAGTTCTGAAGTGTCTCCTCACCCCATGTTCAGCCTTGTCAGTTATAAGAAGAAAACTTAAGGGCAGACGTTTTAATGGTGGCCAATCAAACAAAGAGATTTTTGGAGAAGAGATATCAAAAGCCAATAATGATTAAAATTAAGAGGGTTTTTTTTATAAGCTCTTTTGTGTTTGTTTCCATAATGCTAATTCAGAAACAAAGGGATTTTGTAAAAGCCGTGAAGTTCTTAATAATGCAGTTTTACTCCATGTACATTTCCATGTTCTTTTCAAATCAAAAAGTAGCAGTAGCAGCAAGGGATCTGCAGCACTGGTGAAAAACAGAAACTTTGCAAAGAAAGGTGACTTTATCACATAAAGATCTTCAGGCTGCTACCTCGTGAGATGGTGTTTATAAGCATAAAGGAGAGATTGGGATCAACATAAGGCTGTCATTGGGATGAGATGAAAAGCTGCTGCTTCTCAAAAACCCACCTGACGCGGGTCAGAGTTTGAGGACCTGGAGTTAAAAGATCCAGTAATGACCCTTGCATATGTTACTGTAAGAATCAGAGAATTACTATCTTCTCTGTGTGTGGTGAAGTTAATTTCAATAATTCTCTGGAAGTCCTAGCTCAGCTGTCTGGCTGGATGGGAAGAAATGCAGACTCCCAGAAAAGTTCTCCTCACTCATGGTTTTATAATTTCCATGGTAAAGCCTGTTTTGTGATGAGTCAGGTAGTTCTGGCTTCTGTTTTATGCGATAAAACTCCTGACATCCTCTATTCCTCCTGTCACAGTAGCAGCCCTAGAAATCTTGAGCTCTTCCAAGCTCATTCCAGCTTTCAGGAGAGACTTTTGCAGAATCTTTGGAGCAGCCTGGCTCTTGCAAAGAAATCTCCTGGAGGGCCATATTCCTGCTTTAGTCCTGCCTTGTCTGTGCCCTTCATTCCTTGGAAAGACTTCTGAGGAAGTGACAGCTGACCAACCCTAACAAGATCATAGGAACTGGACTCCTTGATGTTCCTCCTATGGATGAGGGAAATTGCTGAATGTAGGTACACACAAAGAAGCAGTGAGATGCAGTGGGAAATGCTGGTTCCAGTTCTAGGTGGTCACTGCTCAGTCCAGGTGAAAGTCAAGGTAAAAGGCTTTTGTAGTCACATTTTTTTTAAAGAGTCCAAGACTGATCTTTAAATAAAAGCATTGCACTCACTTGTAGGAGCTTAAGCCAGTTGTGTGCCCTCTAATTACATCAGCCCAGGAATGGGGGTATGGGAACAGCACCAAGTACTACAGGAGCTGCCAAGAGTGATTTCTTCCAAGCATCCATGCAGAATCTCAGCCTGTGCTGAAGTCAGGGTGTATTTTAGCAGTAATGCTTTCACCCTCTGCCATGGGGTTGGGTCAGTCATGGCCTTGTCCCAGGCAAAGAGGAAAATGCTGGAGGAATGCCATGTTAAAATACATAATACCAGGATGGGAAATATTGGGCTCTTACATTGTTGTAAAAATGAGGTTATGAAAGACCTAAAACAAGGGCACAATGACCTATTTCATCTCAAATAGTAGAAACCATGAGAAAAATAATATATATTAGCATCGCTCCCTTAAATCAATGAATTTGTCTTGATTTAGACCAGCTTAGTGTCACAGCGCATTTCTTATACTAAGGCAAACTGTACTTAGGAGATGTGCAAAGGATTTTCTCTTAAAGAAACCTGGGATTTCAAAGAAGCAATAAAAAGTATAAAAGGCCTTGTCACATAGTTTGAATTTACCTGGCCAGTAGCCAGCAGCCCTAGGTTTGATTTGTATCCCAGCAGGTCACTGCAGACCAGAGCATTTGTGCTGAAATGTGCTTAAATTTGTTAAAAGGCAGCACAGGCAGACAGTGTGTGATCAGTTATCAATTTTAAGAGAATTCCCCAAAATTGTCAAGAAAACTGCTGTATGCATCCGTGTGGCCTGTTTTGCTCTTTCTCCTAATATATTTTTTTTTTTGTTTTACTGTAATTAAATGCATCACCTAGTCTTAATTCTTTCCAAATGGCAAAAAGAGGGCATTTTGCATCATCGTAATAAAAGCTGAAATGCATTGTAACAGAATTTGTCCATTTATTAGCAAATGGGTTTAAAAATCAAGCAATACAATTATTTTAACTAAGTCCATAAAGGATAAACGCTGTTCCTTGGCTCGGGTGATGCAGGTGGTGAACAATCTTACAAGCCTATAACAGGCTTCATCTCTTACCTCAGCATAAGTCCATGAGTAATCTCTCTCTTTTTTTTTTTTTTAAATACTCAGCTCAGTTTTTTATTGTTATTTCTTGTTTTATCTCTGTCTTTAGTGTTACAACTCCATCAGAGTTTTGCCCTGGTTTCCACAGGAGCAGGATTAAACCTGCTAAAAGTCAGCAGTGGTATGAAAAAAAGGGTACCAGGCAGGCATTAGCCTCTTGGGAAGAGGAATTCCAGTAAGGAGCACTATCTGTCAGAGTATCCTAAAGCCTGCCTTGAAATTAGGAAGTTGTAATTTTAAACTGCTGCAACTGATGAAGATCTTGGCACTGTCTTGGATGATCAGCTCCCCACAGGCTCTTCTTTATCTTCCTGGCTGTGACTTGGTTAAATGCATGAATTCTGAAGGGAAACCTCAGCAAACCACCTTTTTAGCTGTATTTATAGCATGGTGTTTTTCCAGAAACCAAGTGATGATAATTAACAGATAGCAGCAGCAGTGTCCTTCATTCTCACAGAGCAATAACTCCTCTCAGAAGCAGCCCAAATTTCAGGCTGATGACAGCGTTATTGTGTGGCAAATGGAGGTGTCGGTTCTGTTCCACCTCTCAGACTGGGAGGGAAATCATTTGGTGCTCACAGCAATCAGGAGTCATTAACATATTAATAGAGAAATAATATTTGCCTGTCTCTATCCCTGGCTGAGCTCTGATGCTCAGCCCACCCAGGCTCTGGTGATTGCTGCAGCCAAAGTCAAAATTCAGTCCCAAAGCATGGCCAAGGGGTGTAAGAGTGACAAAATGAGTCAGAAAACTAAAAAACCAGTGAAACCCAAAGAGGCTGTTCTGTTTTCCTGCGCTGCAGGGTTCAAACGCTGAGGGAGAGGAGTGAAGGAAAGGATAAAGCTCAAGTTTACCTGCCTGTAAAAGTGTGGCAAGGATAAATGAACGGGATGCGAGTGATTAGGTATAAAGTGATCAATGCTCCCTTTTTGATTCTTTCATCCTCTCACAGGTGATGAGAACAAAGACATACCTGAGAGAGTACAGGGGGCTTTGAACGGATGCTGACTAAACATCTGTGGGCATGTTGGGGAGCTGACCTCAGCATGGTGTAATGAAAGGAAACGCTGAGGTCGGGGTTTCTCAGGGAATGTTTGGGTGGTTACTGACCATGTCTGTACCGCTGCCATGTGGGGGACAGTTCGGTCTCCTCTGCAGGGAATGTCTCCGTGACTTGTGCGGTGTCTGGATGAAGGGTGGGTGCTGCCTTTGCTCCATTTCACCAGAGCCAGCATGAGCAGAGACCGAGGAAATTCAGTTCTGTGAGTCAGCTTGGCCAGTTCTGAGTTTGTGTTGATCAGGGATACAAATCGTTGAATAAAAGTGATTTTGTGTTAATAGTGGGATGGGAGTTAATGTGTGGGATGTGTGAGGCTTTTAGGAGAGGCATAGGGATATGTACCCTTGGGACAGAAGTCCCTTTCCATGTTATGGTGCAGAATATTTATGTCACAAGTGGGACAGTAAGGGCATGTTCATCTTCACCCCTTTCCATCCTGGCAAAGGGAAACAGCTATTGGCATCACTCCGGGCTCTGTGCAGAGGGACTGTCTTGTGTCCTTCCCCAGCGAAAAACATCCATTTTATGCTTTGTGCCTTTCTTGGGGAGAGAACAAATTTTGAGACTGTCACTGATTCCCTGTGTTCTGACTTGACTGGGGGGGAGGACAGGACAGGGAAGGGTGACTTTTCTTTTAGATGACTAACCTAAGAGAAACAAGAATTGCTGGCACCAGAAAGGAGAGGAAATCAATGACTGTCTGGTGTAGAGGAAGAGGCAGGAGCAGCAAAGCCACCTCAGCAGCTCTGCCCCACCTCAGTCTCCGGTGCAATGTGTATTGATTGGGCTGTCTGCCTTTGGAACACTCATTTGGCAATGCTTATGTGATAAAATGGAGCTCAGTGGATGTGGAGGAGGTCGATGGGTTTGAAAAATATTCGGAATTTACTGAAGTTTGCTGGATTGAGGCCATGAGATGGATCTATCAGTGTGTGTCAGGTATGAATTTTGCATTCAGTGATCTGTTTACACTGGATAAATGGCAGCTAAGCACAACCCAATGTCTCCAAGAGCAAACCTTCTCCAGTTTAATGAGGATGAGAAAGTCTACTATTCCCATTCATAGTCCAACCTTCCAGAAGTTTGATAGTGCCCTAAATATACCCTGAGAGAAGGATCGCATATTTTAGAGTCTTCATCATGGTACAGGAGCATCTAAGTTGGTTCTTCCACCTCTGTTTTCTTTTGGTGTGAAGTTGCTGAGATAGTATCTGTGTTTAAGGGAAATGAAGTCAGAGTTAGGAAAATCCCAGCCCTATGGGCTGTTCAGACATTTGAATATATTCACTTTTATATCATTTCAGTAGGAAAACTTAGGGAAATAGCAACTGTCTCTCTTAATTTTCTTTTTCTATGGACTCTTCATTTTGCATTTAGGTCCTTACCTTCCAAGGAAGTATCTCAGCCTTTTTCGTATTTCACCCTCTGCTTTGCTGTTTCTGTTTCCCCCGACATTCTCTGCTTATGCTCCCTTCCTAGGGAAGGAGGAAAATTCAAGTGTTCATACCAGAATAATTATTAGTGCTGAAATTTGCAGCTTTCCCTTGCTTTCCTTGAGCTGATGGAATCTCCTGAGTGGGAGCAGTTACACGGATTTTCTGCGTAGCTCACAGGGTAAGCAATTATTCTTAATACATCCAGAGTAAAATCCACAGTTGTATCATTTCAGTACAGCTCCCTGTCATTCCAGTAGGAACATCCAGCTGAAACGGGTGGTGCTTTGGCGGGATGTGAAAGGAATCTTCCTGAGGACAACACTTCTCCTTCATCTGAAGTTGTGCCCTTTTTCTTTGTATTAGTACCGGTTTTTCAGCTTGTTGTTCTACCTCATTTTTTCCGAAGATCAGGAAGATTTCTGTATGGAGTGTTTATTTTAAATATTTTAAGATACAAGACATACAGATCCAAGTTGAGCCTCATTAAAAGATGGTTGCCAAAATTGGAAAGCCTTCGGAGGCCTATTAGAGTGAATTATCCTAATTAGAAGCATGAATTCTGTCTAACAGCTCAAACTGCTTCAGTGGATCTGGATTTTCTCCCAAAACCTGCGAAAGTTTAAGGACCGATGTCTGTATGGCTTCCCCGTGCCTTGTAGCCAGGACAGAAAGCAACCAAGTGCTGTCTCTGCCTGCTGTATATTCAGAGTATCAGTTAAAACAAAATGCTTAAGGAACAGCAGAAACCGCTTTGGCTTTGCTGAGCACGCGTAAGATATTTTTAGATAAGAATTCTCATTATTGTTGTTTACAGAAAGAACCTACTTTTCTCCCTGTAATAATTTTATACAGGTGAGCAGTGGGAATTAAACCCCATATCTAGTCTCTGCTGTGAGCCATTCAGGAGGATGGAACAGATGGAAATGAAGGTCCAAAGCACTCAGATTTGTCATTTTGACTGTAGTCTCCCCACTGTTCCTGGCCCAAGGTTTCAGGTAAATGTTCCCAAAGAAAAAGTTGCTTTGTGTAAACTATCTCTACGTTGTCTGCTCGAATTATAAAAGCATCAAGGGGTGTTTCCTTCCCCATAAAATTCCCTGGCCTTACACTGCCAGATGTGGCCATAAGTCACACAGCTGTAAATCAGGCCGGTCCCTTTCTTCCTCATGATGAAACCTGCCATTCTCAGCTGCTCTTTGCTTTTGCTTCCCCCTCAGAATTAGAAGATATTGTCACAATATGAACTGTAAAGGTAATCTCCAGTTCTTACTGAATTTTTCTGACACTGATAAGCAGTTTGAAATGGTGATGTGTTACTGGCAGTGCTCATTTGGGGTTGGAACTGCTTGGAATGGTGTCCTGGAACCGATTCCTGAGCACGGGAACCCTGGCCCCGGCCATGTGTGTAAGTCCTCTGGCACCTCCTACTTTGCAAAATGAGGGAGGTTTTTGCCTCTCTGTTTTGTGCTATTTTATGTACTGCACATGCTGATGGCATCCAGCTGGTGCGTTACTGTGATCCTGAGACCTATAAAGAGCTGGATATAAAAGCTGGAAAGGTAACTAATCCTTTTGAAACCAGGCACCCACTTCCAAGTTCAAGTGACTTTCCATGTAGGATTGCTGGATAGAGCAATTTTTCAATTCCAGATTTGACATGGAAACCTCATTTCTTATTCTCTAAATTAGTTTTGCTTCTTGATTAGCTCGTTCTGTGCAGAATATCCTTCTTTCTTACTGCCTCTTTATGTTTTCTCCTGGGTAACAGTTTGCAAAGTGCTCATCTTAGAACTCATTTTCACCTCTGAGTTGCTGGAGTCTTTGGGGAACACCCACCTCCTCCTAAGGGATAAGTCAATGCAGGTTCTCTTGAATTCCGCCCCTGCCAGCTGAGAATATTTGAATACTCGGTCCTTCCTGAAGAAAATAGTACTGGCAGCTACTTTAAAATTCTTATGCATTAGCCAGAAGTTGTGTTTGAATCTGGGGTCGTAGGAGACCTTTTTTGTAGGATACTCTTTTAGTTACATTTCTTTTGCCATACAATTTTTGCTAATAAAGAATATTATTCCTGCCCAGTAGCTATGCTATTGTAAATTGTTATTAATTCTTCCTCTGAGACTGACATTTCCAGCAAAATGTGTCTGTTGCATTTTCTGTAAATGCTGTTTTATAGAGAAGTTATTTATTTATTCAACCGTAAGGAGTTGATGGAGGGGTTTCTTCAATTCTATTTCGTGTGGGAAATGCTGTCCTAAAAAATGGTGTCTCTGGAAGAGACGGAATCAAGTGATTACAGGGAAGAGCAAAAGTGCAGATAAATGTAATAATGTCTTTAGATGGCTGTTTGAATGCAGCAGCTGCCAAGTAGGTTAAATAGCAGCATTTTGCAATGCACAAGCTGCTTGAAGCTGATAATTATCGTGCCTTTGAGAAAGCAAAGTCCTCTCATTATAAATACGTAATGAACTATGAATCTCCATCTCACGCAGAACTATCTGAGATAAAATCTTTTTCCAATTTGCATTGTTCAGATAATTATATCTGGCTGGGCTCAGGGTTTGGATAACGCGTTCCCAGCCCCTGGGTTTATTCGCTGGCTCCAGGACCAGCCCACAATGTCAAACAGCCCAGAGAGATTTCGCATTGTCTCTGTTTTCGGCTGTTCTCAGCCGTGCTGCTCCTTCCTGCTGCAGTCTGATCCGTGCCGCCTCGGAGAAGTGCTTCTCCAGGCTGTGCCTTGCCTTGTTTCCTTAAGCTTTGCTTTCCAAGCAGAAACATCCACTTAAAATGCAGAGGCTTCGTTTAAGCTGCATTCCTGGGAGTGATCCTCTTCCCAGTTCCAAGCAGTAACCACAGTTAAAGCAGTACCAGAGAGCTGCTGTGCGCAGCGAGACTCAGTTCCGAGAGCAACATCTGGATTTGTTAGGATGAGCTGGAGGCTTTGGGAGCAGCCTTTTCTGTCTGTTGGGCGTTTTGATCAGCCTGTGGACATGTTGCTTTATCCTGTGCCTTGTGATGGGATGGCCGGGAGAGCAGCGTGGGATGATAAGGGAGCTGAAATATGGGGAGGGAGGAAAAAGGGCCTTTGCAAATGCAAATCCATGTCATTCCCAGCACCCCGAAGGTGCCCGAGGCAGTCGCCTCATTGTTAAGTCAAATGTGCTGCATGAAATGCCGGATGGTTTCAGTTTGTGTGAGCCATTCAGAGGGTGGAAATGAAGGTCCAAAGCAGTCGGAACTGTCATTTTGACTGTAGTCTCCCCACTGTTCCTGGCCCGAGGTTTGAGGTAAATGTTCCCGAATAACGTGGTCACTTTGTGGAAACTATCTCTACATTGCTTTCTTTAATTATAAAAGCATGAAGGGGTGTTTCCTTCCCCATTAAAAAAAAAAAAAAGTTTCATTTGAAGGCCTCTTCCTCAAAAAAATAGATGGAAGTTTTATAAGAAATTTCCTCCAGTCATTTCAGTTGGGAAGAGGCTGTTTTCCTGCATAGTTGTGCAGTGATGGCCCCCGTGGCACTGTTCCCCTTATCCCTGCTGCCAGTCAGAGCTCTAACCTCAGAAGGAACAAGGATGGGGCAGCAGTTCCTTCACTCCAAGGGCATTAGATCCCTCAGGGAACTGGAGTGACCTTCTCAGGGTCACTTCCTTTAGGTGCTGTGGTGCTGCATAACTGTGAGATGTCACCCAGTGCTGCTTGTATTGGTGATACCTCAGTTCTTCCCAGACCTGCACTGCCAATCCATTGTCTGTAGCTGCAGACAGATGAGCTGCTTCTGTGTTCCTGGACCTCGAAGTGACCTGAATGGCATTTGCTTTTTTTCAGCAGCCTGTGCTCGTGAACTCTCAATGTGTGTTCTCCTAAAAAAAAAAAAAAGAGGGAACAGCAACTGGCAGACTGCCCGGCCGCTGGAGGACACTTAAATCCTGTGCACCTTTAGTTCCATTTTCTTTCTTCTCCTGTCTTTTGCCTTTAAATTCTGCAGGGTTGTCTCTTGTCCTCTGTTTTCATACAGCACCTTGCACACCAGAGGCACCATCCCGGCTTGCAGCACTCACCTCAGTGCTGATTTTGAGGGTGGAGATTCACCTCTTACCTTCCTCAGGTGAGGCTAAATGTCACTTCAAGTATCTTTGAGATGTTCAAGTAGATTTCTGATTAAGATGAGTTATATTTTTTCTCTTGTTCTATATGTGCTGGAGCTTTTATGTGTCTGGAAGCAAGCATGTTTCCTCTTCCTAGAACACAGAATTCACAGATTACATCACCGAGTAACATTTTTTAAAGCTGATTTTGGTGTTCAGCAGTTAGTTTCTTTTCTCCGTAGCTCGAGGAAAGGACATGAAATGAGCCAAAAGGGTTGTGTGAGTCAAGAGGTGCAGAATTGCTGCCAAGCAGTGGCTCCCACAGTGGCAGAATGGTGAATTCCAAAGAAATGGCTCTGCGGTGCAGCTGGCACGGGCTGCAGCAGCGAGGTCACCCACAGAAAGGAGCCAGGCAGCAGGTAAGAGTCTCAGTGTCTCACTTGTCCATCCAGACACTCTGTGGTTTTCCACTCTGTGGTGTGGGGAGCACATCAGCGGGTCACCCTTGGAACACTCTGGATGCTGAGCAGAGAAGAAGAAGGTGAGAGTGAGGAACAGGGAGAGAGGGAGTTATTGATTTGGGACTGCAGCAGTGAGAAGGGAGCCAGCCCTCTGACTGCAAGGTTTTTGCCTCGTTCACAGAAATAAGTAACCTGAGCTACAAGGTTTTTAACACTTTGGCAAGATATTTCTTTGTCATCTGTTGGCTTCTTCCAGTTTTAGACAGCTTTGCCTATCTAATTCCAAAGTGATTCCAGCCAGCACTGCTGCTGTACTGGCACTGTTCCAGCCTATGTATGGCTGTGTGTGCCCTGATAACCCAGTGCCTGTACAGCCCCAGTGTGCAGAAGCAACTGCATCACCTCCCCATTGGAAATTAGGTACTTGAAATAATCTTTACTTGGTGAGAAATAAAGAATATTGCCTAATTAAGGTAGGCTCTGACTTTCTGGTTTTTTTTTTTAACGCAGTACCAGCCCAATATCTTTCTGTGTTTATTTAAATGGGAAAAGTTTAATCTTCAAAAAGCGGGGCCTGCTGAGACTCCCTCGGTCACAACCATTAGTTACTTTGCAAAAAAGAGTGTTTTCAGCTCAGACTTTTCATGTCACAGTCTTGGCACCAAATATCTTGTGGTAAATCTAATTTCATAGCTTGGACTGCACCCAACGTTGGGGGATTATACCTTGGGTATCCTATTTGAAAAGGCAGAGCATATTGTACTGAGTACAGGTGCAGAAACAGCAAGCCAGCGTTGCTCTGAAGTGATGAAAACCAATTTCCTGGGAAGGTAGCTGTATATTTTCTCAGAACTTTAGGCAGCGGAGTATTAAAATGTGTCACTTCTGGACATGCAGGTTTAGATTTCATTTTGTTTCAGTTCCTTCTTGCTAGATTGCAATCCTAAATTAGGATTTAATTATAATAAAAGATTTTATACCAATATTGAAATTGAAAAAAAAATCCAAGCCTGGGTATTTTGAAGCCTCAATATTATTAGGAAATCCCTAGCTCAGGATTTAAAATCAGTAAGACTCTAATGAGTATTTTTTCCATATTTTTGCTCCTAGGCTAATTCCTAGGAAAATTTAAAATCTTTTAAAATGGTTAACAGTGAAATCATTAGTTTTTCTCATTTCCTGCTTTTACACTTCGAATTCAAATGATATGTACACATATCCCCTGGCAAAGCACTCAGGAAGCTAAAAAAATAAGAGCATTTATATGGGATTATAGATATTTCCTGTTCTTCATGTGTTTAAGTGTTTTACTGTAGCACAGGACTTAATAGATCCCTAAGGAGAAGTTCTGACAAGTATTTTAGGGGTAATCTGGTTTATCTATATCACACTGAGTACTTTTGGCATTTAATCCAGAATTATTATTCAACAGATACCTGTGCAGTCCAAACCAATTCTTTTCTATTTTTCATTTAGGAACTGTTTCTGTACCTGTGATGGCATTGCTTCAATAAAGTATAAATACATAAATTATATTGCGGAAGAAGTAATTCATGTATTTCCGTGATCTATTTTGAAGGACTTTTCTGCCTTTGAGGCTGATGTTGCAGCTTTTCTTTAAAGCCACTTGGATTCCTTCACCTTACTGCTTAGATTGCAAAATTAGCAGGAACAGTCTCCTTAACAAGGAGACTGTCTTGGAGATCTCCACCATTTGCCAAATTTTGTTAAAATTGGACAGTAACACCCAAACATATTAAGGAAGCACATATGTACACACAGTCATAAAAGAAGTCTTCTTTATATAGTTCAACAGAAAAAAAAATACAATTATTTGCATGTTTCCATCATGTAGCTTCAACTTAATCCATTTTCAAAATGTCTTAGTAGCCTGTATGTTGATTTCTAATAAATGGTAGCAGTCACGAAGATGAAGAACTTGAAAATTTAGCCCACCCTGACAATTCTTCACTCCCTTGATTCTTAGATAAATCTGTGAAGTGAGAGGGTGAGACCAAAGATCTTTTTCCACTAAATTTAGGCTTCAGTGTTGACAGTGGTGTATGGGAAGAGGTGAATTGGAACACCCTTAATGGGAGAAAAGGCTTCCCCCATGGAAAATAATGTGCCTTGGGTTGTATCGTCTCTGGCAGGATAGGTGTTTTCTTTAAAAAGAGATTCTTTTAAACAAGAAGTGAGAGGTTGCTCAGCTCATCAGCCAGACTGAGAAGGCCAAGGGTCATTTGATAAGGAGTTTCAGACCAGCAGGAGGGTTTCCAGAGGTGTTAGCTTGGGCTCTGTCTTTTGTAACTGTCCAAAAAGTCTTCTTTCCTCCCATACTTCTTCTTTTCCGTAGATACCTCTTCCTTTTGTTCCTTCCTGCTGCAGCAATATCTTGTATTAATCTGCATTTTAGGTTGAAATCCTGTAATCCCTTGGAGGTACCGAGCCTTTGGTGAGGTCAGGTTCTTACCTGGCAGCAATCCAGTGTTTTCTAAGGAACTACACCTGTCTGTGCTAACTGAGGATCTCTCCTTCTGTATCACTGTATAAAAAACATGAGTGCTTTGGTATAGGTGTAGTGGGATCAATGTCAATGACTGTGTTGGTATTTGGAAAAGGAATCTTGACTAAGCGTTGTGCTGCTGACTCACATGAGGTGGGCAGTCCCAACCCAGGCCAGCGCAGATGGATCACATCAGTGAAAGCTTGGATGAAGAAAAGACAAGGGTGAAGGGCTGGGAACAATATTACAGGATAAATAAAAATGGGAATACAGCATTGCTGTGCTGTCAGCACTTAGAAGCCTTCAGGAGGGGTAAGTCAAAGCCCAGGCAGGCTCACAGCCTCCGTTGCCTGTGATGGTCCTTGGACTGGGCCCAGCAAAGGGACTCAGTTTTGCTTCCAATGACTCATTCTAAAGGCACCTCTTATCGTCCAGCTATTTTGGGGGCTAGTTTAGGCAAAAAGACAAATATTTTATTGGACAAATGTGATTGTCACTCCAAAATACTTCAGGTTCTTTTCAATGCTGCTTTCTCTCTTTTCCAGTCCTCAGGGCTCTCTTTGAACCCTTCAGATATATTTGCCTACTGTATTTGCCTCCCATACTTGAGGCACACCGAGGTGTTTTATACAGTGATGGGTTAAATATAGAAAGTGCCTTGGAAAGGCAGAACAGAGCAACCACTCAATCACTTCACACATGGAACACTGGACAGTAAATGAAGGGCTTCAGTAGCAGCAGGGCTGGGATTCCTGACCTCTGGCAGGCACCCCTCCCACTGAGGGTGATTTTAAGGAGTTACTTTTGATTTCTTTCCACTCTGCCCCTTATCAGAGGGGACAGCTCACTGCTGTCACGGATGGCCCAGGAAGGTGACTTTAAATCATTCAGACCTCTGGAGTTACAGCCAGATTTCAATGTGGGAAAGCTTTCCTATAAACTCGGTCCAATACTTAAAAACCTTTTAAATGACCTGAGCTGATGAGTGGTTTTGCTGTTTAAATCATGTGGAATACACAGTTTTATAGAGTTGTAAAGAAAAATAGGTAAAATTATGCACTTTTTATTTTATTTGTCTTTAAGGTGTTAGATTCAGTAAAACCTGCAAAGGACAAGGAGTTAATGTACTGCAAAAGATAAAAGTGGTGTTACCAGAACATGCTGCTGCCAGCCCAATGGGTTTAAAAAGCAAGCTAAAAATTACTGAGAATGACCAAAAAGTACTGAGATTGGTCACATTTTAGTATTCTGTGTGATTGCCTTTTAGGCTTTCCACTGAAGGTTTTAAGGAAAAGGTTTAAACACTCAAGTTGTAACATGTGAGCCTCACGGTCAGAAAGTCTTTTGGTTTTTATTCAGGAAAACGGGAAGACTGTGCCAGTATGTCTTGTAGGGCAATTAGAAACCCCATATCCTAAGGGGGATAAACAAGACTGAAGGGCTCAGCTATTGACTGATGGATCCTGAGCAGTGGTTTGTGTAAGTAGGAAGTGAAGGGGATCACCCATGTCCCAGAGCTGACAGAATTAAGGAGTGTTCCTAGTTTGAATATGGAATCAGTGAGCTGTGATCTGGCACTCACTTTGCCCAGGGTTTGAATTCCCTCATTCTCCTGTGCTGAATTCAAGTTCTAGTTGAGCGTAGAATGAAGCCTGTGAAAAGACTGTAGAATCAAGTGTCTCTTCCACAAAGCAGCAAGGCAGCAAAGAGCAAATAACGACACTAGGAAAAGGATCATGTGTCATGCTGCATGGCACTCTGGGAGAATCATTAAATGAGAGCTTCTTTATTTTATTTTGCACTGCATAGTGATGGTCTAAGCCCTTTCTTCCTTTGAGACTAAAAAATACATTTTTCTTTAAGATGCAGTTCTTTTCTAATAAGAATCCAAGTTCACAAATTCTAATTATTTGGCTGTTTCACTGAAGGACGTTGCTCAGTACTTTCACTGCAGGTACTCTTGCTCAGGCTCTGACAAGGGAAAGCCAGGTGAGCGATGCTGGCAGGGAGTGAAGCAAACAGGTGGTGGCAGTTACTGATGTTTTTAATTTGCCTTGAACTTCCTCAGAAGATGAACTTCCCATTTGAAGCTGAACGCTACACTTGTGTTTTGGACCTTCTGTAACTTGTCCTGAAGTCAGAACCTGCTGCACAGAGTGGGAGGCTGAGGGGAAGCTAAGATTGCAAATTAAAGTTGGAACTGTAAGGTAAGGAATATGCTTTAATTATACTTCCTTCATTACTACTCTAAGTCCACTAAAACCAGCAGAATGCTTGGGCTCTTGGGCTCGTGGCTGTTCACGTTCCTGCACAACTTCTGAATTCATTGGCTGAACTCGGCTGAAGCCATTAAATCCACAGAGGTATCAGAGCTCCAACAAAGGACATGTGTTGTGTGACTGCACACACCTTGAGGCTCAGGAAAGGGAAGAACGGTATTACTGGTTACACCTTGCAAAATGTACTGTGGTTTCATTTGGGAAATAAAGATGGAAAGAGTAGAGATTGAAATCCCTTAATTATGCTGATTTTGATAGTGTGATCTTTGAGAAATTCTGTTGGACATAAGGAAACCTGAGTGTTTTCTTAGTCTTCAGATGCTTTGCCATTTTTAATTGTTTCCAGAATGAAGTGTTGTGTGTTGCTGGGACAGACAACACTGTAGGGCACCTCCTGGAACCAGTCTGGATAAAGGTGCGCAAACCAATTAAAGTGATAAATAAGTATATTTTTAAGCATTTCTCCATGCACTCATCATACAAAAGCAAAAGTGCACTTTGAAACCCCCAAAGGAGAGGGGAAATAGGACACAGGTCACAAATACTGCAGTGAGGAATTTCAGTAGGAAAAAAGCTCAGCTTTTAAAATTAATTTTAACTGTTTCTCCTTGAAATGGTTAAAATGTTTAACAACATACTATGCATATATGTTTGACTGTTGCATCCTATGTCATAAACACTGATGAACTTGACTAACCAACAGAAAAGAAGCAGGAAGCAATGAAGAGCCTGTGATTATACATATTTTCCCACATCTTTTTGTGTACACCCTTACCTTTGTGTAACTACACCACTAACTTGAGGTGAATTTTCAGGTATTATCCTGCAATTTGTTGCAAACAGTCTGGAATGGAAATGAAATCCTAAAATAATACCCTGTGTAGTGTTATAATCCTTTTTTTAATGCGGATATCAGAATATCTGGCCATCCCATGCTGTCCTGGGGGTTTCTGGAGCTGCAGCCCCTGTGCCACAGCACAGCTCTGGAGAATGCCAAGGTGATGACGGACTGTCACACGCTTGAATTGGAGCTGGCAGAGCAGCCTCCTGTAACTTCACTGGGATTTATATATATATATTTATATACTTGAAGCCAAACGTGCATCCATGTCATGGTCCCTTCTGATTGAGGTCTCCCTTTCCCTCCCTCGGCTTTGGTGCCTGGGATTGGAAGTTCCTGCTCCTTCTACTCTTGTTAAAAGTTGCCTAGAAGTTGAGCAAAAATATTGCTGTGGTAGTCTCCCCTCTTCAACAGCATCCAAGGTATTGTTTCCTCTTCTCTTCCTTTTCCCAGGAACAGCAAGCAGCTCTGCTGAATGGATTCCTCCATGAGGCTATTGTGCAGGTCAGGAGGTTAGCTCACTTTTGTCTTTTTACTCAACTGCTGCAGGAGAAATCCTCTGTGTGTTCTCCGGAATTGTAAAGGCTGGTAAGAAAGAGAAGCCAAAGCCATCCATTAATCCCCGGGCAAAGTCCTATTGAAGCAGCTGCAGTGAAAGCTCTCACACGCTGCCCTGGAAATAACCCCGGCTGTGACGTGGTGAGGTGACCCTAGGTAAGGTCAGAAGCTCAGTTCTCATTTTCTTTTAAGCTTCTGGTTTTTAAACAGTATTTGGGGTTGTGCCTCGTGAGTCCGTTGAGCTCTTAAAGCAGCTGGAGGCTCACGGAGAGCGAGCGGAGATGGGGAATCCGGAGAGGCAAGGGTTTATCTGCTAAACGTTGCTGCTTTCTCGCCTCAAATTACTGTTGTTTTGGCTTAAATATTTAATGACCATGACCCCATGTGAGAGCAGCAAGTGGTATCAGGATTTTAGCTTAAGCTGCTTTGTGGAGACAAAGCACCTGTTTTAATTCCTCCTGGAAATGGAAGTGATTTGGAAGCATCCCAGCAAATTCAAGTCAAAGTATTAATTCTTGCCTGCCCGTGTGCTTTTCCCAGGAAGAGTGTGGATTGGAAGGATCTGTGTACGTAGCTCCTGGCTGGGATTTTGAGGAGGGCTACGGGAGCCAGGGGTCTCTGTCCTGGCATCCTGTGATGCCAAGATATATTTAATGGAAAGATGGTGGCATCAACTGTTCGCCTCTTTTCTTCATAGGCACTGATATAGTATCATGCAAAGCTGATGGGTTATGGTTAGGTGGGATGCAGTCTTCAGCTTCCCCTGGTCCTGGTCAGCGTGCCCTTGGAGCTGCTGGCAGCTTCCAGGAACAGCGTTATCTCTTGGGATCCAACAACAGTCGTTATTAAAACATTTACCGTAGGGACTGCAGGCAGCCCTCCTCCAGCTGCTGGGTTTATTCTTGTGTCGTGGAATGGCCTGTTGTAACAGAAAACTGAGGAAACTGATGTGACAAAAACTACTGACGTGATGGATTTGAAGTATTTTGTGAGGTGACCAGGTAACATCCTAACTGTTCGGAGCAGGGAGCTCCGAGCTGGAGCGGAATCAGCCACTCCCATTGGCACTGCGGGAACTGACTTTCAACAGGATATTACTGATTTTTACTTTTCATTTTTCATTTCTGTGACGCAGCTTTTGCCTTTTCTGGGTTTAGGGAGTCACATCAGGAGAGCTGATTTTCATTATGTTAGAGAGGTAAGGGAGTGCTGAAGTGTGCAACCTCCCTCCCTCCAAAGGGAAACTGGGTTTGTGTGAATGAGGGACAGAAATGGAATCACTGAAAAATACTCACTTTCTCTCCCTGCAGTCATCCCCCTCCCCAAAAGTTTCTGTAAGAATGTGACTAAAACCAAAGCACTTGTTAAGTTACAAAGGAATAGTGTGGAGCCAGTGAGAGGTGAACACAGAGTCCCAGAATCATTTAGGTTGGAGAAGACCTTCAAGATCAAGTCCAGCCATTAACCTAGACATGGAACAGGGTTGTCATTTCTTTTGAGGATTCGGGGGGGGCGTTTTGCATTTTATTTCGCACACATCTTTTCAAAACTCACCACCTTAGAACAGGAATAATTTTATGGCATGTACCTATTATACAAAATCCACAAACACTACCTCTTTCCCTTCCTTTTTATTTTTCACAATGTATTTTACAACTGCAATTTTCGTGTCTCACATTTTTTCTCTCCAGTTTCCTGTGGTTAAATCTTGACCATAAATCTTAGGCTGCTTTGTTAAAAATAACAGGTGCACTATATTTCTTCATGTAACAATCTGCTAGATTAATAGTGGCTTTAAAACAATTAACTATGTCTGTTTGGTTTCATAGTCCGTTCTAATGCACCATGAAGGAGAAACTAGAGGCACTGTCATTTACAGAGTGCTTGTGTTTCATGTGCAGTCTGGTGATCCTTGTCTGGCACCTTGGTACTGGGATCCCTCTCTTACACACATAATGGCAAAAACAGATTCTTGTGCAGGTTTGGACATGAAATGACAAGTCACTGGGTGGCAAATGAGGCTAAAATTAATTTAGCTGGGGTATCTCAGCCAGAAAGGCTTCAGCAGCTTTGGGATGCACGACTGGAGTTGTCACTCAGGGCAGCCGGAGGGGAGGTGGGTTTCTGCATTGTAATGGCAATATTTTAGACATAAAATTTGGTTCTTGTAAATTCTACTTTTTATTGAGGCTGGACACCTGAGCAGGTCATGGACACATGTTCTGGTGTGTGACAGAGCAGGATCTGAGTCTCCAGCCCTGCCTCATGGGGGATCCCACTCTTGGGTTATATTTCCATCCTGCAGGCTCCATGGAGAAGGAGAACCGGAGGCACAAGGTCATTAAAGGGAGGCAGGATTTTACACCAAAGCCAAATTTCAGCAGAAAGAACAGAATTAATGCTTTCCAAACGGGCTACTTGTAAGAAAGATCATCAAATGCACATAGCAGATCACAAGCTCAGTAAATGTTATGATTCCTAAATATCAGGAAATCTCACTGCAAAACTGAGCATTAAACCCCATGTGTGTGCAGGATTGGTGAAGACTGGGATTTGTCTGGACTACAGGTATTATTCCTAGATGTTATAGCTAGGTTACACTATACATATTACTCCTAGATGTGATAGTTGAGTTTACAAGGGGCTTGTCTCAAAAAAATAGTATTTGAAGCCTATATTAAGTAGCATTGCAAGAACTCCTGATCAGTAACTTCTCTTTGTTCTTTAAATTTCTCAGTTTGAGTTCTTGCTCCAATTAAACCTTACTTTGAAATTGTTTTGTGTGTGAGAGGATGTGAGACCTCATGGAGACGGTGCTCCAGATAGGTAAATGCCACGTTTTATTCCCTGGAGTATTATCCCTGCCAAGTCCTGCTGCAGCCTTCCCGCTCCAAACCTTGGCCCTGTGCAAAGCCTTCCAGATTTCAGTGCCTCTTTGCTTCAGGGCTCAAACCTCACGTTCATAAAATATTTGTGGCTGTCAGTCTTGTGCCTCAGCCAAAGGTGCACAGATGAAGAAAGCCAGAGGGATTTTAGAATTGCAAATGCTTAACAGATTTTTAACGGATATATATATGTACATGCATATGTAAATACATATATGCATATGTATGTATATCAGACTTGAAATACAACACAAAATCTGTGATTTCTTTGATAATAGCGGGGCCAAGCTGGGCTGCTGGAGATGAGAAATGACTTTAATTGAACCTCCAAATACTGCCTCAATTTATGTGTGTTACAGGTGTGGCATTGGTCTTGTTTCTTAGTAGAAATAATGAGGTGTCTAATTTTAACACCTTATTTTTGCTCTCTTACAATTTTGTCAAGTCTTTGAGAGACCACAAACCAGAGTATCTGCCCTGGCCCCCAGCCCTGTCTCGGTTTCTTTGACATTTAGAAACTTTTTAAGCCAGTTTGGGAAGTTCAGCAACCTAGGAAGGGAGGTAACAGACACAACACTGTATCGCAAGGGTGTTTTTAAGAGCATAAGAACAGCTTTCCTGGAGATGAGGAGTTTGGATCCCTGGGTGTGTGGAAGGTGTCCCTGCCCATGGCAGGACTAGAGGAGGTGTAAGGCCTCTCCCAGGCCAAGGCAGTGATTCTGATGCCAGGGGTTGCCCCTGCGATGAGCCTGCTGGGAGCACCTGGGGCTGTGCAGGTGCACTGTCACCACAGCAGACGGGGCGTGCCTCAGGTGTGTCGCGTTCCCAGCATCAGCGGCGTGCTCGGGGCCTGAACAGGCTGCATTGAGTCAGCTCTGAGTCCCTTGCCCAGGGACCATCCGTGAGGGAAATAAAACGTGGCATAGCTGCACGGGACGTGAATTACCCTTCAATGTAGAATTTGGAGCTGGCAATTTACAGGCCCCTCAGCCTATCCCGTTCTGGGCTGTCCCCCAGGTGGCTCCGTGCAGCTGCCGGAGGTTATGGTGTTGGCGTGCTCAGTGTGACAGGCTGCTGTGTGTTGTATTTACAGAAATGATCCTACATGTGTAATAGCAGATGCATTCCCACTCTCTCAGAAAAGTTCCTTTTATTTTTTTGACTTTGTGAGAGAGCATGGTGCAGGTCAGGACCTGTGTCCTCTGAAACAGCAGGGCTGCTGTGGTTGGAATATTGAAGGTGTCTCCTGAAAATTGAGCCTGGAGCTCTCCTCCTCTTAATGTTTTTTTTTGAGACAACTTAGATTTAGTAGAACCAGTATTTTCTTTTTCGCATATATAGGATTCTGGTGGGCAGGGTCAACTTAAAACTCGTAGTCAGGCTGTCACTGGTATTCTGAGAACGTTCGAGCAGCAGCGAACTCCATGTCTGTACTTCGTGAAGCCATCAGAAAATGATTGGGGTTGCTCATGATGTCTCACAGGAGTGGTATTGCAGGAGGTACAACAGAATGGTTTTAAATTGGATTGTATATCGGGTCCTCCTCATTCAGAACACTGGCTAATTCTGACCCTGACAAAGTTCAGTCCTCACTTTGAGTACTCTTTAGTCTCTGGCTCCTAAAAACTGTTTGTAAAGGTTTTGTTCCGCCCTTGGGGGTGGCACAGTGATGTCTGTTACTACCTGGTTACACACAGTCTGTGTGACACACAACTGTGTGACATCTTCTAGGGAAAGAGAAGAGACCGAGAATATACAGAGCGTGTTTGTGAAGATTTCTGTCTGTGGAAGGTCCTGTGTGAGTGGATTTTGGTTCTGCCCAGGCTGGGCACCGTTGCCTTTTGTGTTGTGTGCCGAGCTCCTGGCTGGTGGGGAGAGAAATCAGTTTGGTGTTGGACTCCAGTCCAGTGGGACCCTTGGGAACTGTTGTGACAGGACATGGAGTGATGGTTTTAAACTGAAGGACCGTCGATTAAGGTTAGATATTAGGAAGAAGTTTGTTGTTATGACAGTAGTGAGGCCCTGGCACAGGTTTGCCCAGAGAAGCCGTGGCTGCCTCATCCCTGAAAATGTTTCAAGGCCAGGTTGGATGGGGCTTGGAGCAACCTGGTCTAGTGGAAGGTGTCCCTGCCCATGGCAGGGGGTGGGACTGGATGAACTTTAAAGTTCTTTTCCAACCCAAACCATTCTACGATATTAAGACTCAGTAGCTTTTGCTGCGCAGCCTTGGGTTGATTGGAAATATGGAAGCTTGGGGATGTGGTCCCATGCTGGGGAGCTGCTCTGTGAGTCCCTGCCAGGGTGTGATACCAGCGTCCCTGTGCAGGCAGTGCTGGATGGCGGGATGGATGGATGGATGGATGGATGGATGGAAGGGAAAGTTGTTTCTTGGTGGATTTCAGGTACATGTACCAAGGACGGGGAGGACCAAGGATGCCGCGGGAGCGCGGTTGATGACTTCTCAGTGTGTGAGTGTGTGTGTGGGGGTGTGTGTGCGTGCGTGTGTGTGCGGAGCCGGGCGGGTTCCCCGGCGGTTCTGCGGCGGTTCCCGGCGGGCCGGGCCGTTCCTGACGTGGAGCGCCG
>VXAY01007501.1:0-57013 GCA_013399855.1 Oxyruncus cristatus | reverse complement strand
CGGCTGTCCGCCCTCCTCCGCGCTGTACACCACCGCATCCGAGCAGCCCCGAGCCGGGCAAGGCATCCCCAGCTCGGGCTGGCGACTGCAGCGGCAGCCCCTTCTCTCCAGATCTCGTCAACCTGGGTCCCATTGCCCTGCCAAGAGCAGGTACCACCCTGTGGCATCAGGTCACTTGCCACCGTCCCTGCGGTCACTCGGGAAGTCCTCTTGGATCCAAGGAAGAGCTGTCAGCTCTCTGCCCCGGCACCCGTGCTTCTCGGAGCTCAATGCTTTCCAGGCGTTAAAGCCTTGCTTTGGCCACCAAACTTACTTTTTGGCAGTGTCACAATATATAGAAGGGATGGATCATTCAGATTCAGGATTGCTTAGCAGCTCCCCTTATGTTAAACTTGCTACAGGCTCTGTTAGTATATTGGTGGGAACAGCTGTTTATTCAGTTAAGGAAGAATTACCATCCCTGGAAACCAAAAGCAGAAACATATAAAATAGTGCAGCACAGACCAAGTGATTTTTCAGCCTTCTGCCGTCCCCCATTGCATAGTAATTGCACTAACAACTTGGTGCATGTGTTTCTTTTCTCTTCTGCAGGCTGCTAAAGAACAGCAGATCCAGATAGGTGAGTCTTTTTAGCTATTGTTGCTGCTATCAAAGCAGAAATAAAAGAAGCAAACTCAACAAACTAGTTATTTTCTGGAGAAATGATCTGTATGCAGGCAAGCATTCCCCACCATTGCCACCCAGGAGCATTTGTAGTTGCACGGTGACGTGGCATGGATTGAATTTGCATGTCCTCTCGTGCTGCGGTTTGGCATCCTGATGTATCTGTACTTCCCTTCTGAAATGCAAACCTACAGAAGTTAGAAAATCTGTAGCTGTTTTGCTGTTTCCGTGTAGACTGATAGACGTAGGTAAGAATGTGCCATGCAACGAGTTTTGGTGTCAGTGGTACATGCAGGTGCTGAAGGAAAAGGTGCCTGTTTGTGCCCATGAGGTGCTTCATACTGAAACTTCAGCCTCTTGGACTCTTCCCAAAGAGGGGGAGCTTCCTTTAATTAGGAGGATGCACCCACTGTTTAGCTTCAGTCACTTGTGTTCATTTAGACTAATGGGTAATTTGGGTGCTCTATGGGTTGGAAGAGGTGGTGGGAGGATGTGGAAGCTGGCATTCCCTCTCCCAGGGTGTTAGTGCCAGGGGATACCATCTATGTGCTCCTTCTCTTACCCAGTGTGAAATGAGCCTTTCACCATGCTGTTGTGTGTCCCTGCACAAGAGAGTGCTCTGGAGCTCTTCAGCAGTGGAAATGGACCCAGGCAGTTCTGCTTCCAGCTGCCTTTAGACATCCAGCCCTGAGGTTTTGGTTCAGGTTTTGTTCAGAAAAGAATTTCAAGCATTTCTATAAATTTTGGAAGTCTTGTCTCAATTTCAGTTCTGGCACTGCATCCTCCTGGACTTAGATTGGCTTCCACTGTGATCACTGAATAATTGGAATGGAGATGGTGAGGTACATTTAAAGCTAACTGGCAGACAGAGGGTTTTTCCAGTGGTGTGCTGATCCTGTGTTTTATTTCTAGTCCTTTCCATGAGAAATGGGTTGTATTTGAATTTCAGAAACCATAAGCTGTATAGGAATGCATCTTTTAAATTACATAGTAATCAGGCAAAATCCCTGAATCTGGAAGATAACTTTCTGTCCTTTAATGTCTTCCTCTCTTTCACAACCTCAGCACTGGTGTACTCAGGAATGTTTGGGGCTGTATTTGATCCTGTAAATTCTGATTCAAAAAGCACAGAACCATAGAATTCCAGAATGATTTGGATTGGGAGGAACTTGAAAGATCATCCAGTACCACCCCCCTGCCGTGGGCAGAGACACCTTCCACTTGATCAGGTTGCTCTAAGCCCCATCCAGCCTGGCTTTGGACACTTCCAGGAGTGGGGCAGTCACAACTTCAAACTGTGGCTTCCTCAGCTGAGAGTTTTAATGACTTGGAAGTGAAACCTGCACTGGGATTGTCTCAGATGTGCTGTCCTACTTCTGAGCCCCTACCAAGTGTCGCTTTGCATTGCTGTTATGTATTTTGAGTTGGCCTAGGGCTGGCTGGTGGCTGCAGCTGATCTTTTCGCCTGAGAAGTCACTTAGGGCAAACCAAAGCACCTGGGGGTTTATTTTTGTGAAATATCAGCACAGACAGCAGTACAGGCACAGGGAGTTACCATGTTTAATTACCTGCACTCATGCACAATGTGCTGCAGCGCCTGGGGGCTGTCAGGAGGAACTGGTTCTGTGTCACTCGTGGCACAGTCAGCCTGAAGATGCTTGGGGCTGTGCTGCATCTTCACTTCTCCTCAGCCTCCCACACAGCAGTTCCATCGCTGCTCAGTGCCACTTCTGGAAGAAATCTGGGATCTGACCTGTGACACAATGGTGCCAGGCCCTGCTGCCTGCAGAAAGCACCTGCAGCTCTGCAGAGGCTGCAAAAACACCGTATCAACCATTTATTGAGCTGGGGCCAGTGACAGCAAAGTGAAGCAATGAGGGCACCAGAGATGTGTCCCACATCAGCCTCTATACTTGCAATCCATTGCTTTTGCTCATCCAGCTTGCAGTGTCCAGGTACAGCAGTCTCATCCCTCTTCAGGTGCCGAGTTGTGAGGGAATTTTTAAGAAATGCTCTTTTCTGTCTTGTCTTTTTCTGTGGGCATTTCTGCCACCTAAAGGCAACCAAAAAGAGCAATCAGTAGTTTTCTGGAGTGATCCAGGTTGTTGAGAGGCACCAAAACTGCTCCTTTGTTTCTGGAAGCCACCAGCCAATGATGAAGACAGAAAATGGTGATGACAAAACCCTTGCTGGGCTTGTCGGGTGGTCTCCAGGCTATCTTGTCTTTTAAAGCATTGCTTTGCTGAGTGACCAGAGCAGCTCTGTGACATCCCGTTGTGCTTGTCTGCGGGTCGGAGGCGTGATCTCCTAGAGCATGGCACAGGCTCCATACGGAAACGCTGTCCTCTCCATCCCTACAGCAGCAGGTAACTGTTTTTTCCCCAGTACTTTTCCTGCAGAGCAGGATGTCTGCCACCCAGCAATCTGCTTGTGTCGCAGCTTGTGAATTCCAGCCGGAAGGTGCCTGCACAGCAGTGCTCTCAAGGTGTCACCTTAGATCCAGTCCTCTTGTTGAGACTGTGCTTTTGAAATCTTCTCCAATGGATTTTGAGGCATTTGGAAGTCTTCTGTGGACAACCACATTAGGGATTTTTGATCAATGTATTTCACAGAATCTTGTGCCTATAAAAATAATGATTTTCCAAATGCAGGAGACAAAAAAGGAAAAAGTTTAGGATTTTGAAACCCCAGCTGTTGTACAGTGCAGAGACAACTCCTGGGAGAGCCAGCAGTGTTAATTCTGCAGTTTAATGAGTATTTGAGGGGAAAAAAAAAAGCAGGGACAGCTCTCTTCAGAGGCATTCTCTAGCTAATTATGTTTTGGCACACAATGAAAGAATGTGATGTTCCTTCTTAAGTGCTTCCTTTCAACTTAAACATTGTGCAACTGGAGCAGCAGTTTAAAGCCAGATTTAAAAAAATGGAGAAAATTTGCAGTTAAGTGCTTTTCCTCTTGCTCTGATCAGCACTGTCAGCTTTGAATTAGCAGAGCAGATCGACTCTGAAATTTTAGCTTAGGAAAGAGAACACCTTCAGCTGGAGTAGCATTTCCTCGGAGCGTGCAGTCTGTGGAAAAAGGGTAATGTAAGTCAGCGGAGGAGTTCAGATGTCTTCGGGATTCAGTCATGTCCCATTTAATTTTAATTGCCTTTGAACAAAAGGCATTTCCTCTTCTAGCTCAGCGTTTACAGGCTCTGGAAAGGGCTTTTGCTGAGTCAAATCCTTGACAGTTCTCCTTTTCCAGCCTTTGTTCCTACCTTCTTGCGGCTAACTGACTGTTCTTATTAGCAAAACAACCTTTTTTTTTGCCCCAGCCTTTGGAAATGTGGGAATTCATCTGTGAGATGTGCTCAACAGTTTCTCTGCTGTGCAGTAAGCACAGAATTCGATCACCAGACTGTGGTGCACTGAACCTCCTGCTTTAAAAGAAAAGAACGTGCCACAAGGAATCTCGGTAAGGTAAAAGGCGGAATGTCAGCCTGGGAATGAAGTCCCAGCCCTGCAGCGCCGGGAATGTGAGAAGCAATGTTTTTACTTTGACCCAGTTAGGATGTACAACCCAGCAGCTCTGTCTCCTGTGCATGGCCTGGTGTCTAATTAATAAAAATTGCTTTAGAGTTTTAATTTGGTCCCTTCTCTAAGGAGATAGACTAGCAATCCTGGCTGAGAATTCCCAGTGTTTTAAATGGGAATTATCCTAAGGATAATGGCCTAATTAGGATGCCAGTTTTAGAACCTCATCTTGTGGGTATGTGGCAAAGTAGGTGAAGTTGGCTGCTGCTGAAACCCACCCCGTGGCTGCTGGCTGCAGGATGTGGGGTAGCAGTGGGCTTGGAAATGACTCACATTCCTGGGATACAGTATTTGTATGTTAAGGTAATTTGTAGTGCAAGAGTTAAAATGTCTGGGTTTGTCGTACTAGTACCATACATTGTTTTTTGGTCAAATTCCTCAGTAACTGGCCTGAAAGAAAATAAAAAGCAGTTCTGTGAAGCCATTAGGAATATTTTCCTCCTGAAGTTACTCACTGCATGTGTGAGTCCTTTAAAACCAGCAGCCTCTGCTACCAGGAGAGAGGAACTGGCTACTGAGCTTTTGCTCTGTTAATTCTCAGCCCAAGTGTGAGCCACACTGGGAGCAGGTAAAATTTAGCTCACTTAATTAAGTACATTTATTTGAGGAATTCTCAGTGGCACTTTTAGTGCTAGCATCAGAGCCACCCAATATTGGAGATTTTTAAATGGAATTGTCAGTAATATTGCTCTAATATTGCTTTCGCCAACTCTCCCAGGAGGAGAGGAGCTAGGAAATGAATAACTGTTTCTGTGCTGAGTGTCTTTAACTCTCACACAGTCAAATCCACTGGCTTAGGCTTAGGCCTTAGTCCTACTGGGAGCAGCATAGTGCCCCACAGCTTGACCTGGCCCCTCTCCTCTTCCAGCCTGGAAACGGGACACCGAGTGTCCTGATTGCTCCCGTGTTACAGAGGCCCCACTGCAAAGATAAACTCATGTGGTGGGTTTGTTTTACAGTGGGGTGACATTACTTGAAGACATGTTGCCTTGGCCAAGGGTCGTGCCACTGACCTTCTCCGGTGTTACCAACACTGGGGGTTTGCTGGCATTGTGGCTTCTCTCTGTGGCGCTGAAGTGCAGGAATGCGTGCAGTTCTGAGCTGTGGGGCTTTTTAATAATTAGCTTCTCTGTTGTTTTTGATCTCTGTCAGTCAGAGGAAAGGCGAAAGCAAGTTGCTGGGTAAGGGGATTTGTAGAGGGAAAAGTTTTTGCCTTTACTGTTGCTGACATGGATTGATTTATCAGCGGTGTGTGATATCCACTCGATTTTTTCCGTTTGTATTTCCTTAGTAACCTGTATGCGAATTGTTGTTGTAACCAAGCCTGGCACTTAATTTTCAAAATCTTAATGGGGGTACTGACACCGGAGCAAGCAATTCTATGCCAGGTGTGCAGTGGAACTGTGTGGCATTTTTAACAGGGGAATTCGGAAGGGTCGCTGCCTCTCCTGGGGCTGTGGAGCAAACCTGAACCCCACGGAACTCCCCAGATAAATGTCAGTGAATATTTCAGGGGTTTCTCCCTAAGTTTTATAATAACAAGAGATAGAAAGAAATCCTTCCCTGTGAGGGTGGGGAGGCCCTGGCACAGGTTGCGCAGAGAAGCTTTGGCTATCCCATCCCTGCAAGTGTCCAAGACCAGGTTGGATGGGGCTTGGAGCAACCTGGGCTAATGGAGGGTGTCTGTGCCCATGCAGGGGGTGGGACTGGATGATCTTTCAGGTCTCTTCCAACCCAAACTTTTCTGTGATTCCATGATAAGAGAGGAGCAGTGTCACGTGCCTTGTGTTTTCCTGTGTTGGTTGTTCAAACGGGAATCCTACGTTGGGAATTTTGGAAGGGGAGGTGTGAGGCAGGGGGGGTCCTTGAGTCTTCAGGCTCGTTTTGTGCTCTTATTCTAACTTGAGTTTGGTTTTGGGTGTTTCTCTCGGCAGAATTCCGAAAAAGCAGACCGAGGCCGTATGGTTTAGTGATTCCCATTAGCACCAATGCAGATGGAAGCTACATCTCCAACATCCTCTCTGCGAGTCACCAAAGGCGAGCGCCGCGGGAGGTGTCCCAGAGCCCCAGACAGCTCTACTTCAACGTCACTGCCTTCGGGAGGGAATTCCACCTCCGGCTGAAGCCCAACACTCACCTGCTGGCTCCTGAGGCCGTGGTGGAGTGGTACGAAGACTCTGTGCAAACCGGCAGCGATGGTGGTAACACGAGTCAGACTGGGACTGCTACAGAGCGGTTATGGAAGAGGGAGCCCCTGTGGACCAACTGCGCCTACGTGGGGGACATCACAGACATCCCCGGAGCTGCAGTGGCCATCAGCAACTGTGACGGGCTGGTAAGGCTGGTTTCGTGGCTTCTGTGTCTTGTGTTTGCTGCTTGGTGCACAGCTTCTGTTGCTTTTAACTACACCTGGCTAATGATGTCTTTTACAGAACTTAAATCCCGTAGAAAACACTGATGGGGACAATCCTACTGCTTTACTTTGGGATAATTCCTCTGAAGCTGATAAGCAAAGCACTTCATGTGACTGGTGTGAGAGAGAAATAAAACCTATGTCTCAGTGTCCTTTTTACTTGCATGAGGTGCTACAAACAGGAAAATTAATAAGACATTTTTAAAGGTAAAAGGTGACCTTTTGATGACTGAATTTAGAATCTGGCATCCAAATCATCTCCCTGTAGCATTCTTGGGTAGAAAAATCACATGTTGCCCTATAGTCCAAGAATAGCAGCTTTACGTTTTAAAGGGTTTATTTATAAAGTGATGCACTTTTTGTTCTCTTAGATGCAGTTTTGTTTCATCAGGAGGTGTCATATGAGAATTGAGCGGTTCATGTCTGTTACAGCTTCGTTCTCAGTCTGGTTGCGAACACGTGGGATTTTGTTGTGGCTCAGCAGATGCCCAAATCCCAGAGAGAAAGGCTGGGCATATATGGATCCCACATACCATTCCTGGATTGAGTCATGTGGTAAAGAAAGCCAACAATACTCACCTTGTGCTCCCTAAGGCGTGGGGGCAGTGGTGGAACACGCCAGCAACATCCCCGGAGATGAATGTCCGGGTTACTCTCCTGCTCTTTGGGACAGCAGTCACATGGAAAGGTCGGCATCAAGCAGCCCTTCTTGGCAGTGGGTTTCCCTCCTCCCCTCACGTGCCACATGGTTGTGATTTGATTCCGTTTTGCAATGAGTCGTGGCTGGGAGGGCTCCCACCTTGGCAGCGGGCTGCAGTCACTGTGGGAGTAACTGCAGAAATGGCTCCAAATGGCCATTCAGACTGCAATTCCTTGACTTTGCTTGCTTAAAGCAAGGAAATACTGGTGGTGGTTGGACCAGAGGTGGTAACCTATGTCAGGTTGGTGTGTTTTGGAGGGCTTTTGGTGGCTTTTTTTAGGAGAATCTGTTGTCAGTGTGCTGTGTTTATGAAGGCCAAGCAGACATCTGCCTGGCTTGATGTAGCTTGTGATAGAATCCTTCCAGTGAATGAGACCCTGGGAGTGGGAGCTGGATTTTAGCGGTAATCCTCAATGAAGCTGTTGTGTGGAGACAGCACATGAAGACAAGAAATTGGATTAAATGGAATTAGCCTAAGGAGTGCAGCAGCTCCGGCAGAGATTGCCATGTGGCTGGCAAGCTGCTGCTGGTGTGTTTTCAGTTAATTGAAGCCAGAATAGACTTTTTGGTGGGGGAAAGGCTTCCCACTGACAGAGGGCAGGGTTAGGTGGGATACCAGGGAGAAATTCCCCATCCCTGGGAGCGTTCAGGGCCAGGTTGGTTGGGACTTGGAGCAACCTGGGATAGTGGAAGGTGTCCTTTTTTTCTCATAGCACCCAGGAGAAGCAATTCATGAACTTCCCATGGTTTTAGGGACTGGACTAGGAGAACATGGGCTTTTTCTTTGAAGAGAGGAGTGGATAAATGCTCCTGGGTCACTCTTGTCTTTGTTCTTCCCAACCTTAGCTGTTGTAACATCTCTTGGAGCGCTAATCATGTGAGTTTGACATAAATATATAATCCTGAAGATTTTTTTAATGTTTTTTTTTTCTCCTGGCATCTCCAGAGGTAGCAAAAGGAACTTGCAGTTACCATTGCTGGCCTCTCCATTGCTGTACTGTGTGTCTCTCAACCCAGCTAGAATATTTGATCCTCACTGTTTCCTGAAGATGTGAAGGGTGAGATAATGTGGCTTAACGGAAACTGGAACAAGAGTGAGAAATTCTAAGGCCATGTGTATGTCTGTTGGAGAGATTTATTTTTGACTTCAAAGGAATTTAGACACTTTCCAGAGTAGCCAGCTGGGTTCTGAGCTCTTGGGAGAAAGTGAAGGGAATCACTGGAGTAGCAATTCGCACAATGTGTAGGTTATAAAGAAGCTTGATATCGTAAGTAACAGAAAAAGAGCACTTGGGTGCTAAATTTTGATGACTTGAAGTTAAATATATGGAATAGTTGGCATTTGCGTTAGTAAAGCAAGATTCTGCCCACAGTCTCTTCTTCAATCTAAACTTACATTTAAAACCCCAAATAGTTGGACACTTTGTTTTGAAATAGTTTGCATATCTACTTCTGCAGTGGAAGTAGTCTGCGTGCAAATTCCTATCTTCACATCTGCTTTATCTCCCTTGGAAAATAATCCTGTTTATTTAAAAAGCCCACATGCATGTGCCTGCACTTGTCATGGCAGAAGAAAACTTCATCAGTCATTGAGGAGCTGCCTCTTGTCTTCTTCACTGGGTGTTGGGAAGCTGAGGCTTCCACAGGTTTCTGCTGGATATTTCTGCTGGTTTTTCACCAAAGTAGTGATCTTTATTGTCAGAGTCCTTGGGGACTGGAAGGTGCCAGCCTCAAAAAACCACCACAAATGGTTCACATTGTAAATGAAGAGAAGGCAGCAAGCCTAACATGGACGAATAATGGTTTAAACCACTTTTCTACCTGTTGTTGTAGAGAAAATGAGCTCAGTTTCTCAGTTAGCTTCCTGAGCAGGTGTTGGGGTGTGGTGCCTTTAGCTTGTACTTTCACTCTGATGTTTTTGTAGACATGTGCCTTTGTGTTCGAGCTGGGATCTGGTTAACGTTTGCATCCATGCAATGCCAGGTGGGAATGTTGGTTTCTGTTTCTCCTAGAGCATTAACCTTGCTTGTCTGACATCAAAGGACCGGGCCCAGTGCGATGAACCTTTAATCTTTGACTTCAGATTCCAAGTAAAATGAGGCTGTTTTTTTTGTTTATTGGAAACTATTTTGGGTTTTTTTGTTTATTGGGGTTCCAGGGCCTTCGGTCCCAGTGCTGCGTATTCTCCTGTGGAAGTACAGCTGTTTGCAAATGGAAGATGCTCGGGAGTTTGCCTGGCTTGTAGTGTTCAGCTGCCAAACCAGGGAAATCCTGGAAGGCAGACCAACCACCAGGAATTAAACAAACCAAACAAATCTGCTCACATCTATCCCTTCTGACAGATTATTCCTCACTTGCTTATTACCATCCCTTTTTTCTAAGGATATGGAGATGTGAAGAAACATGTCTGTGCGTGTTCACAGCTACTTTCCTTTGGCAAATACAGGCTGGAGTATCTCAGACTAGACATACTTGCACAGCCTTTAGCCTTGGTTCAGGAAAAGCTTTAAAAATCTACTGGAGTCGAGGCATGTGGGATCCAAGGAGTTTAAGGGTGTTTTGATTTGTTTCAAATGCTTTTTTATTGCTCTTATTCCATCAGGACTGAAGTATTAAGGCTTATTTCTTGTTCCTGTGTTGGTTTGAAACGTATTATTTCAGCATGATTACCTCCAAGCTGGCAAGACTAGAGTTCCTGAATGGAGAAACAGCTTTCTAGGAGCCACTGCTGTTTTCTCCCAGTGTATTGGAATAGCATTCTGGAGACAAACACTTGGACTGCTGCTGAGCCTCTGGTTGTAGTGCACAGGAGACTCTTGCTGAGCTTTGGGTTGGGATTGGGACCGGGACTGTCCTCTTGGGTCTGGAGGCCACTCCCAGTCCAGGCCGGGGTCTGTGGCCAAGGGGACATCTGGTAATCCTGAACCTCCTGGGAGGGCAAGGCACAGGAAACCAGGATAAAGCCTGGGGAGATGGAAGCGGCTCCGTGCCACTCTGGGCAGATGGCAGCAGCGTCTTAGGCTGATTTAACACCCTGAGATTGCCGCGCCCCTGCCCTACTGTGCTCTTCCCACAGTAATTCCCTCCCTGTGACCTGCCGTGCCCTGCCGTGCCTGCTCTCACCGCTGGCATTTCGCTGCACTTGGCAGGACTTAGGAGCTGGGATTGATGGGCTGCAGCTGGACTCCATCCCCGTCACCTCTCTGCTGTGTGTACTTCCCACAGGCTTATACGGACTCTTCAGTCCTAGCAATCCATAGGAAAGAGGATTTCTCAAAGGTCAGGAGCTCCAGAAACTTGGGAAAATGCTTGTTCAGGACTTGGGGATTCCTGTGTAAAACACAGAGGGGAGAAGCACTGATTGAGAAGGGAGGCTATGGGGATTGAAGTCGAGTATATATAGTGTAAAATAATATAATACAGAATTTTTTTCTATGTCTACTTCGCTTGTCCTTGGAGTTGTACTCAAAGCAAATGGGTGCTTAATCCTTACATCTTGGAGTGCAGTCCAGGTTGATGCAGATGGTTGCTCAAGTTCCATTTATCTCTTCTTGTTTGTTTCTGTAAGCTTTTCTAACAGGGCCAGATTTGGTCTAATGACAGATTTGCCTCATTTCCAAGCCCTTGTGTCTCCTCCTCTCCTCCCACCTTGCATTTCTGCCGCTCTCATTTACATCTAATAGTAGCAAGTAGTAAAAAGGCTGATGCTCGGAGTTTCCATGTGGTTGTATCCTTTTTGTTTTGAAGGCAGATCGAACCACTAAGTCCTCCTCTGAAATGATCATTTTTCTACAGGCTGCCACTCCCTCTCCCTTTATTCCACATGGATTGTGGTCATAGGAACAACTGGATAGATACACAAGTAGCATATCTACTGCTGTCAACTTCATGGAGGCTAAAGTGGCCCAAAATACATCTCAGAGCATGCAAATTCGCAGTCTTTTCCCTCCTGTTAGCCTTCCCTGAGTGTGATTTCTCTGGGGGAGAAGAAAGGAGCCAGCAGGGGCCTGGGAGCAGACTCCGGGGAGGGATTTGAAATCTACCTTTGAAGTAATTCAGTTTTCCCCCTCGTTGCTTTGATTGCAGTAATTCCTTGCTTAAAAGCGGGGCTTGTGATTCCCAGCAAAGCCCAGGCTGCTGGAGCCTGTGTGGACCCTCCAGGGCCCTGGCCAGGGTTTGTATCCATTGCAGCTGTTGTATGGACATCGGGATCAGTCCAGGTGTCTGTACGTGGTGCTGCACGAGTTTCTAATGTTTATTTTCAAGGGGCTTGATTGCCACACCTTCAGGCTTTTATTTATCCTTTATTTCTGATTTGGAAAAATCACTCTTTACAGTAAAGCAAGGGTTTACATGTAATTCCTCCCCTTTAAGCAATGTATTTAGGGGCTGGGAGTGCTGTTGATGCTCAGTATGTGGTTAAAAATGGTCTGGAACAAACTGCTGGTGGCTGGGTGCTGCTCTGGATATCTCTTTTGTAGCTGATACCGAATCCCACCTTGTAGTCCTGGCTATGCATTTTCACAAAACACCTCTTTTAGGGCACTTGGACAAAGAATTTCCTTTCTGGATTCTTTTGCTCTTCGTTCCCAAAACAGTGTGCGCTTCTTAAGTTTTTTGATTCCTGGAGGCTCGCAACTAACAGTTTATAAAATAGCCCAAGCTTATTAAAATGACTTAAGTACAACCCTTTTTTATAGCTTTAGTAATAAATCCCAGATTGTGTAAGTTGTCTGGACCCTTGATAACACACCCAGAGCTCATGAATTGGGCTCTCATTCTCATTCATGTCCTGCCTCCACGTGTCACCTGCGGGAGAGTGTGTGTCTCAGGAAAGGAAAGTAAACAGATACTGAAATAGCCAACGTTCTCCGAGCTTAATCCTTGTGGGCTCTCAAAGTTCCCATTGATGGTGGAGGCGGGGCAGAGTTTGTGAGTGCCCTTGGTGGGGTGGAGGTACAGAAGCCACATTGAGAATGGCTGTTTTGATGTCCCCTGTTTATTCAGCGCTGGACGCGCTTGGAGCTGGAATTTGGCTTCTGAGCCACATGGTCTGGGCTTTGCAACAGGGCAGGAAACACAACTGGGAAGAAAATGTGGAGCAGGGTCATTGAGGAAAAGGGTTTGTCTGCTCTTACCTGTTCTGGTTTGTTTGGAAGGGTCACGCTGGAACCACTACTCTCTGATCCAGGCTCTGAAAGAGTCAGGGAAAGAAATGCCAGTTGGTTCCATCTCCTGCCCTCATGTTTTGTCAGGAGCTTCTTGAAATGGTGGCTCAAGCTGCAGCACTATTGTTCCTGTTAAAAAAGTCTTTGCTTTCACTTCTATTTTAAACAGATATTTAGTTTTCATCGAGTGCTTCTGCAGCTTGGCTGAGAGCTTTAAGAAACTACAACCACACAACAGTAAATTAACTTCCCAACCTCATACAAATCCCACTAGCATTTGTGTTTTTTTCTTTTATACCTGATTAAATGTGTAAAACTACTTTTCATTTTCCTTTGAGAGATTTTAGCATAGTTGGTTTTTTGTTTGTTTTTTTTTGTGCAAGAATATTGAACCAATTTCAAATGAGTTTGATGTAAATATTACTGGCTTGGGTGCTTCCCAGCTTTTGATCCACAGAGCGTTTCCATTCAAAAGAAATTACATCAGTTTTCTCTCTTTCTCTGACTTATATCTGAGGAGATGAGCCTTTCTCACACGTGGTTTGGACTGAATTTTCTGTTACCTTGGAAAAGTGGCAGCTAAATCCATGTTTCTTCAGTGGACCACTGTAGACACAGTGCTGGTGACCTCCAGATCATCAGCTCTTCATACTTTAGTGTGATTTTATTTGCTTTGTAGTTTTGGAGTATTCAGTTCTTGTTTTCCTCTCTTTGGAGGGTATCAGATGTCCTCGCTTTGTGTTTTCCTTTCCAATTTCTGGGGAATCTATCACTGGTGTCATCCCATGACTGCAGGAGATGGGAAAACGCAAGCTTTAGCACAGCCCTGGCAGCCCTGGGAGTGATTTTTGCTGTCTCCTGTACCATTTCACCATGAAATAGTTCCTAGCAAGGACCTTCTGTATCTGCCACAGGGACAAAACGTGTGCTCAGTAAATATTTCTGCAGAGATACGCTGGGATCAGGGAGCTTGACAACTCTGAGTGTGTTCCATGCATATTTTTTTACTCTTTAATAACTGATATTTTAAACTCACTATTCCTTCTTTAAGGACAAAGCACTTGGCCTGCCAGCTCTGCGTGGCTGTTCGAATGAATCCTGGTTGGTAGGTTTTCCAAGAACAAAAAATAGAGACATATTTTTCCACATAAAATCAAAGTTTGTTTTTTCTCTCTGCTTTCATATAACTCTTAAGGACTTCCACTGAGTTTTCTTAGACTTTCTGAAAGGGAAAGAAAGAAACCCAACGTTTGGATCAAAACCAAGCATGAGAAATTTCAGCATAAAGGAATTTTCTTATGGATGTTTATAGAGAAGGCTAAAAAGACTCATTTCAGCCCAGTGCAGTGACCCAGTAATATGCTGCAATTTCTATTTTTTTTTCTTTACAAAATTCAACAGAATTTTGGTTAATCTGGTGGCTCTTCCAAATGCCCTTTGCTTCGTAAAGTGATGAAAAATGAGTGTGTTGAGAGGCTTCGATTCCTCTGGGCAGATGAGATTCAGTATTTTAGTATGAGTGTGTCTTAGCTGCTCCTTCCTAAATTGTGCCTGTAGTTTGGAAGAGGATATTAAACATTCCTGTGTTTTTATCCTGTTTCTGAATCTTCATCCTGGTATTTGGTTGAACAAATAAGATTTTTTTTTTTATTTTCTTCACAGCTGCAGAAGATTTTTGATTTAAGTATCCGATATTAGGTGGTTGGTCAGGGTCTGTATGAGTAATTGAGGTGGCTGTGAGACCTGAGCGGTGCGTCCTCCTTGACTATTTCACTGGACTCAGAAATGGGTTTCATGTTTTTAATTCATAAGAAAAAATCAGAGGGTTGTTGAACACAACCCTCTGTGCTGTGTTCAACACCCTTCAAGAATGGAGCCTAAAATGATTCAGGAGCTCTTGCTTTAATTCTGGGATGCATTGCCAGGATAAAACATGTGATAAAACATGGATTTGCTATCACCCTGATCTTCCAGAGAGGAAAAATGAGCTGTGGAATTCCTGCTTGCTCCTCTGGGAATCACTCCAAGGGTGCTGCAGCTGGAGGGTCAGTAAGTGGGGATGTTTTACCCTAAAACCATGGTGTCTGCCCGAGCCCCAGACACCTCCATGGCAACTGAAGACCCATCCGTGGGGGAGGAGGAATTCCATCTGCAAACCTCCTCTGTGGGCACCCAGCAACTAGATCAATAACATCTGTTTCTCCAAACTGTGCGGAGCGCTGCCGTATTACTTTTTTCCAGCATTCCTCTAACGCGTAGTATTGTTTTGTATGCCAAGTATGTTGAGGCCATAAATACTTTAACATGCAGAAGATGTGGAGGGAGGGAAGTATGTCCATTTGGATGCCTTTCCCCTTCCCTTCCCCTTCCCTTCCTTTCCAGCAGGGCCTGGGTCCCCTCACCTGCCAGAGTGTGGGACTTGGGAGAAGGGCCTGGAGTGACAGGACAAGGGGGAATGCATTCCCACTGCCAGAGGGCAGGGTTAGGTGGGATACTGGGTAGAAATTCTTCCCTGTGAGGGTGTGGAGGCCCTGGCACAAACTGAAGAGGAGCGGAGCATCATAGGCAAACTACAGCTTCAGGAGCTTCTAGAATACTTTTGAAAAGAAACCCAGAGAATCAGTTGATTCTAGTCAAAAAATACGGATCCCATGTGGCACGAGAAATAATATCCACCCAAGGAATGGAGGGTATAACCCGGGAGCTACACAGCGTCTACTTAGGATCCGTGTCCACCCGCCGTGGCTCAGTTTTGGGGGAGGCAGGCAAAGGGAAATGTGCGGTGGGCAAAGCTTCTCTCTTTGCTTTTCTTCCAGTAAATCAACCAGTGTTCGTTGCGACTCCAAAAGCTTTTCTCCTTTGGATTGGGAAGTGGAGCAGCAGGTAGGTGTGACGCAAGTTCTGCACAGTCACCGGCCTGAACCCACCTTAAGCCAACAGAGAGGGTGAAAGGTAGTAGTGTTTTGGGACTGAATCCATGTTTTCAGACGAGGCAGCACCTCTTTTATAAAAGCGTGTTTCTCTGGACTCCTTAAGAAGTTTAGACTGGAGAGCTGTCTCCAGGACCTGCCCCCTCCCCATTCCACGGCCTAGGTGTTTGTCTTGGCAGGAGGCAGTGTCTGCTTGGCCGGGGCTGGGATATTAAATTGAGGGAACACAGAGCTCTTGATGCTTTTCAATAGGGCTTCTATTTAGTATGAGGCAGGATAGAGCTGTCAGCTACCTGTGATTGTCCAGCAGGGAAAAAGGAAGGGATAAGGAGTGGGGGAAGAGCCCTGGAAATGCTTTCCGGTTCCATCGATAGAATGGTGAGAAGGAAGCGTTTTCCAGGAGGCAGAGCCTTGTGTTGGTTTGACTGCCGAGCTCTTTGCTGCAGTCCTGGCATTGGTGGAAGGGGAATTGGCTGGAATGACGTGGAATGGCACACGGAACTTCCTGAGCTGAACATTCCATGTGTGGAGACCCTTGTTGGAGATTTCACTACGAGCTGCATGATCCATGTGCAGCCCAGAGCCAGAACTGGTGCACGTGTCCTGGTTCTGACACTTGGGGTAGTGCTGATATTCCATGTATATTTTGGATACATATTTCTGCTTTTAATTTTTAAGGTGTGTAGGGTTTAAGTTCCATAGAATGGAAATTTAGTTGGAATGGCCTTAAACTCAAGGAGGGAAGGCTTGCATTAGATGTTAGGAAGAAATTGTTTACTCTGAGAGTGGTGAGGCCCTGGCACAGTTTGCCCAGAGAAGCTGTGGCTGCCCCTGGATCCCTGGGAGTGTTCAAGGCCAGGCTGGACAGGGCTTGGAGCAACCTGGGACAGTGGAAGGTGTCTCCATCCATGGCAGGAGGTGGAATAGGATGATCTTCAACGTCCCTTCTAACCCTGACTCTTTCACACATGCCTGCTTCATATGTGCTCTGGTGAGAGCTGTGCTCTTCCCATGCTTCCCTTCCAGGGAAAACCCAGCAGCACAGCCTGGCTTTATTACTCCATATTTGCATTTGTGTGTGACTGAAGGGTCCCAGGCTGGAACTTCCTTCTAGCTGGCATCCTTGGAGCCCTGTGCTTTTTCCCAGTTTTTTCCTTGCTCCTTTTTTGCCATGGATGACCAGTGCAGCCCAGCTTCCTACAGACAGCCTCCTGCTGCTGAGCAAACTCAGCCTGCTTATTAATCTGCTTCCACCTTGCTGATAGCCTGCTCTGCTTGGAGATGAATGTAGAGCTTTGAATGTGATCTTAAACCTCAGTTTTTTAAGCTCCTTATCTGCCCTACTTCAAACCTTCCCAGTGCAGACCCAGCACATGGCATTTCCAAATTACTGTGTGGGACAGAAGGGCTGCGGATCCTGAGACAGATAAAAGGTGCCCGCAACACAGATGAAGATTCTCGTGGGGGGATGCAGGGAAGCTCCATGGATCTGGAATATCCAGGAAAAGGATGGAAGTGGCAAATATTTCCACATTGAGTTGCTGATTTGCTTAAAGCAGCTTTACAGTTCAAGTTCTCTCACTGTTCAGAGCTGGCTTAGGAGAAATAACTGCTAATTAACGCCTCAGTTCCCTGGAGGATCACATCAGTGTTTGAAAAACTATTTCTTTGTGGCACAAAGGCACTCAGCGCAATTAAAAAACATAATTGATAGCATTATCTTCTCTGTGCGAGATTCTGTGTCTTAAAAAAACACCAGGTGTTCAGAATACAGATACCAGCAGAGTTTGGGATGGAGACTGGGAGCAGAACCCGAGGCCTTTCCTACTCTCAGGTAACACTCGGGTAACATCAGTTTTAGCAGCACTTGATAATGGCCAACAGTATGACTGCTGAACAAGCTCTTTCACTTCCTGACACTCGAGGGTGGCCTTTCCAAAACTCACCTGGGAATTAACTGCCTCTCCCTTACTGCAAACCACTACAAACAGGGTGTTTGACTTCCTAAAATACTTCTGGAAATCCCACCCTAACGTGTAACACTGAAGTTAAATGTGGCCATTAATGGTCACTCCACAGCTCTCCATTGTGCCCCCTGAATGAAGGGCTCTTTCCTCTTTTGCAGCAACCACCCTATGCATATTTATAGGGAATCATGTTCCCCCTTAAATGCTGTTGATTTTGGCTGGGGAAGTGATTCCTTAGTGTAACCTGCCCTTGTAGGTTATTTTCTCAAGGCTTTATATTGTTGCTAATTCCCTTATTCTTGTCTGTGTCTTTTGCATGGGAAAAAACCCCAACTATATGCATTTTTCCAGGTCTTCTTTTATCTGTGGATTGTCCAGTAAAGAATGCAAGGCCTAGTGTCCTCTGGGAAGCCCTCCTAGGTAGGCTGTCTGGGCCAGGCTGGGTCTGGCCTTGCTCCCAGTTACCTTTTATTATGAACTCCAGCAGCACTTGCTCCTGCACCGCTTTGATTCCACAGAATCCCCTCGGTTTGCTCCTGGATCGAGGAGGACAGAAAGAGCGGCAGGGATGCACATGGGATGCTGACTGGACCTCGGGCAGATTTTTTCTGGGCTCTCCCATGGGAGAAGGGAGTTTGTAGGAAAGCTGGGAAGTTAATCCACTTCCCCAGGCCTCAGGGCTGAAATGGTTCTGGGAACAGGCAGGTTTATTTCAGCCACTCTACCCCAAAGGCTGCTTTTGGATTTTGGTGGTCCTGTTGTCTTCCCATTTTCCTAGAATCCAGAGGACAGCTCTAGAGAACTCCACAGCAGCACAGATTCCACCCTGCTTCCTTCAACGGGTGGAAATTCTGAACGTTGTTAATTTACAAGAAAAAAAGCAGTAAAACTAATAGCATTCCAAGATTGCAGACTGTGCTTTCCTGGATTGCTCCATCCATGTGTTTTTGTGGAAAAAAATAAAAAAATTTCCACTACATAGTTTTTTCTTGAAAATCCACCACAGCCTTTTCTCCAAGGCAGCCTTGCAAAGTACGTGCTCCGAGCACCTGCCTGGGGGGAAGGAAGTGGTTGGTTGGAAGTACAGTTTACAGGGAAACTTCACTTAAAAATGCAGTACCTGCTTCTGCCCTTCTGTCTCCCTCCATTCACTTGGAGAATTTCAAGCTCTTTTTATTGATGAAATCTGGGGGAAGAGAAAAAGAAATCTGTTGGTTACGGTAATATTCCAAGCATTTTATACTTTGCACCCCCTTGATATTTGCTTGTTGAGCCTCAGTCTGGGTCTTCAGGCTCTCCAGTGACATGGACATGCTTTCTTTCTTCCTCACCAGGCTGGAATGATAAGAACCGATGAGGATGAGTACTTCATTGAGCCCTTGGAAAGAGGAAAGCAAATGGAAGAGGAGAAGGGAAGGATCCACATGGTGTACCGGCGGTCGGCGGTAGCGCAGCATCCCCCCGACACGCTCCCCGATGTCCACACGGAAGGTACAGTACCCTGGGCGGGGGTTCTTTGCAGGTCTGTTTTGGGTGACTCCAGCGTATGGAAGCTTTGGAAAGAGACCACACAACTCCTGTTTAAAGTTTGGGTCCTGTTTATTTCTGAGTAACAGCGAAATTGTGCCAATTTACTGTTTTCCTCCTACTGGTTGCAGTTAAGGCGGTCTGAAGGCACTTGTGTGGGTCGGGTATATTTTGTCACATGCAAGGGTTTCCCTCTGCCTTGTGAAGATAATACGGTTGGTCCATCTGAGAGTAATTATCGTGTCTGAGAATAATTATCGTGTAGTTTAATCCATTTGCTTGTATGTTTTTTTTTTTAATTTTGCACAAACCCTTACAAGCCAAGGCATTGCATAGTGGGGGCCGAGGGTTTTGAGCCTCTGGGCTGAGGATGAAAGAGCAGCTCTGCTCCCTGTCAGTGCTCTGCCTGTTTTTCAGCGTCTGTCAGCTTCTCAAATTCCCGTTCATATGTCGTGTTCGCATGTTGATGGAACTCAAAAGGGTTTGGGAAATAAAAGAACAATAACGTGCAACACACAGAACTAGAGCTACTTGGCTTTTGGTGCCCCAACAAGGTTATTCCAATTTAGCTCGTGCATCTGGAGGGGTTTAGCCCCCAGAAGAGGAGATTCAGGGGAGACCTTCTCAGAAGGGAAGTCAAAACTCCCATCAGTGGATGTTGGAGCCAGGTGGGATTCAGTCTCTTCTCCCAGGTAACAAGTGACAGGTATTGAGGAAATGGCCTCAGGTTGTGTCAGGGGAGGCTTGCATTGGATATTAGGAAAAATTTCTTCATGGAAAGGGTGGTGAGGCATTGGGCTGCCCAGAGCCATGGTGGAGTCACTGTCCCTGGAGGGATTTAAAAGTCACGAAGATGTGGTACTTGGGTACATGGGTTACTGGTGGCCTTGGCATTGCTGGGGGAATATTTGGAGTCGGTGATGTTGGAGGGCTTTTCCAACCTAACTGATTCCATGACCAAGGTTATAGCAAGCTGCCCAAGCCCGTGGAGCCTGAGGAAATGTTTGCAGTGGTGGAGTTGTCAGTGGCATATCGATGCCATGAACATCTTCCTCGTTCTTCTCTGGCTCTGTTCCTTCCCCTGTGCCCGGGCCGGAGGCAGCGGTGCAGAGAACAGTCTGCTGGTGGTTTGGGAGTTCAGCCAGCGCAGACAAAAATCCAAGTTCTGAGCAACAGATGACAGATGATTTAACAAAACAGTCATTAAGATAAAAAAGTACTTAAAGTTGTCATCGTCAGTGAAGTGGTTACAAAAGCTGGGAAATGCTGTGCGAAAGCCTTTCCTCCATGGTGGCACGGGACACGCTGTGGCCTCTTCTCCCTACAAAAAGCCAGTTTCCTAAGAGGAAGGCTTCCAGCTCTAGCTATGTGGAAGAGCTTTCAGTCTGACAGGACATCTGGAAGTCCTGCAGGATTTTATAGCATTTGGGAATTGGTTGGACATTGTTCAAACAGTCGGACAGAATGAGCATCAGAGTTTTAAGTGGAAAAACTGCCATCCTGAGAGCAAGGTTTTAGTGGTGATCACAGTGCAAGGGACATTAATTGGTTCATGTGCTGTGTTGTGATGGAAGGAAGCACACTTAGGATCTATCCTTGTCTCTTGCTTTATGGCTGCTCTTTGTGGTGAAGTTTCAGAGAGCTTTCTTAGCTGGGAACCAGAAATCTGGGGGTCTATTGAAGATACTGGGGTACCTCGAGCTGCTGGAGAGTGTGGGTTCAGCCTTCACCCCAGAGCAGCATGTGCTGATTCCTACCTATGGTATCCATGGCTCTGGATAGCCTCTTAAGGGAATGACAGCAGCATATTCCATGTATGGGTTTCATCGTTTGCTTTGTGTAGGGATCGGTTTCTTTAGAAATGCTTTATATGAGACACTCCAGAAATCAGATGGAAATCCTGCCCCATTCCTATGGGGCAGTGCACTGTCCTGTTCCCTTCTCTGTGTGTGGACACCCAACTCAGGCTCCTTGAAGGACCCCTTCATTAATTATTGCCTTTTTATACCTCAGTCTTTTCAATCATTCTGGTGTGAGTAGGATCTCCTGCATATAAATGGCCCTGAATACTTGGGGGTTGTTTTGATACCGGGGAAAAGTGGATAATTTTATATCTTTTATGCTTATAAAAAGCCTCTGCTCTCAGTCTGTGATATCAGGGAAATGTGGATAATTTTCCATATTTTGACAGACTGGTGGCAGGATTGACTATTTGTGTGTCATGGGTAATCTGTCTGATAATTCAAAGGGTCTCGTTTGACTGTATTCCTTGGAATCTGGTCTCTCTTCTGCCAAGTGAGGCAGTGCAGCGAAGCAGTAGGTCTTGACCACTGAATGTTGCCATCATTTTATAATCCCCAAGTCCTACTTACTCCCTGTGATCTCCATTGCACAGGATGAGTCTGTTTGCTGGTTTGAAGTGCTGAGCTCAGGTTGGTTCCTCTGGACAGAGGAAGCTCTTCCTCTTCTGCGGGCTGGAAGCCAAGGCCTCCCCTGGGAAATCCCAGCTATTGAAAAAACTCTGAAATGTGGTAGGATGAGACACTGGGTATTTGTTTTTAAACATCTGGAACGAGCAGCTGGTTAGGTCTGTTCTGGGAATCCTATCACAGAGCAGGACGATGCCTAGAGTTCTCCATGGGTGTAAATACACCCCACGGTCTCCTGACAGCTTTTCCATGTCGGATTGCCCTGGGATGACATTTGTAAGCTCGACTTCCCCAGTCATTTACGTCTTGATCCCAAAGACACCGAACATCTGTGCTTCTCATTTGAGTTGAGTACTGCAGGTACTCATGGTCAGTGTTCATGTTGTGAGCGTTATTCCGAAATAATATCTGTTAAATCAAAAAATAGTTATTCTTAAAGGCAAAAAGAAATGAAGATCAAAGACTCCATGTCTGAGAGACAGAGAGCAAGCGAGCTATGCAGACAGAAAAAAAATATAACAATGTATGAAGCTGTCATGTTAAAACAGTATTTAAATAAATCTTCAGGATTTTCTCACCTACACGGCTTTTCATTTAGGAACGGAAAGAAATTCTCTCAGGACAAGCCTGATTTTGGGAGGGTTTGAAAGTACAACAGTGATATCATTCTGTCTGGGCGGGATGAAAAGAAGCTGCTCTTTGTTAATATGCTGAGAAACATCACCAAGATGTGTGATCATTAACCTTATTCCTTGAAAGCATCCAAGAAACAACAGAAAGAGGCAAAGGACTGAGGAATTTACAATCAAATTTGCACCCAGGAGGTCTTCTGTGCAAGTTCTACTGAGTCAGGCTCAGGAGTCTGGTAAAATAAAACCCAAATTGTATTTCAGAAACATAAAAGCCTGGTCCAAGCCCTCTGGAGTTGGTGGGAAGACTCAGGTTGACGTCAGTGGGATGACGAGGCGGGGTTTGGATCATATTCTGCTCGAGCTGATCCCTGAGAATTCGATTTCTCTTTCCTCCTGTTCATTCTTTTGTGATTTTTTTTCCATGCAGTTTTTTTTCCTGTGGTAGAAGGATGACACCCAACCTTGAGCATGGAGGTTACACAGTGTCGTAATGTACTCACAGCTTTCCCATTTCATCCTCCTATCACAGTATTTTTTAAATGACAACCTAGTCACCCAGAGAGCACTTGAGATGAAAGTATTTTTGTAATTACTAACAGTGGGAAACAAGGAACAGGAGCCTTTATCTCCCAGCTTCCTTTCAGAACGTTCATTTTCCCCAAAGAACCAAAGTGCTTGTGTGTCCGATGGGGTTGCCATGGCACTGGCTTCGAGTGTCTTTGTCCCAGGTGGGAAACATGTAGGAGGAAGAAATGATTTGGGAATTGCTCCTGGTTGCCTGGGAATGAAACCCTGGAATAGAAGATAGAAGAATGGGAAGACTGTTGCCTGCTTGGGAGACCTCCCTCAGCACTTCCCCAGGCACATTAGTGGTTCTCAGGGATGCCGTCGTGCTGGAGGGTGTCTGAACTCTTTCTCAGCGAATTTCTCATGACCTGTGTTCTGGTGGAGGATATTTTAGATACTGCACACCCCACCACATGAGCCTGTGCAATCAGGATAAATGGGAAAGATGGAAATGATTTCTGTGGAGACTGAGCACACCACACTGTATAACATCCTCTGTTCAGTCCGGGCATTCTTGCATCATCACAGAGTCACAGAGCTGTTTGGGTTGGAAGGGACCTCAAAGTTCGTCTCCTTCCACCCCCTGCCCTGGGCAGGGACACCTTCCACCAGCCCAGGTTGCTCCAAGCCCTGTCCAACCTGGCCTTGGACACTGCCAGGGATGGGGCAGCCACAGCTTCTCTGGGCAACCTGTGCCAGGGCCTCCCCCCCCTCACAAGGAAAAATTCCTTCCCAGTATCTAATCAGAAGTCTCTCTCCAGCTCTCTTGTAGTCCCCCAAGAAAGGCCCTTCAGATAACTTCTATTGATGGCAGTAACCTGGGTTATCTAAAGACATCCTGCCTCTTATCCAGAGCTGCTGGAGCTTTTGCTTTTAATTTAGCCTCCTTCTGTAAAATTGAAACTTAATTGGATTCTCTCAAGTTCTTGATTGAATATTGGTTTGTGGGATAGGTTTTTTTATTCTTCTTTTCAGGTAACAGTTTGCTTAATCAAGGGAAAGGTAGTCAGCAGAATAGACCAGGAACAGCACAGCACGGTACAAAGGAAAAGGAGCATTGGTGATGGATGTATTTAGGAAGGAAAAGCAAAGCCGGACTTCATAGCTGAAGAAAAGCTTGTAATTTTCTTTTTTTAAGAAAGAAATTTGAGCAGGAATGCATCAAAAGTGTGAAGTGAGTGATGTGCTGTGTCTGTGTCGGGGAGGTTGCGCTTACGGCCCGATGATGGCAGTGGGGACGTCCATCTGCTTAAGTCGTCTTCCGTTCTTGGCAATAACAAAGGAAAATGATTCTTAAATAAAACCAAGGATAAAGGGTTCATTCCAACTGCAGGCACCCAATGCCAGAGTAGTAAAACACACAGAAAAATCTGTATGAAGGGGAAAATTGAAAACTGGAGACAGGTCAGTACATGCAGCTTGAGGCCATTCCAGGGCTCATACAGTTTTCCAGTGAAAACTCCCGAATTGCATTGGAAGAAGAAAACTTTGAAGAAACCGTGGTGCTAACGGGCAGCAGAGGTTTTTAAATACTGTGTAAGCAGCAGTTCCCACATGAAGAAGCCTGTTTGGGTTATAGATGATGTTCTTGGAGAGGTGAAGACATGCCAAAGAGAGGGTTACCCTTTGGGTGATCCGTGTGGGATGGAGGTCCCTGGCTTGGGTGAGAACTGACTCATTTCTACTGCTGAATTTGATTAGAAAGATGCACTTGAGGTGGTCAAAAGTGCTCTGAATTTGGCCAAGGCACCAGGGTGGTATAAAGTGGGGTATGTACCAGGATGTATGTACCAGAACATCCCTGTCTGGGAACATCGGAATGGGAAGCAGAAGAGACCGCCTTACCAGGGTGAGTTTATATGAATTGGAGGTCGGGAACTGAAGGAAATGAATCCTCCCACAGCTTGCGGGGGCTGAGGCTTGTTTATGTGTTTTACATGCACATCATACAAATTTAGGACTGCAGTGACAGCGCTGAGAGACTCTTCCACAGAAAGGGAAGAGCCTTGTTTAATCAGTCTGTTCTACTGTTGGCTTTTTAATCTGTGTCTTTGCTGGGAAAATGAATTAAAATGTAGCAGTTTGTGTCCTAACATAAAATAGTAATTTCCGTACCCTGTGGCTCTTGCTAGACTTTCTACCCCTGAATTTAGTATGGTTTTGGCATTTTTCCCCACTGAGAGGTACCTGGTTTTTAACAGGGTTGGTGCTCAGTGTATTCTTAGGAAGATTTTAGAAACAGGTAAGGATCCAAACCACAGGAAATTTAATTCAGTCATATCTTTGAAAATATCTGGATGAGATGCAGGAATCCCTGATATATGACAGAAAAGGAAGATGGATCTGATGTGCTTGGAATGAGTGATTTGGATGCTGTACTCCTCCTTTTGGTGGGGTCCTGTGGAGAAACTTCGGCTGTACCACACGTATTGCCTACTGCGTCCTCCAAAACATGGTGTAAAGGAGAAGTGAACTTAATCTGCTTTGTCCTACGTGGGATGACCCAGAACTGGGCAGCTGGAGCTGCCAGGAATGCGGATGGAAATGACTAACGTGAGAACATCATCCTCGTAGTTCACGTTGCTCCCCATGGACCGAGTTTCTTCAGACCCATTTCTGGGTTACACAAGTGCATAAATCTTTCCAAAACGCAATAGTAAAACACCACAGAGTAACAGCATGACCCAGCTGTTGTTTGCTAAGAAAACAGGTTTGTTTTTTTTGAGAATGCCTTGCCTAATCATTCTTTGGAGTATTCCAAAAACATGGGACAGGATCGGCAAGATAATTTGAGTTCTGGAGGTTATTAAAAGTCACACAAGCCTGAGCTTGCAGTTTGAGTTGGAAAAGAGGGAATCGAAGTCTCGGGGAAGCTGGCTTCTCCTGCATGGTGGCAGGGAGAGGCTGACCTGTGGGAAATGTGGGTTGGATTCCAGCACATACCATGTGGTTTGGGAAGAGAAACTGGTCAGGGATGAAGAGCTCTGCTGGCTCGTACCGTAGGAGGAGCCAAGGGAAGCGCTTCGTTGGTGCATCTTCCTTTGCAGCATGACTGGCAGGGCCTGTTTTTAAACATTCCCTGCAGAACTTTGAGGACATACCTGTAGGGGGGATGCCAGTCCGGGATTGGGTGCCTCTCTGGTGTCTCCTTTGGTGCCTTAACTCTCCACCCAGATAACAAGCAGGCTGCTGCCTCCCAGCAGTTAGTGACACGCCTGCAGGGAATAGGTTTGCCCTTCCTCTTGTTCGTGCAAGGGGCACTGTCCATCAGGTGGCAAGAAACCCCATGGTTCTGCCTGACAGCGGACCTAGACACCTGGAGAAAGCTGGACTGAGCCACTTGCGTCCTTCATGGAGGGTGGGGAATGATGGGGGTTGAGAACATGTGCGATCATTAGCAAGGGCTCCTTTTGTATGAAATGAATATACGTTGTAGTCGTAATACCAAGTTTAGGTGACAGATATTGAAGAACAATTTGCTTGCCAAATAATTGCATTCTGTAATCCCACAGGCATCAAATAATAAATCAGCACCACCTGGTTATTGTGAATTAAAATTAAAACTTCTAAATACACTGATCATCTTGTGCAAAATCCTAATAATAACAAATCTTTAAGGTGCTAAAAAATAAAGTGCAACAGGTTTAGAGACACTGTAAACTGAGCTTTTTCAGTCTCTTCTGGAAACACTAACAGGTGTTACAAGGCCATCCTAGAAACTTTGTGCTTCCTTAACAGAGAGCTCTGCCATTCCAGTTCTCTTCACTAGTAGTTCTGGGGAACATAAAGTCACAATTTCCAGGAGCGATAGCAGTTGTGCTTTTCTCTGCTTGGCAATGAATCTGTCAGAGGTATTAAGGTAAGAGGTAGCAGTAGCTGTGTTAGTGGTGTACAGAAGTGAGAGTCAGCGATGGGTCTGTGGTTGGTCCCTGCCCTCCAGCAGCGCGTTCAGCCTCTGGACCTCAAGGATCTGGGTGTGTTTCTTCCCTTTCATGTCAGAGGCAACGTTACACTTAGGTTTTGGACTCCCTAACCATGCCCAGCTACAAATTAGTGTCTTTTGCTTCTTCCATTTCTGCGTGTAGATTTTCTTTTGGCTTTGAGTATCTGTGACTTGATGATACAGATTCTCTGTGGGGGTTTTTTCACTTACTTAGGGCAGAAAGGAAGCTCAGGGCCAGCTCATGGTGAAAATGAGTTCTGATCTTCCGTGTTACTTCACAACACAGGATAAATATCTCAGACTTAACCTAGAAATCATCTTGTTGAACATGGAATATTCAGCTGGTACATCTAGACTGAGAGCAATTCCAACTCTTGCTTTCATTTCATCTGTGGCAAAAGCTGTTTTGAAAATCCCTGAGAAATGACTTAAGAGTGAAAGGGTAACTCATTATGCTCTGTGGCTTATGAAGAACATATAACTGATATCATCACAGATGATGTAACTAATTTCAGCAAAAGCCCTGGATTCCTTAGATCTGTGATAGCAACAGATAACCAGTTCACAAAATAATTAATTTCCTAATTTATTTAATTTTGGCATTCTCAGTTTTAACCAAAAGGCAGGGAGTATCCGGGACCATATAATTCACTTTGATAACTGTTCTAAATAGCTTGTCCTGAACAGTCCTTGGAACTGCATTTCCATATCCCTGGGTTCTGCTCAGGTTCTTCCACAGCTAACTCCATGTTCTTTTTATCCCTGATCACAAGTGAATTTGCAAACGGATGCATGTGGGGCCTTGTTTTGGTATTGTAATGGTATTTCTCAGTTTGCTTTCACGGGATTGATTCTTGATTTATTTAAAGCCCTTTTTCTTAATCAGTTTGCAGAGTTTCCCTACCAGGAATAAGTAACAATATATTTTCATTACTTCCAGCACTTCAAAGCTTCCCAGTTTCTGGTGCTGAGAACATTTACTACTAGAAGTAAAAGCAGTTTTCCTTTAGTTAACAGTTCTCTTTAAGAGGGAACACAGGGATATAAATCAATTAAAAGGACCTGGTCTTTTAAGGCTCATGCAGCTCTGTGCCATGGTTTGGGAGCTCATTAGACACTGGCTTAGTTGGAGGAAGGCTGATGAAGTTCTGACCTCCTCAGATCTGCTTCGTTTGCTCTTTTGTCAAACATGCTCTTTATTTTTGCTGGCGAGACAGACTCATCATTCATATTTATTTTTTTACATCTGAAGTTTGTCAGGCTGCTTGGAAAAATAGGACAATGAAAGCCATCTGGGCATCCCATCCTCTTCCATTTGGAAACATCTGCATCGTTATTAGGAGCGTCTCACCAGCACTGCAGCGAGCAGATGTGTGTTCTCTTTCCATCTCCAGGCTCACTTAGAATTGCTGATAGTGAAAGAAATTTGATAAGCATTAAACCCCAAAATGCCTGTTTCTTGATCAGGCCCTTTAATACCACTGATTTAGGATGTTTGTTCCTATGTAAAGAAGAAACCTGTGGCATTTGTGGGAGGAAGCGATGGAGACAAGCCAGCAGTGTCTCCTGCAGGTCATTCTTTGCCTCTATCTGTAGGATTTAAAGCCGAGCACTTGTATCCTTGAGCGTTTGCCATGCAGGTTGGCTCACAGCTGTTCCTCAGATGTAACGCTCCATGGAAACCCGGAGTCCTCTGCCTCCAGCTGCCCTGGCTCCGTCTTTAAAGCCTTTAAGAAATTAGGCTTTAAATTTCTTGAAAGAGAGAGAAGTCCCTGTGCTGAACTTAACATCCCTTTTCTGAGCCTCACAGGTGATGACACTGTGCACAGGTGTCCCAGCTGCCAATATTGCCATGGAACTCCATAGTCCGCAATCCATGTGCAGGTTTACAGTGAGGGTAGTGAGGCATCGGCACAGGTAAAAGACAGGATTCTGGCTCTGGTGCCAGGGAAACTGAGGCAGCAGCTGGCTTTCCAAAGCAGGGAAAGGCACTTTTCATCTGTGCTGCTGGACAGCGAGTTCCCTTGGGTGATTTCCCTTGGAAGAGCAGAGGTGGACAACAAGAGCATCTGTAAAATTATACCTGGGACATGATAAGCTGCTTTTAGCACCTTCTGTGAAGGTCTGTTGGGGATGATGATAGTATTTACAGCTTGAGTGGGATATTCAAAGACACTGGAGGCTATTACCCTGAATAAAGTGGGTAAGTTGATGCCCAAAGTTTGGAAAAGGCTGCTCCACAGTGGCAGAGCTTCAGTCCAAATAAAACCTCCCACATCCCAAGCAGATGCTTCATCTCACTAAGGACTTGGACGTTACTTGTTTTGCAGGATTTTCGGTACAGCAATGCAGTGACCTTGGTGCTCGGAGTTATTGAAGCTGTTTGCTGTCCCAGCCCGAGACCCCCTCGGTGCAGATCAGCCTGGGGTTTTGGGGACCCCTTCCCCTGTGAATGTGGGGTCTGAGGAGAATGGCCTCGTGCATATTTCTGCCGTTATCTTGGACACCCTCATGGTCCATGGACTGTTGGGAAATATCTTGGGTTTGGAAACGTTTGTTGCTCTTGGAGTGCTGACTTACAGTGCATTCATGGAAAAAAAAAGTAGGAACCCAAGTTCAACAGCATTCAGTGACAGTTTATGGTTGGAGCTTTTCCTTTATGTTTATGCCAGTGGAATTTTGAAAAATGGCTGAAATTCCATGTGGCAAGAAAGAGAGGCTTATTATCCGTGACTAATGCTTGGATGCACTTTTTAAAATTGGGATTATTTGCTGTCCTGACTCTTCAACTCTTCTGTTGTATTAGTCGATTCTGTTGTCTCCTAACTTTGGACAGCTTTTCTCCCTCCTTTGATTGTCACTCTCACATCACTTTGGGGATCCTGCTTCTGCAACCACACTATCACACTGGGATCCGGCGTCGGGATAAGCTCACCTTCCTGTTAGTTAGGGATTGAATCCAAGCTGAAGGCTGCATTTTTGGATGACGGTTCTACAAACAGTGTTCTTCATCTATTTTAGTGCCTTGGACTGTCTCACTGCTATTTCTACAGTATTCCTGTGCTCCTGAAGCAAATTATATTTGACTAAGCATTTCTTCTTTGAAGTCTAAGTCATTAAATTTATTGATTAACTTAAAAGGTCCTTCTGTGTATCTAAAGCTAAACCCTCCGGCTGTTTTCCCTCCTTTTGAGAAGGAGAACTATCTCTTTTTGTCATATTTCTAGTCAGACCCATCGTATATTCCTTGGAAAGTTCTTCCTAAATCTTCTTCCCTCTCAGGTTCATTTTTTATTATTATGGGGTTTTTTTCACCGTCTCTGTCGGCTTTCCACCAGACCGAAGGGCTCGTTAAAGCAACACTGCAGGAAATGGAGAGAGGCGCAAGAATGGGACCCTGCTCGCCAAAGAGGGAAAGTTGGCAGCTCTCCTCTCACAGAGGAATTCCTTGGATTCGAGCAGCAGCTTCATAGAGAGAGTATGCTACTGAAGGGGCACGAAGTGCTTCGTGAAGTGTTATTCCACAGCTAAATGGCATTTGGGATATTCATGCATTGTGGTGAGGTTCTAGCAGTAATGTTCAGATGTATTCAAATTAATTTTAATATAAGAGGTGTACATTTATGGTTTTATCTGAATGGCCTGGACTGTCAGGAGGGAGAAGGTTGGTTCTGGGCAGAAAGAAGTACTAATTCCCTATGGAAGATGCCTCCAGCAGACCTCACCTCCCATGGCAGGCAGCAGGGATGAAGCTTGCCGACAAAACTCCCTCTCCTTAGTCACAGCTTTTTCAGGTCAGAACAGGAGAATTTATGATTATGACTCTGTGCTATTTCGGATGGGATCGGGATGGGGAAAAGGAGAGGGGAATGATCAAAATATCCTGTGTGGAAACAGTGTGAGTTATATTCATAACACATGTGTGCGAGATGCAGGCAAGGCTGGCGCGCTCATAGGAATTCAGGGAGGTGGAAAGGAAAAAAAAGTACCTCGTTGTGTAAGAGTCTATGTGAAAAAAAAAAGGGAAATATCGAGGGGGATGGATCCATAATGAAATAATTCTATGGCAGTTTCTGAGGGCCCGTGTTTGGGCCTTGCAGGAAACTTTTCCCCTCCCTGAACGGCGACAGGAAAGTGCAGGTGAGACTCTCATATTTACAAACCAGTTTTGTGGTGTGACAGTCAAAATTAACCCTCCTAAGCTGCCCATTTGCTGTGTTTTCCCCTGAAAATCAGTATGTCTGTAATGTCGGGCTGTGTGGTTTTTGTAAGGGTACAACCCTCGGGTTGTACTCTAGGTAGTTACAGCCAGAGCTGTGGGCAGGAGAGGCTCTGCTCCATAAGGAGTTGGGACGTTTGAGAGCTGGCTTTCAGTTCAGGATTGCTGCCTTCCTGTCAGCCCTTGCAGCTTTAAAATCCTCTCTTCCAGAAGATGTGTGACTAGGAGAGAGCAGAGGCTTTGACTGGCTTTCTGTGATTTCACAAAATCTACCTGTGTGACACTGAATATTATTTTGCAACAAAGAACCAGAATTTGTCAACCCAGCACAGCTATCTGGAATACATTTATAATCTCCCTCACTCCATCTTCATTATTCTGGCCAATTCTTATGTATGAGTTAAAAAATTAAGCATTTCAGCTTGTGATGGCGTTGATGGGCAAATAAAGTCTGCAAAACTTCAGTTTCATATACCTTAATACCTAAATATTGTAATTTAGCATATCTATCTAAATGTCATGCATGTATCTCATAGGATCATGGAATCCTGGGCTGGTTTGGGTGGGAAGGGACCTCCCAGGCGTGCAGACAGGGCTCTGCTGCTGCCTGGCAGTGGTGGAGGAGCCCTCCACGGATGTGGCCTGTGTTGCTGCAGGTGCACAGGCTGTTCGGAAGGCCGGGCTCCAAAAAACAGCTGTTGGGCTTTGTCCTGTCAGAAGGTTGGAATCCACTTAGTGCCAACTGAGCAATTAAGGACAATTATGCTTTCAGCTCCATTAAGGAGTACCGGGGCAGTGAGACCTCGGCAGGAAGTGAGCCGTTGTCGCACACCCGCGCTCTGTGACTCACTAGCACTGGCAGGGCGTTTGAAGTTCTCTTTGTCTCGGTAATATGGACTGCATAAATATTTTCCCACATTTTTTTCCAGTTTTACAGACTCAGTTATTCCTTTTATGTGAGTAAATACTGTGAATTCCATTCTCCTGTCTCCTTTAAATGTTGATCTCAGCATAAACTGTCGGACAGCTGCCTGTGGTGTTCACATCGTTGGCTTCCACCTGCTCTGGTGGCTGAGGGAATCACACTGAGCGTGTTGGAGAGTAATTTTATCTTCTATACCTGTGAAGATGTTCACTGAGTTTAGAATGGAACCAGGCCCAGCTATTCCTTCTGTTTTACCTCCTCTGTGAGCGTGTGAGGCCCGGAAAGAAATTGCTTCAGTCCCACTAAATTCAGAAATCTCCTTTGATTTCTTTATGTTCAAAACTTCTGGCTTTGGCACTTGGACAGAGCTTCATCTCTTCCCTCCTCCACTTCTCATTTGGCCTTTCAGAGTTCATGTGTTCTGTGGTTGGACTTGATGATGTTTTCCAGCCTTAATGATTCTCTGTTTTGTAACAGGTCAAATGTCCGCTCCAGCCAGTGTCCTCCAAATGGATTATCCAGATTCTGGAGCTCCATCGTACAGACAGGTCGGGGGAGGACTGCCAGGGCAGTGGGCAGGACGCAGATGCCATTGTTAACTGGTCCTTATATTGTGGTGGTAGTGGTCTGCCCTGTCTCTTGGAGAATCCAGAGAACTCAGAGCAAGTCAGCGGGAAGCGCGTTCTTGTCTCTTTGCTGTTACAGGAAGAGCTTTCAAAGCACTGTTTTTGGTTTTCCACTGTTACCATCAAAGTGTTCCTCAGCAGTTTTGCAGTAGCAGGTTACCATGCCCCACCTTGTCACCACTGACGTTCTTCCCTTGGATTTTTACGACGTGTTTTTGGTGTGGGTCATTAATGGAAAAGCTGAGCTGCCCTGGCTGCTCCTGGCTTTGCTCTCCAGCGTGACAGCGCTTCTGGCTCAGGCCAGGTGGGTCATGCAGAGCCCTTCAGCTGAAGCTCTTCAGCTTCTCTGTAGGCAGGAGAATGCAAATCTGTCCTGGAAAAGAGCAAAGACTGTTCCCTGAGTTCCTGTGAGAGATTTCCACTTGCATGGATCACGGTGGGAGAGTTTTCTCCCTGAATGGATCAGACTGACAGGCCTCCACCCCAGGGATTTTTGTGTCATTTGTGGGGCTGGTCCAGAGCACAGATTTTAGGATATTTAGGTGAACTATTAACCTGCACATTGGTGGCTTGTGCAAGTCCTTCCTCAGCAGCTGCCAGGCTCCACACTTCATCCCCAGGAGCTGGGCAGGGCCGTGTCTGTACCGCAGTGTGAGCGAGGCACAGCTCCCCGCTGGGAATAATCCCCGTGTAAGGGAGTGGGGCTCTGTCCCGAGATCCTGCTGTTGTGTCTGGACAGTGTAGCTGGCTTTGCCGACTTGCAGAGGCTTAAGGCAGATAAGGTGATGACTAGAGGGTAATTGCTGTTGACAGTAGGCACTGGGCTGCTCCGTGACAAGCAGGGCTGTGGCTGGGCCTACACTGGCCGGGCCGTGTCCTTTTATACCGTTCCTGTGGCAGTAACAGGTCCCACATCTGTAGGAACACATTCCTTACACAGCTTTTAAAAGTAAGCAGCTGTATGTAAACACAGCTCTCCCTTCATCCCAGAGAAAGGAGCAACCCAAGGAGTTGTTAGTGCACTCACTGCAGAAACTGCCCTAATTTGCCCCACTCTTCGCCACTGAAAATTCTTTTACCGGCCTGCCCAGAGAAGCTGTGGTTGCCCCATCCCTGGAAGTGTCTGAGGCTGGGTTGGACAGGGATTGGAGCAACCTGGTTAAGTGGAAGGTGTCCTTGCCCATGGCAGGGGTTTGGAACTAGATGGTCTTTAAGCTGCCTTCTAACCCAAACCCTTCCGTGGCTCTCTCCATGCTTTCAGCCAGCTGGCAGAAGCTGGCTTGGATGCCAAGGAGTAAGGAATCCAAACTGGGAGTGAAATAATTTTAAGGCCTTTCTATAACTACTTGGTTGATGAGCAGTGAGGGGCTGCATCTCTGCCAAAGCAACTTCCTCAAGCACTGAAAGCTCGTAGTAGTGGTCAGCTGCTGAAAACACCTGTTTGGAGAGTTTAGACCCTGGAACTCCTCTGAAGCCTGTCGGGATCTCAGGAAGCTACCCAAAAATGCTGAGAGCTCAGGCTATCCAGCATTTTGTCTTCCAGTAAGTTCTGAATTACCAAATAAATTATGAATACAGCCTGTGCTTTCTGAATGTGGTGGGCTTTAGGGGTACCCTCCTTTTTGGATTACTCCTTCTATAATGCATTATTCCACTTAGGAATCTGAGGATGCTTTAAGTGTGTGCCTTTGTGAAGTAGAAGTGATTTTTGGGTTGATGTAATGATACATGAAGGCATGAGTGCTTTTTGGGTTGTAATGTCTGGTGATCCTGGGAGATCATCTGACTTGGCAAGTCATGGGCTCAGTGCTCTTAGGAGCTGGAAACTTTGGAAGTACAGGGCTGGCCACTCCAAGCTGTGGGAAATAAGTCCTCCCATACCCAAACTGAGTTTGGTTCCAGCAGCCCAGACACTCAGGTGTGCACCTTAGCAGTGGGCCAGGCCGCACATGGTTGCTGACTTACTCTTTCTTCTCTGCAAACGGAATTCCAGAGCCTCTACAGATGCTTTTTTCTTACTTTTGGACTTCAATACAGCAGATGATTTTGCAAAATGGGATGTTTTCCGTGATGTTTTTCACCTTTTTTTTTTGCAGCGGTGTTTAAAGGGCTCCATTTATATTGAATTGCAGAACGTGGTGTGGTGTGAAGTGACAAAGGAATGTGTTTGCTTGGTTTGTGTGTGTCTAATCTGTGAGCCACAAACTTCTGTGTGTCCTCCTTTCATATATTAGCAGCAGCAGAAGGTGTCCCTCAGGTCTCCTAAAAAGCCAGACCCAAATGCTTGAGTCTTCTTCATATATTCCAATACATTATGGCCTTTGTCCGACAGAATATTCTCCTGGGATTAAAGTAGATAAATTCCATTTATTGGTATTAAAGTCTCTGAACTACATGTGTAAGTTGCTACACTGGAGGAAGAGGGAGAGCTTGTAATCAAGACCTGGAATTGTCAAGAGACTGTTTTTATTACATTTTAGGAGATGCAAAGTACTTCAGAATTCAGAGTCAAAGCAAGACTCCAGCCCTACCCACAATCCCTGTAACCAGGGGGTTCCCCTATCTGTGGGGAAAAGGGAAATTCCATAATTAAGTTTTTTGAATAATGGCATGTAAGTATATATTTTTAACCTGTTCTAAAAAAAACCCCTAGAAACCAAAACTAACCACCAAACCTGTACCTCTGAAACAAAATTACGATGGAATCCTTGCTATATATAGAGAAAGAGAGAAATAATTAAAGAAATGTGAAAGGGGAGAATTTTTTGCTACTAGGAAAGCAGAAATGGCAGGAGACGTGGTTTATAGTTCTAGGGTAACTACCTCTTGGCTAAGTTGGCTGTTAGGGCTAAAAATAAGATGCAGAGCAGATGAGCCAGGGCAAGGCCGGGCAAGTCCCGAGGCCGTATTAAGCCAGCGTGGAGCTGTGATCTGGTATTAGTGCTGTCCAGGCGAGGTGGTGCCGTGTCTGTGGGCTGTGCAGAGAACAGACTTTGGGCTGTCACTCTGAGCCTTCTCCTCTTTGGTTGTTCAGAGTGTCTTCCCTCAGCTATCAGAGAGCAATAACCTTTATTCCAAACAGGCTCGGTTTCATCCTGAGCCTTATTCCTCATCCTTTGATTGCGTATTAGAACCTCACAGCGACATTTCCACTGCCAGCACCATCACTACTAGATTTCCACAGGTCTAAAAGCACTTTCACCATGAATCAGGTAGGTGCAGAGCTGGTGCAGACTGTCCAGGTAGTGTGTCAGCTGTGTTCTGCAGCACTGACAACTGTGGAATGGGCTGACGTTCCTCCTTTCTTTTGGTATTCCCAGTTTCTGGTCATGGGATGGAAAAAGAATAGTTAATAGCTGACCTAAATTCAGGTATATTTAATTATAGTTTCCTTAAGTTCTGGCTATGTTCTCTGTATGTTTGCTGCCAGGTATGGATAACCTGCAGTCCTAGAAAACCTCATACCAGGTAGGGAAGTGACAAGAAAATTATGGGGTAAAATTCCAGCCATTTCCATTGGAAAAGTTTATCCCGAGTTGGCTTTAAACATAGTTCAAATACGCAGAGGATGATGCCTTTCTACGTGGCTCCCTGAGTGTGCCCTGGCATCGAGCCCTCGTGTAAGTGAGTGCTCAGAGCTGGTTTTGCTGAGGCATGTGGAAGGGAAGAGCCTTCCCGTGATGTCAGAGCAAGGAATATAGTGCAGGAAATCTTCCATCCTTCCCAGAATCATTCTGCAGCTGGAATTGCTCAGGTACCAGAGAAGCACATATTTCCTGGAAGCACTCAGCACTTCAAAATGTTTTGTTTTCTCTTTTAAGTCTAAGAACAAAGTGAGATGGGGTCTCTGTTTGTGGCCCGTGGAAGTTGAGCATTTCACAACTAATCCTGCAGCCCCAAGATTCAGACCTTCCTCTAATCCCTGTTTGTTTGTAAATCTGCCAGTCGCTGTCACTCCCAAGGGTGGAAGAGAACATAAGCAGAGGTAATTCTCCAAGCTTAATGATCTCAGGAGGGTGGGAGATACCCAAGCTACTTATGAAGTCACAAGAACTTTTTTGTCTCTTCACCCCTCAGTGTGGTGAAGTTGCTAGTGTCTGAACCTGGTTGCTGGCATTTTTATTTCCATTACGAAATACTGTAGTGCCTTTGCCCTCCTCTGACACCAAGACATCTTTACAAGGGGTGACATCACCACCAAACCCCACCTGCCACATCCTGAGACCCTCACAGGTGCAGCAGCACTTCCATGCCCACATGGTTGACAGCATCCAGCTGATGGGGTCTTGGCAGTGATGGATGAGTGGCTGGACTTGATGATCTAAAGGGGTTTTTTGAACCTCAAGGATTCTGTGGTTCTGTGACAAGAGATTTGTTCTGGGTTGTTTCTTTTTTTTTTCTGGTTTGGTTTTTGCTAATGCTCAAGTAATTGTTCCATGTGCCTTGAGGGGAATGTTAAATCTGATGTTCTCCTCTGTGTCACTGCACCGTGTTTCTGCAGCAGCAGAGCTGGCTTGCTTTGTGTTATCAAAATTTCAGAGATAATATTTATTTATTGTGAAATACCCCACAGAGATTCCCTGCAGGGGCTTCTGGAAGCACTTCATGAACGTACAGTGAAACATGGAGTAAAATTGTGTATTTTTATGGCCAGCTGGCGTGGTTGGGGTCACTGCAGAGACAAACTCTTTCCTCAGCCCCCAAAAACAAACAAGCAGAAGTTTTGGCAGCAGTTAAGCAAATAAACTCTCCTCCAGAGACACTGACAATATTAATGCCCTGAATCCAGCATCAAGACTGCAGGTCCCAGTGTATGGGCTCCTCATGGGAAGGGGCTCGGGGCAGGGTCTTCAGCACAGGACACATTCTTCTCATGCCACAAAACTGTGGTGGTAGCATTAGAAAGTCGTTTGATGCTTCTGGAGTAAAAGGCAATTTCAGACAATTCGTAAGAAAAGATAAGGGAGAATGTGTAACTTGGGGGAATTTTGTTTCTTAAGGACCTAATAAATCAAAGCACACGAGTTCCAGCACATCCCAGAAGCTCATGAGGACATGCTGTCATCGTATCTTAGCCCTGACGACCTGGGTGGTTTCTGCTGCTGATCCCTCCTAATGAGGCAGTACCGGCAGCACCACAGAAACGTTGCATGTACACAGTTCTTCTGGAAATCAGTGAGAATTCTGTTGGAACTGCTTGGAATCTGCATTTGAACTAAATGATTCTTCTTTTCTTCCCTGGTTTTTCAAAAGGCACACTTGAAAATAAGCCTCAGGAGGCAGCAGCAGGATGGACTGGCCTAGTTTCCGTACTTTGAGAATTGCAGAATGGAATTTTTTAGTAGCTGCAGAACACGTCTGTCCTTGGGGTCTCTTTGTACATTAACACACTCTTTGGCAAGGGACTTAGATTGATCTCAGTTGCTTCCAAACTGATTTCTCATTAGTTTAATTTTGAATTAGTGAAGGTGTGGATCTTCCCTAGAGACTTTTCCTAGCTCTGTATTCAGGAAAAGGCTAAATTAGGCAGTTGAGCAAGTAGGCACATAAGAGGACCATATATACAGAGATAAATTTAAGGGGCGACGGGGATGTGTGTATATATATATGTAAGAATGGTGCTGCTATCAGTGTCACTTGTAACGCAGAATTCAGCCCACGTGTTTTACAGTATAAAAGAAGATGGTGAGAGTCTCCCACGTGAGCAATGCTGAGGGTTCTCTTCACATACAGAGAGGTTTGGCTGATGACAGCGTTGATGGAAGTAGATTTGGGCAGATCATGGCTTCCTTTAATAGCAGGGAAAGAACTGTAGTTCCATTCTTCCACAGTTACACTCCAGGAAACATGTGCTGTAACCCAGAATAACCATTTCCCCTGGCACGAGAGCACGGGCTGATCTGTTCCTGCCGGTACAATCGGGATGTAAGTGATGCAGGTGACCAGCAAAATAAAAAAGGAAGAGATAACGAGCCAGCTAATTCCAGAATGAGATTAGCACGGATTAGTCTGTCTAGCCCAAATCCCCAAACAACCAGACTGGTTCCATGTGTTTCTTCACTGTTGCCTCATGCCTTTTCTTTCTCCCAAGTAACAAATGTTTGGACAGGAGGAAACAGCCACAAGTTGTGCCAGGGGAGGTATAGATTGGATGTAAGGGAAAATGCCTTCACAGAAAGGACTGTCCAGCCCTGGCACAGCTGCCCAGGGCAGTGGTGGTGTCACCATCCCTGGGGGGATTTAAAAGCCATGGGGATGTGGCACTTGCAGACGTGGGTTAGTGGTGGCCTTGGCAGTGCTGTGGGAATGGTTGGACTCGATGGACTTAGATCCCTTGTGTTCTGTTAAGTGCTTGGCCGTGGATGCACACTGCAGCCTCTGAAACAGAGCTGCTGGCAGTGCGCGTGACCCGGGATTGATCCTCACTGTTTGACCCTGAAGGCACTGAAGTGCTGGGTTATGGAAAATGGACAAGAGAATGGATCAACCACTTGTGTTACCCGGTATTTTTTGGACAGGGCACAGCAGTTAGGGAGAGGACCCACTGCTTCACTTCTTAGCTGGGTTTCGCTTGGATGCTGTGCTTGGCAGCTCGCCAGCTGCAGCAATTTTTGGAAATGGAGCTAGTCTGTGATTTTCCCACTGGTGTGCTATCCCAGGGTGGGCATTCTTGAGAGCACTGAAAACAGGGGAAGGACACTTTGTGGACTTGCAGCCTTGGCATTCGTGTATTCCAGCGTGGAGGCAAAGGGCTGCAAGTTGTGCAAGTTGTGCAAGTTGTTGGGGGAAGTTCCCTCTTATACCATGAGTGGAAGGCAGAACTGTTCCTCTCCATCTGCTGGATGCTGGTTGCTCAGATGGCTTAGTAGAGCAGGGATATCCCTGTGCATTTATGGGAAGAGTGGGGGAATGGGGATGCTCCCAACTGGGACACGGGAACAGCCGCAGAGGCACAGGCTGCTCCAAGCCCCGTCCAGCCTGGCCTTGAGCACTTCCAGGGATGGGACAGCGACTAGGACTCGACTGATGCCTGACTGTCCTTGCAGGAGCCCTCCTGGGAGCGCTGAGTTCCCTGCACGGCCATGTGGAGCAGCAGCTGAACGAGACCCTGCGGCGCCGCCGGCACGCGGGAGATGACGACCACAACATCGAGGTGCTGCTGGGGGTGGATGACTCCGTTGTCCGATTCCACGGCAAAGAACACGTCCAAAACTACCTCCTCACCCTCATGAACATCGTGAGTATCGGCCACAGCTTGTCTGGGAATGGGAGCTGCTGTTGGGAGCTTTTGTAGGAGCGCCTGGCTTGGGAAAAACAGCAGTGGGATCATTTGGGCTGCTACTGAATATGAATTTCTCTTTTCAGGATGGTCCTTTCTTTCATCATTTTCACAGTAGTTTTCTAGGGCATGACACATTTGAGGGTAATTCCAAGAATTTAGAAATAGTAGAAAAACAGTAAGAAAAGAATGTAAACTTGATCCATTTCTAGTAATTCCGAGCTCCTCCTGCAACGCAGTTCTAGTGAAAACCTGGCTAAAAAATAAACACATAGAGAAAAAAGTGTTTTAAAGCCCCCGTGGCTCTCTTGACAGAGCAAACCTCCTGGTAATACAAGTAGAAGATCTGTCTTAGAAACTGTGGGATTGCAAGGTTTTTCAGGAAAGAAAAACAGCCTCCTAAGGACAGAGATGAGGAATAGGCTTCCCATTAATAATGACTTGATGGACGTGGGAATGATTCATGGATGTTTTACACTCACTTTGTTATTCCTGCAATTTTTTTAAATGATTGCTCAGACTTGCAAATAATCTAAATTTAAGAATTTAGATTTTGAGAGGAAAAAATTATCCCTATATGAATTTAACCCAACTAATGTGTTTTCCAGCATAACTTGGGGAATGATTTCTTTTTTCCCATGTACCCCGTGGTACATCGACAATGAATCTCCATTACACTTTATTACAGAATTCTGTCTTTTTAGTTTTAAAACCTTTAGAACTCTGTGAGCAGCAGGGCTGATCCATGTCCCAAAACACTGCCATGTTTTTTACATGCCTGAGGCTCCATCTACTGGGAGCAGCTGTGGGGCCAGAGCCAGCGTGAGCAGACACCCTGCTGCCCAAAGCCATCCAGAGAATGGGATGAAAGGGGGTTATGGGGAAATCTTGAAGACTTGAAACCTTAGGTCAGTTCCAGGGTCCTTTTTGTCTCCGGGGAGGTTGTTCCTGTCTCTGGGAAACTCCCTGGTTGTCTCTTGGCACAGGGGAAGTTGTGAACGTTTTTCCTGGCCCAACCCTTTGTGGGAGTGATGCTGCTGCATGAAGGCAAGAAAATAGGAGAGGAATAACTGACCTTTGGGATAATTGCTTTACAGGACAGGCAGCCTGAGCTCTGTGCTCATTCCCTGTCCCACTGTCCTGGTGCCACTGCTCTCAGACCCAGGGATTGCATGTGGAAACCATGGGCTCAAATCCTCATGCCCGCAGTTTGGAAACCTCCCAGTGACCTTTTTCCCTGAGGGGAAGAGGGAAGTTCTGTTTAGCCAGACTGGAAAATAAACCCCCCTCCAACTCCTTCTTAAACCCACCAACCTCTGAACAGGGGTGTTTATTTCTCACCAGTTGCCCATAGCATAATATTTATTTTGTTTTTGGGGGGATGAGGAGCTTCATTGAGGACCTGCAGATGTTTCACACTCTGGTGCCAGGACATTTCTCACCTTCCCAGACACAGGGAAGGGCCTCAAAGAAAGACAATTTTTGGCCCATCTGCATAATTCTGTTTTTCTAACTTCCCTTCTACAAGACCTCTTTTTAGTACAGAAGTGACCACAGAATTCTAATTGATTTTGAAAAAGTAGGGCAGCAGCATTAGTTGCTTTCTAAAAAGCATACACTTCAAAACAAGAAGCACTGGAAGCGTTCCAGACCGGGTTGGATGGGGCTTGGAGCAACCTGGTCTAGTGGAGGGTGGAACGGGATGAGCTTTAAGGTCTCCTCCAACCCAAATCAGTCTGGGATTCTGCGATTTGCAGCATTTGAGCTTCAGGTCTTTTCCCCAGTCCCCTTTTCTTTGGGCCCTGATCCACGAGACTTAAAGGGGAACCTTGACATGTGCTTCCCAAAGTTCCGTGTGAGGGGGTGTGTGGTGATGGCAAGTGAGTCTACATTTCTCAGTGTGTGGAAATGACTCGATACTTGAATCCTCTTCTGAGAGGACTGTGATGGTACAAGCACTTGAAATAATAGCTCCGTGGCCTTGGAAGTTCCTTTGGTGTCATCAGTGGGTTGTTTTCTTTTTAATTTTCCCTCTTCTCCCCTCAGGTGAATGAAATTTACCACGACGAGTCCCTGGGCGTTCACATCAACGTCGTGCTGGTCCGAATGATCATGTTGGGGTACGCGAAGGTCAGTGAGCCGGCTCTCCACCTTCAGCTCTGGGGCAGAAAGTCCACCCTTGTGTGAATTCCCTGCCTGTGGGTGGAGCTGCTGGGCCTAAGGTGTTGCTCCTTCAGTCCATCAGCCTGATCGAAAGGGGGAACCCGTCGCGCAGCCTGGAGAACGTGTGCCGCTGGGCATATCAGCAGCAGAAGTCGGACCCCAGCCACGCCGAGCACCACGACCATGCCATCTTCTTAACCAGGCAAGATTTTGGGCCCGCTGGTATGCAAGGTAATGCAGCTGACCTGGAGCAGAGCTCTCTGGGCTCGGTGTTTCTTGGCTGGTGTCTGCCAGAAAAGAGGAAAAATTGGGAATTGCATTGTTAGCACTTCCTGCTGTGTTTGTTCCACAGACTTTTTCAAAAGCAAGGAGATCTTGCTGCGAGTCCTTGCCCTTTATGTCCAACTGTAGGTTTAATTTTTTTACTTGAGAGTTGTAAATAAACACCTCTTTACTCTCTCCAAACTTCTGTGTGTGCAGGGATCACTGGGAACATTCAGTGCACTTGGTTTTCCACTTCCCTTCATTTTATTGCATCCTTCACTGCAGATTTCTGTTTATAGACATCCCAGCCACTTTGACACCTGCATCCATCTTTGGGACTCAGGGAACTAATGCTAATGGGCAGGATTCCCCAAGTGTGGATTGTATCTGGGCAGGCACTGGTCAGGCTGAGGAGCTGGGCAGACTGCCCTGGACTCAGAGCAATTTTAACTTTTCCTGAGGAAAAGGAAGTTTTTTGGGGGGTCTCATTTAAAATCCATGTCCTGAGCACAAGACTCAGCCCTGGTGTCTCTCCATAGGATACGCTCCTGTGACGGGCATGTGCCACCCGGTCCGGAGCTGCACCCTCAACCACGAGGATGGGTTTTCGTCAGCCTTTGTTGTTGCTCATGAGACTGGGCACGTGTAAGTGTAACTTTTACAGTCAGATCACACCAAAACGTGGTGCTGCACCTCCTGCTTGCTCCAAGGGGGTTGGGTTTAATGGCTCTACAGAAGCTGTCCTGGTTTTATTTCCATCCCCTGGGAATGCAGCAGTGGTTGAAGCAATGGAGAGACAAGTGGTGGAAGAAAGGAAGGGGAGAGAGAAGGGAGAACTTGCTTTCTCTGGGGTGAGGGAAAGTTAGGAAGGCACCTTGGAAGCCTGGCAGAGACAGGAGCTGGTTGTGTGTCCTTCACTGCCTTCTTCTCCCCAGCTGCCCGTGCTGGCGAGTCAGACTTGGCACCTCTTGGAGAGCTGTTTGCTTACAGTTGTTTCCCAGTGGCTCTGAGAGGAATTCTTTATTCCAGGCTGGGCATGGAGCACGACGGGCAGGGGAACAGATGTGGGGACGAGACGGCGATGGGCAGCGTCATGGCCCCCTTGGTGCAGGCTGCCTTCCACCGCTACCACTGGTCCCGCTGCAGCGGCCAGGAGCTCAGGAGATACATCCAGTAAGGCCTCCCCGCTGCACCCGGGCTCTGATCCCTGTTTTTCCAGGCCCTTTTTCCCTTCAAATCTGTGTTAGAAAGGCTCTAACCCATGAACGCTGTGTACTTGCAGGGGGCTGTCCCACAGCTCATCTGCTGGGGATGGAAAGGCAGTGGAAAGACCCCTCTGACTCCAGTGGGATTTGGAATAGGCCTCTGATTGTCACAGAATTCCAGAATGGTTTGGGTTGGAAGGGACCTTAAAGCTCATCGGTTTATAGCCCCCTGCCATGGGCGGGGACACCTTCCACTAGACTAGGTTGCTCCAAGCCCTGTCCAACCTGGCCGTGAACCCTTCCCAGGACGGGGCAGGAATTCGGAGTATACATTTGCTCATGTTATTTTTTTCCTGTGTCTCTTCCCACAGCTCTTACGACTGTCTGCTCGACGACCCTTTCGAGCACGACTGGCCCAAGCTTCCTGAGCTGCCAGGCATCAACTATTCCATGGACGAGCAGTGCCGCTTCGACTTCGGTGTGGGCTACAGGATGTGCACAGCGGTACGGGCCCGGGGGGGTCTGGCCTGACTGGGAGCTGCAGTGTGTCATAACTGAATAGTAATCATTGGAGGGCGGTTAATGGAGTATTTAAACAGAGCTGTGAAGAGCAGGGGGATATTTATGGGGAGAAACCCAGTCCTGTGGGATAATGGCCAAGTAGGTGGCAGCACAGTCCACGTGGCACAGACTGGTGGGAGAAAAGGAAAAAACCTCTCAGTTTCCTCCCACTTCTGAGTGTCTCCTTTCTTCTCACTGGCTCAGGGCTGGGGGATGCAGGGAATAAGCACTGCCCTGAAGATACTGGACTCACTGGTGTGTGTGAGATGGTTTGACAGAGTGGGTTAGATCCTTATCACAAAAAGTATAAATAATCTCATGTTCTGCATTTCATCTCACTCCTCTTGTGGGTTTCAGTTCCGAACCTTTGATCCGTGCAAGCAGCTGTGGTGCAGCCACCCTGACAACCCCTATTTCTGCAAGACCAAGAAAGGACCTCCCCTTGACGGCACAGAATGTGCCCCTGGAAAAGTGAGTCTGGGCTTTGCACTGTGTTTGTCTTGGGGAAAAAGCCCAACAGTGTTGTTCATCTGAGGTGAAGGGCACAGAGAGAAACAGAGGGAATTGCTCAGCCTCCCCTGGGTTAAGTGAGAGGATGGGAAAAGAGGAAGCTGGGCCTTCCCACTGGGAATATTCCATGAGCTGTACAAGGTCTGCTGTAGCACTTTTTGGGCATAGAAACCCCAGCGGAGGTGTAACCCATTCTATGACCCTTTCGTTATGGTTTTTTGGGTTCTTACCTGCAAAGCGTCTGTCAAGTGTCTTTAGGAATCCAGGGAAGCAGATGATGCCATTCCTGTGGGATGGCTGCTCAGAGCTTGTGATCCAGACGCCGTGTCGCAAATATTTGTGTAGGCTGAGGATTAGCACTTGATTTTTCTCTTTAATATCCCCATTAGTGGGTGTCCTGCTGCCAATCCATTTTTAGTTATAAAATTATACTCAAATACCTGGTTTTACTCAAATACCTGTTTTTTTAGCAAATTCCCTGTATTTTGGGATATCGGAGAGTCACTTTTACCATCTAAGAGTGCTCCAGCAGCAAAATGTTCCTGTGCTGTGATGATATGTTTGATCTGGGCTTTGTGTCTGTTCTCACCTGTTTCCTGCCCCAATTCCCTCAGTGGTGCTACAAAGGTCACTGCATGTGGAAGAACACCAACCAGTTGAAGCAGGATGGACACTGGGGACCCTGGACCAAGTTTGGCTCCTGCTCCCGGACCTGTGGAACTGGAGTTCGCTTCCGCACGCGCCAGTGCAACAACCCAATGTAGGTCTGGGGGTTACACCCACCTGGGGGTCCAGAGAGGGGCCATTTGAAATGGCATTTAGAGCTTGGGTGGAGATTCTGTTCAAGACCCTGGAAATCAGATCATTTCTGTAGAATCAAAGAATTTCACAGAATCAAAGAATCAAGGAATGGTTTGGATTGGAAGGAACCTTAAAGCCCATTCAGTTCCAAATCCCTGCCCTAGACAGGGACACCTTTCACTAGATACAATTATATACTATTTTTTTTCTTTTACACAATGGAGCTATATTACATTTTTTTTAGCTATACACCAGAGCTATACTAAGAGTACATGGAGTTTTATTTTTTTTTTCGTGTGACACATTTCCGGGGGTTTGTAAAGAATGAAATGGGAAGCAAGCCTTGGAATGTAATAGAAGTGGGTGCACACATCACACAGAGGGAGATGTTGTAAATAATATGTATTAGTCACCCGGGAAATTGTCAGAAAGAGCACCAAGCCCCCCAGGGTCCTCAGGACCCCGATGGAACTGTGGGGCCTGGATAAATGGATATAGAGTTTTACTCTCCAAGGAACTGTGGGAAAGGCTACAATTTGAACCTGAATAGTTATCTCAGGAGCCAGGCTTAAAATACCTGAAAATAAATCTGATTTTTTAAAAGATGAGGACTCTGTAATTTAAATTTCACCTAAACAGAGCCTTGCTCCCCTCACAAGGAAGAATTTCTCCCTAGTGAGAATCTCTGGAATGTTTTCTCCTCACAGGCCCATCAATGGAGGTGATGACTGTGCCGGGGTCAATTTTGAGTTCCAGCTGTGCAGCACCGAGGAGTGTCCGAAGCACTTTGAGGACTTCAGGGCACAGCAGTGCCAGCAGCGCAATTCCCACCTGGAGTTCCGGGGCAGCCGGCACCACTGGCTGCCCTACGAGCACCCCGACCGTGCGTCCTGCTCTGGGCCTTTAGTGCCACTTGAAAGGGTTTGAAGCCATTCCCCTTGGCCTGGGTATCTCAGGGAGAGGCCCAGAACTCCCAAAAAAGCAAATTAGTTGGTTTTCCCGTCCTGCCCCCTCTCTCTGTTTTTTCTGAAAATCACCACTTTGGCCCTAAAGCCCAGATTTTAACCCCCCAGATTCCCTGCTCTGACCCAGATTTCCAATTTGAAACCCAAATTACTCATTTCCCATGCAAAACTGCCCGTTTATCCCTAAAATTGACACTTTTGACTTTAAGTTCCTCAATTATGTCTAAAAATCAGCGGATTTGCCCTAAATCCCTGATTTTAACCTCCCATTTCCCTCTAACTCAAATTTACTGTTTTTACTTTTAAATCTCCCTTTTCCCCCCAAACATGCCCCTTTATTCCCAAAGTTGACCTTTTTGCCCCAAAATTGCAGAATTATGTTCAAAATCACGAGGTTTGTCCTAATTTCCAATTTTACCCCCAAATTCCCTAGTTTATCCCTAAAATACACCTTTATGACTCCAGAATTGCCCATTTATGTCTAAAATTGACATAAACGTTTTGCCCTAAATCCCTGGGTTTCTTCCCCAAACCTCCCCATCCCACCCAAATTTCCCCATTCACCCCCAAATTCCCCACAATTTACTTGTTCCTCCCCAAACCACCCCGTCCCACCGCTCCCCCTGTCCCCATTCCCAAACCTGCCTGTCCTTTCTCACTCCTCGCTCTGTCGGTGGGATATTTTTCGGGAGCACACCTGGATCACCATCCATCCATGCAGTTCCATCTCTTCCCTGGCTCCACAGCTCCCAAGAGATGTCACCTGTACTGCCAGTCCAGGGAAACCGGGGATGTGGCTCACATGAAGCAGCCGGTGCATGATGGGACTCGCTGCTCCTACAAGGATCCCTACAGCATCTGTGTCCGTGGGGAATGTGTGGTGAGTGGCAGCTGCCCAAGCGACAACTAATGGGAACAGCTCAAGGGCAGAGAGAGACTTTGCAGATGTCTCTAAATTCCATATTTGCAGCATCGCATTCCTCATAATTCCTGGAGATTTAAATTGAATGAGAGAACAGCACAGACCAGTCCCATGGAAATGCTCCACTTGTTTTCCACTAATTGTTTCATATTACGGAATCCCAGACTGGTTTGGGTTGGAAGGGACCTTATGGCCCATCCAGTCCCACCCCCTGCCATGGGCAGGGACACCTTCCACTAGCCCAGGCTGCTCCCACCTGGCCTTGGACACTTGCAGGGACGGGGCAGCCACAGCTTCTCTGGGCAACCTGTGCCAGGGCCTCCCCACCCTCACAGGGAAGAATTCCCTCCTAATATCCAATCTTTCTCATTTTTCTGCAGAAAGTGGGCTGTGACAAGGAGATTGGCTCCAACAAGGCTGAGGATCAGTGTGGGGTCTGTGGTGGGGACGACTCCCACTGCCGGACCGTGAAGGGGACCTTCACCCGCACCCCCAAAAAGCTCGGTAGGAATAACATCTGCCTGCAGCTGGCTGGAGTTCCCATGGGCTCTGGGGTCTGTGTCCCACTCATGGACACGGGATAATGCCAGAGTCCTTCAAACTTAGGGAGTAATGGGCTTAACACCACCCCTTGAGCCCATTCATGGCAGGCTGCTGCCCATCGACCCCTGACTACAGGTGGATATGGAAGTGGTAGAGGTGTTCAGGGAATGCTGGTTGCTTTTCCCTAACTTTGGCAATCTGGCCATTAAAAAGGCTAATTGACCGCTTCCAACAGGGAAACATTTAAGCAAGAAGTTGCAAAAAGAATTCGAGTTTCTGGAAAATGAAATCTGCAAGTATGCAACTTAAAGTTCCCCCACGGATTGTCACTAGTCCAACTTCCACTGACTGGTCACCTTGGCCAGATGTGTCCAGATGTGCTGTAAATGTATTTGACATCGATGTAAATTATGCTGTTAAAGTGACCCCCAGTCACTGGAATGACTGGACTGGTCTCCCAGGGCACCAGTTCCAAGCACTGTTTAAGGGAAGACAGAGGATCCCTTCCCTTGCCCGGAGGAGCTCACAGTGTTTCCCTGTCTGGGAAAAAGGAGGGTCAAGACACACTGGGTCAGTGCAAGGGCTTCTAACACAACAGCCTGGCTGAGGAGTAATTTCAGAAAATTATGAGGAAGATTTGTGTTTGTGCCCTCATGTGCTAAAGAACACAGGGAACATCTTTGTACCTGAACTGTGGCTAGATCCAGCCTGTAGCAGCATGGCTGTAGATATTAAGCTGATCCTAGCTGGGAAGTGGCAAATTGTTCTGTAACTGGTGTCTCTTCTCTCCCTGGAAGAGAAGAGCCCAGGGAGGGCCTGTCCCACACGTTCCAAACCGATTGGCTCCATGTCTCCCGGCCCTGCTCTTCGGTTGCTGGTGGATCCCTCTCCTGCAAGCAGAGCTGGGCCGTGCCCTGCACTCCTGACCATGGCTGTTCCTTTCTCTTTCCATCCCTGCTGCCTCCACTGACCTTGCACGTGCCAAAGGGTACCTTAAGATGTTTGATATCCCTCCTGGGGCTCGACATGTGTTTATCCAAGAAGACGAGGCCTCTCCTCACTTCCTTGGTAAGTGTTTCTCTGCTCAGGTTTGGTTTGAGCCTCAAGGAGAAGGACAGGGTGCTCCTGACAGAGAACCCGAGGGATGAGACAACACAGAGAAGGGATTGGGTAAATGTGGGCTTTCCAAATGGTATGGTCAGGGCTGAGTCCTGCAGTCCCACACCTCAGCAAACAAACACCTACTGCTCATTTAAATCCTCCAAAATATTAAACTGACCTGAGTTTCCGTGTTTACTAACCAAAGATTGTCATCACTCTCATGGAACTGGGCACTGCCGAGGTGAATCAAATTCAGTATCTTTAATTGTTACTATGGTGTATTGGAAAAAGTTGTACAGAAGAAAAGAATGAGAGTCCATCTTTAAATGGGTGTTGGAATGGGATGTTCTTTAAGGTCCCTTTCAATCCAAACCGTTCTGTGATCCAGATTGCTGATGAATTGGCTCCTAATCATCATCATGGTAATCCCCACTGTACCTGGCTGCTGAGGTGTGCTGCAGGAATCCAAACACAGGCTGCAATTCCTCAGTTCTTTGCTTACGGATTTTTGCATCTGGGACACACCTGTGTGCATAGAGGAAACTAAAATGGGATGAAAATCTGGTATTTTCACAACTTGATGGAAATACCCCTCCCTGTGCCACCACAATTGCTGTGGTGGAGGCACAACAGGCTCTGCTCTCACTCCTCCCAGCAATCAAGAACCAGGCTACAGGACACTATATCCTGAATGGGAAAGGGGAGGAGGCCAGATCCCGATCCTTCATCGACCTGGGCGTGCAGTGGGAATACAGCATCGAGGACGACATCGAAACGCTACACACGGATGGGCCCCTGCACGACACCGTGGTGGTGCTGGTGGGTGACGCGTTGAGCCCTGGGAACACAGGGCTTGGGCTCTGAAAGGACCTTAAGGATCATCCAGACCTCGGTGTCTTTACTTTGCAAAGCAGTCAGTAACAGCTCTGGGTTTATGTTTGGTTAATCGTAGATCATTCCTCGGGAGAACGACACCAGATGCAGCCTGACTTACAAATACATCATCCACGAGGATTCGGTGCCGACCATCCACAGCAACAACGTGCTGCGGGAGGACACGGACACCTTCGAGTGGGCCTTGAAGAGCTGGTCCCAGTGCTCCAAACCCTGTGGTGGAGGTGAGCAGGGAATGGGGCACCTGTAACAGGGTACAAATTACAAAAAAATTGGGGGAAGGGAATGATTTGGGATTCTTGGCCTTCCTTTTTTAACAGCAGCCCAAGCTGTGAAATACCTGAAGTGTCTGATTGTTCCCAAGTGTCACACTTCCAGCTTAGGAAGGAAAAGGCCTTTTTAGATGGTTAAATTTAGCCCCCAAAACCACTTTGGAAGTTCAGACTCAGACACTGATGCTCCTGAGCATTCCCTGTATTCATGGTGTGTCCTTGGCTCTTAGGCAAAGAATGGGCAATGCAAACCCCAAAATATATTGTCTTGTAAACCCATTTAATATGCTGGTAAACTCCTATTTAACCAAACATTCTGACAAGGATGTGGTTTTCCTGATTTCTCTGACCCGTTTCCCAGGGTTCCAGTACACCAAGTATGGGTGCCGCCGGAAGAGTGACAACAAGATGGTTCATCGCAGCTTCTGTGAAGGCAGCAAAAAGCCAAAGCCCATCCGTAGGATGTGCAACCTGCAGGAGTGCACGGAGCCCCTGTGAGTGCAGCCAGGCACAGAGAGCAGGGATTGCTCCAGCCGCGGTGTGTGGGATGAATCTGGTGGGATGCTGATGGCTTTCCAGCCTGGAGCTCCTGTGTATGTGGGGGAATTTCTACCTGTGTAAGAACAGGTACTGATCTGACTGGGTGGTTACAGTGTATATATATATATATATACACATATATACACATATATACACATATATATCATAAAACCTTGGAATGGTTTGGGATGGAAGGGACCTTAAAGTTCATCTCATTCCACCTCCCTGCCATGGGCAGGGACACCTTCCACTAGACCGGGTTGCTCCAAGCCCCATCCAGCCTGGCCTTGGACACTTCCAGGGATGGGGCAGACACAGCTGGACAACAGGTATGATGGTATCTGACTCCATTTTCCTTTTAGCTGGGCATCAGATGAGTGGGAACACTGCACCAAAACCTGTGGCAATTCTGGCTACCAGCTACGCACGGTGCGCTGCATCCAGCCCCTTCCCGATGGCACCAACCGCTCCGTCCATGCCAAGTTCTGCAGCGGGGATCGCCCTGAGAGCCGCCGGTCCTGCAACCGGGCACCGTGTCCTGCGCCATGGAAAACTGGCCCCTGGTCCCAGGTGGGCAGCGGTGCCAGGGGCTGGCTGGGACTCGGGGATCTGTGCACAGTGCTGTGACGTGGAATGTCCTGAGCTGCCCCTCTGTGTCTGGTGGTGCTCAGTTATCTCTAGGGGAGAGAAGGAACGTACTGCAGTAAACTGAGGCATGGGGGTAAAACTTGAAATAATCTGTAGGGCAGGGAATGAACATTTTGAGGTAAAAATGAGGTAATCAGTAGTGGATAGGTAGGGAAAATTTTCAACTAAAACTTGAGTTGCTCTGTAAGGTACAATGACTGTTTTGGAGGGAAGACCTTAGTTCATGTCTGTGGTCAGTCCTAAGCTGTCCCCTCTGTGTCTGGCAGTGCTCAGTGACCTGCGGGGAGGGGACCGAGAGCCGGCAGGTCCTGTGCCGTGCGGGGGACCGGTGCGACGGGGAACGGCCCGAGTCCGTGAGGGTTTGCCAGCTCGCTCCCTGTGATGGTAAGAGAATGGCTGGAAGGGCTGCAGTGGGGGGAACAGTTCCTGCCTGCAGAGCACAGTGCTGGGAGTGGGGTCAGACACAGAATCCGGCTTCTTTCCTGAATTCGGTGCGGCGCGTTCTGCACGTCACAGCTCCGGGTGCTCAGTGCTTCCCTACGCTGGGGTCTCTCCTGTACACGTGCACAAACAGGGGTTTTAACCATGTTGGCCCAAGTTGTGTCTGCACAAATTGGGGCCGGAGGTGAAAGTCCATCCAAAGCAAACCCTTCTCGACCTCTAAATCCCAAGATAAGTTTTACAAGCTGCCAATTGAGGGAATAAAAATACATAAGAAATGGAACCAAGAGCATTAATAAGGTTCCAGGGAATCCCATTATATCGTCTCATAGAATTTTTAGCAGATTTTTAAGCTTTTTAGGACAACAATGCATTTCCTCCTTTGGATTATTCACTCTGTAGGATTTGGGGTTTATCTGGATTTTAACTCCCTGTCAGTGGCCCTGACACTGATCAGGAGCTGGTAGGAAAAACAGCTGGAGCTCCTGGCAGGTACGGGGTGTTTTCTGCCGGAACGGATCCAACTGCTGCCCACCAGCCTGGCCAGGACAGGGAATGGGGGACTGAGTTGTGCAGAATTCACCTAAGAAGTAAAAAAAAGGGTTTATGTGAGTATATGACTTGTTTCGGAACCTGCTGGAAGTAGAAAAGCCAAAAAATCCCAAATCTCAGCACCGTGGGTGGAGTCATGGAATACAAAACAGTGTAAACTGATACCCCAAAATGAACCATGGGAGAACAGGACCAAGGAAGAGTCACTGTCACTATGGAAAGGCAAAAGGAATTGTTTGGGACTTGGTTTGTTGTTTTGGGATGATGCTGGTTGCTGTGATTTATAGAATTCCATGAATTTGACTGCCAAAATTTCCCAGCCCACGGAGTTTTGCTGACACAGCAGCAGGAAAAACATTGTTTTCTTTGTGGTGCCAAGATTTGGGTTTCAGTACTAGCTTTGCTAGTTTAGAGGAATTATACCTATAGCCCAGAATTCCATGCTGAATGCCCGCTGGAATAGCCTCACAGTGTCTCATGGAGCATGGATATTCCCCTGCAGGGCTGCTGCTTTAATGCAGTGTTTGTCACAAACCAGCAAAGGATCCAAGGAAGCTCACTGGGATCAGGACAAGGACAGGTTTATGTTCCTTAAAATCTGCTAATTATAACCCTTCTCCCCCGACCTCACTGATGTCACTGTGGGGGACTTGGTACTGACTTCCCTGGAATTCAGGTGATTTTCTCCCCCACTGAGGTCAGGCTCCAGTTGATATTTCAAATCAGGAGAAGGTGGTGGCTGGACACACTCCTGACACATGGTGAGGACGTTGCTTCATGCAGGAAGGTGATTTCATTTCAGAGCCTCAGGAGTGGTCTCTGGAAGTTCTTTTCCCCAAGGAAAGGGATGCACATGCCTGCTTTCAGGGCACCTCAGGTCTGACCCATCTGGTAACACTTTCCATTAGTTCATCAGTTCCAGTTGGTCCCTGGAAAACTCCAAACTTCATCCAAACAAAACTTTACACAATGATAATCTTTTATTTTAAGGCATCTCCAAAGGCTTTTGCTTGGGATTTAATTTTTGTGAGTGAAGGTTCCCTTGCTTATAATGCTGCTGCTGGATGATGTCCTCAGGCTAGAAGGGCAGAGATTTGGGGTGGGTAGGACGTGCCTGGCTGGTGTGTGGGAGTTCTAGGAAGTTCGGCACTGGGAATTGCTGTCTGAGTTCCTCGCAAACACAACATGTGGACATTTTCAAGTGCCACCTGTTTTTTGGGGGTATTTTTGGGCTGTTGGTGGGGTCTGTCCAGGACAAAGCTTCTCATGGTGCCTGTTCAGAACCGCCCATGGCTGAGGAGCTGCGGGCAGACCTTTATCTGTGCCCATCAGAGTGCTGCCAGGGCATCCCACTGCCGATGGCTGGGTTCCCATCCCCAGGATGTTTGTTTTGCAGACGAGCCCTGCCTGGGAGACAAATCCATCTTCTGCCAGATGGAAGTGCTGGCCCGGTACTGCTCCATCCCTGGATACCACAAGCTGTGCTGCGAATCCTGCGGGCAGCGCAGCAGCACCTTCCCACCTCCCGGAGCTGCCGGGACCGAGGGGGACACAGCGTTGGATCCGGGCAACCTGCCGAGGGCTCTGCCAGTGCCCACCCCTGTGGTGCCCCCCCGGGCTCAGCTCCTGCCCAGGGGCAGCTCCCTGGGCCGGCCACCTCCAGCAACAGAGGAGGCTGAGTGGCACATCCCGCCCTCCAGCCCCGAGCCCAAAGGCACGGGTGTTCCGCACCGGAGAGCTCCTTCGGCTGGGAAGACTTCCCGGCTCTTGGCTTTGCTGCACCAGGCCCCTGCCAACAGCAGCAGCCTCGGCCCTCGCAGGGCTCTGCCTCCGGTGCCAGCGGAGAACATGGCAGCTGGGCCTCCTGCACCAGCCAGGACCTCCGGGAACAGCGAGGAGCACCTTGGGAAGCGATGGCCTCCAAGGGCTGGCCCTGTGGATCGATGAACGGGATGGCTTGTGGAGGACAGCCATGGAAAAGGGGCTTTATTGGGCACTCCGGGGGGAATTCCCTGAGCTCTGGACACTCTGGAGTGCACTGTGTGCCCTGGGCAGGACACTGCAGGGCGCAGCTCATCCCCTGGAAATACAAAGGACAAGAAGTGCTGGTTCACTTTCTATTGCTCCGGCCTCCTCCTACCCCGTGTTCCCTGCCCAGCTGGGATGCACAGAGGAAACCCAAGTAACATTCCTGGCAGGGAGTAGGAGTCGCTGAGGGCTCCGTGCAGTTTGGGCCCAAAGGTAGCCCTGACCTCGCTCTCCCCCATGATTTTGGGTTCCAAACACTTACCTGGAGGAAACGCCCCACTGCAGGCAGGCCCAGACAGCAACACTTGACGTAACACCTTTGCCATGGACCAAGGGAGCCCTCAGGACTTATTTGGCTCATCTATCCCTGGAAAGGGATGTTGCACGAGCACCCTTCCAGCTGTTGGGTAAATTCTGGACAGGGCAGGAAATCAGGGTTATCGTAAGAGTTTTGTGCTGTCACACAACTGTTTACCTGTGTTGTTCTGCCCCATGGACGTTCCAAGGGGCTGGTGTTTAAAGCAGCATTAGCATAAAAGGAGGGGTTTCATTTGCATAGGAATTAAACTGCTGGCACAAGGGTCTTGGGGGTTTTGGGGCATCATCAGTGCAATGCTTGATTTTGAAATACGGAAACCCTGTAGATACTGCAGGTGCTGTCCTGGTCCCAGGCCAAAGGGGTTCCCAGCTGCTCCCCATGTCTGTGCTGAACCAGCAACCAGAGGCAGAACAGGTGCCACAAGACTTCAAAGAGAGGATTTTTTTCCTGACAGGAAGCATGGATTTCAAGGCCTGAGAGATGTTTCTTTCCAGAGTGGTTCACCTCCAAACCTCCTCGAGCACGGTGCATCCGACTGCAATCAATAAGTTATGCCAATCCCCACCTCGTCTCAGCCCCGCCAGCCACGCTCCCTCCAGCCCATTGCTGTAAAGGACTTGTATAGGGGAGTGAGAGCTACAGATATTTATTAAGAAGTGGATTTTTTGACAGTATTTTATGTACTAAATATTTATGCCGAGGGCAGGTGACTCTTCTTTCTGCCAAGATCAAATCCAGAGATGGAATTAGATGTCGTAGGGACAGAACAGAAATTTAAGCTACTAAACTGCTGTAGAGAAATGGTTGATTTGTATTCTTTAAAAAGATGACAGGGTTTTATCAGAGGCCTCTCATTTCTCAGTGGGCTATTAAAGGTCACATGCAATTGCTGCCCCCCTGGAAGGAATCCCCAGGACCGACCCATTTAATGCTGTGAAGTGATTGGGGCCCCGAAGATCCAATTCTGGCAACATCCTGGTGCCCCTGCGGGGTCCCTCAGAGGAAAGAAGGGTGGCAATGGCTCAGCAGAGGTGTCCAGCCCCCAGTGCAGATAATCCTCAGCCTTTGGATGTCCTTTTTTCCAAGCTCATTGCTCTGTCAGGTGTCCACTCCTGATGCTGTGTGTGTGTATTGGGGAGCACATGACAATAAAACCTTCAACATCCCAAGTCTTTCCCTGCTTTGACTCACACGGCAGGGCCTGGTTTTGGCATTTTGAAGTTTCCTCTTTTGTAGCTGTTTCCGTCCCAGGCGGGACCTTCCCCATCTGGAAATAAAGATTAAATATTTCAACTGGGCTTCTAAACCCACAGGTTTTGCCATTGGAGAGTGTGAGTTGCAGAGCAAGGGGGCAGAGGAAGGAGAGGGTCAGGTCTCACCTGGCAGGTGCTGTCAGACAAGCTGCACCTTATTGATGGGAGGGTAAAAAATCACTGTCTGAAATTCCGTGAGTGCCGAGGGCATGGAGAGCTGAAGGCAGAGCTGGGACCAGCCTGGGCCTGACCCGCGGCACGGTCAGTGCCAGCTCCTGGGCCAGGGGTGCTCACGGGGCTGCCCGATGGACACACGGACACAGGGGCAGACGGGCAGCTGCTCGGGCTCACAGAGCATGGGAGGCACGACGGGACCGCCACCGCTCTCCCATGCCCGTGCCCTGTCACAGGCCCTGTCACAGGTCGCCCGGCCCGAGCGGCACCGTGTCCCGTTCCCTGGTGAGGTCCCAGCCCCGCTATGGCCGCAGCCGCAGCGGCAGCGCCGGACTCGGCCCCAGCGCCCGCCCCGGAGCGGCTCCTCCCGCCCCCGGCCGTCCCGATCCCAGACCCAATCCTGCCTCGGTCCTCCGGCTGCGGACTCGCACCCCACCCACTTCTGTGTTCCTCTAGCCGTCTCCTTTCTCCACTCCTTTCCATCCTCTCCCCAGCCAGAGGCTGGGCAGTGTCTGGCCTGTAATGCTCTGTGTTGGCACTGCTGTGTTAGAAGTGTGCCACGAGCCAGGCTGGCTTTGACACGAGGAGGGAAACAACCTTGGCTGCGGGATTAAAGACCAGGCACCCTGGTCTGTTCTCAGCCAAGGTGCAGAAGAGACTGACTCCATTCTGTGGGCCATTTGAACTCTGAATTCAGGAGCACTCAGTGAAGGAAAACCGTGCTCTGGAGCCATTATTTCAGTCAGCACCCGACTAAAGGCTCCCTCTAAGAGATGGATGTGGTGTCATCCCTTTCATAAGCAATGGTAGAGATTTAGGAATTAATAGTAAGGGGTTTGAAATCCTCAAAAGCTCAGTGACAACAGAACAGCGTTACTGCCTTTGTCAGCTCATCTCTGAATTCAACAGCACAAGAAGCTGTGCAGAAATACCCATCTCAACAAAGATTTCTCAGAGCAGTCCGAATCCAAGTGGGCTTCAGCTGTGCACAAGCACCACTCCTGCTCACCTCTGTGATGTGCTTGACAGAGTCTGACATTCCTTTTGGGAACGTGCTGGTACCTGCTCAGGAGGAAGCTGACCCACCAGACTTAGTGCCTGAGGTAAAAAACACTCTCCAGAGTAATCACCCCAACGATGGATCAGATAGAAACACGTACTTGAAATAACAATTGCCATGCTGAGGTGTCATGTTTTAAACATTCGGTCTCACCATCCCTACATTCCCAGGAGAACTCTGGAGGGAGTTTAAGAGCAGCAGCAGCAGGAGAATTGACAGCTACTGTTCCACACTGT
>VXAY01007500.1:211591-228654 GCA_013399855.1 Oxyruncus cristatus | reverse complement strand
GTTGTTTTTTTTTTTTTCATCCCTTCACTTACTAGCATAGTAGCATACATTTTGATTTTACTGAATTATCCAGTTGGGCACACTTACCTGCTTTCTGTAAAATTATCTAGCAAAGAAAAGCAGCTGTATTTCAGGGAGAAATAAAAGGGGAAACACAAAAGTCAGGGCAGGTAAAGCAATTAAATGTTCAGATTTCATTGTCTGCGAAACAACGTGAAAAATGCTAATAGAAAATGTTTTTTGAGATCCTTGGGTTTTCAAATATAATTAGGTGGTTTGTGTTTCAGCTGAACTTCAAGAGCAAATTAAACTTTGTTCCTTTTTTATTTCATACTAAATACTTTTCATCTTGGTCAGAAAGATCTTTCTAGCATTTGATAATTTCATAGCATCTGTTTTGGTGGACCAGTGTCAATACAGTCCATGAAACTCTACACAGTTGTAATGAAGAGTAGAATTACTATGGAGTTTTTTTAATAAAATAAAAGTAAAAATCTTCTTTTAGTTGTTAGGTAAATACCTGTCAATTATCAACTCTTCCATATGATGGAAACTGATGTAACACAAACAAAGAGAATTGTAAACACAAAGAAAAGAAGCTGTAGTACTACCAAAGAAGTTGGTACCAGTTCAGAATCTGGGGTCCATGATATAAAATTTTATATTCTGTCAAATATTTTCAAAGCATGAGGAGAAATGTGCTTAGGCAAACAGCTATTTAAATAATTCTGGTTTATTTAAAGTAAAAACTTCTTTAAGTCCTTCTGTAACCTGTCAATATCTTTGTTACGTTTTGTCTGAGCCATTACAGTATATTACAGTATATTATGCCTACCCATAAAATTTAAGTAATGACATGCCTTGGGACAATGGCCCTGGGCTTGTTCCACAAGCAAAACCTCTAACTAAAGATTAATTATGATAGAGCTTATCAGAGAGTGATGTGTCAACTCTTATCTTAGTGTTTGCTTGTTTTAGTTGATTTGGTCTTCCGGTCTAATCATCTTTTCTAACTTGCTTTCTCAGAATTAAAGAACATATGTGCTATAAGACACAGTTAATTTCACCTCTTCAGTGCTAATTTTCCATTTCTTCAGCTCTAAGTTGACATTCCCCAAATCTTCCAGTTCATTTGACATCTATTTTCTTGTTGAAAACCCTGATCTAAAGGTTTCTTGTGGCACAAGCAACATTTTAAAGAATCCCAAAATTATCACAGAATGGCCTGTGTTGGAAGGGACCTCAAAGATCTTCTAGTCAAACCCCCGTTGCTGTGGACAGGGACACTTTTCACTAGACTGCGTTGCTCAAAGCCCCACCCAACCTGCCTTTAACACTTCCAGCAATGGGACATCCACGACTTCTTTGGGCAATTTGTTCCAGTGCCTCACCACCCTCACAGTAAAGAATTTTTTCCAGAAAATTAACCAAAACCTTCTGTCTTTCCAGTTGAAATCATTCATCCCTGTCCTGTCACTGCATGCTCTTGTAAAAAGTCTTCCATCAGCGAGCTATATCCCGTGCAGATTCTTCTTTCTAAATGTAGTTGATTTTCATAAGCACGTGACATAAAAACAATAGTTGCTATTTGTATAAAGTGTTTCAGCCACGTGTATTAGAAAACATATGAGGAAAACAGTTGAGCAAGAAGATTATAGATATATGTGTCATTTAGGAGCTCTACATTTAGAATCGGGTTAGGCTTCCTACTTACCTGGGTCTATGAGAACAGGCACTGTCAATACTTTGTGGATAAAGGGGCATGAATAATCTGACCCTGAGGACACTCGGCATGTGTCTGCTGCACAGCTCACCTAATCAAAGGAAAAAGAGAAAGTGTCAAGGACAAATGCATTGAAAATATGCAAAACTATTCGTAATTGCTCGTTTGCCATATAAAGATGAGGTTCTGAATCTTCCAAAGTCATTTTAGCCCTGGATACATCTATATGGTGCTAAGAACTTTGCACAGAATTGTGGAAACAGAGAATTATAGAATAGTTTGTGTTGGAAGGGACCTTAAAAGGTCATCTAGCCCAACCCCCCTGCAGTGAACAGGGATATCTTCAAGTAGATCAGGTTGCTTAGAGCCCCATCCAACCTTACTTTGAATGTTTCCAGAGATGCGGCATCCAGCCCCTCTCTGTGCCATCATTTCACCAGTGCCATCATTTCACCACCCTAATTGTAAAAAATTTCTTCCTTAGATCTAGTCTGAGGCTACCATCTTTTAATTTAAAACCACTACTACTTTTTCTACCACTACAGGCCCTACAAAAATGTCTCTCCCACTTAAAGTATTGAAAGGCTTCAATAAGGTCTCCCCAGAACCTTGTCTTCTTCCAAATGAACAACTCCAGATCTCTCAGCCTTTTCTTCTAGGAGGGGTGCTCCAGCCTTCTGATCATCTTCATGACCCTTCTCTGGACCCACTCCATGTCTTTCTTGTTTTGGGGCCCCCAGAACTGGATGCAAAACTCCAGGTGGCATCGCAGTAAGAAAGAGGGACAGAATCACCTCCCCTGCCCTCCTGGCCATGCTTCTTTTGATGCAGCCCAGGATGCAGTTGATGTTCTAGGCTTGAGTGCACATTGCTGGGTCGTGTCCAGGTAATAGGACCATCCCTCACCAGAAAAGTTGTGCAAACAGGTGTTACCATCCTTTAAGCCCTACAGGACCGCTGGGTAGGACTTACTGACAGTGTTATCAATGACATCAACTGCACTGGGGTCTTCTTCAACTTCACTCTCTACCATTAAAACCAGTCTAGGACCATTCTCCTGCCTGTTGCCCTCAGACAAAGAGGGATCTGAATGACAGGTACCATTCACTACCTCCTGCCTTGAATCACCTGCCCATAGGCCAAAAGCACACTGTTGCTCATTGCTGTGACTGCTAATGCTCACTCTGGCAGTGAACCCCACTGCTGCTGTCCCACAGTATTCACTTTCTAACGTGAATAGTCCCCCAGCCAGCCTGATGGACCAGATGAAAGCCTATTCACCCACTGGTTAGAAGAAACTGGAAAAAGGGAGTAGTGAGAGCTAGATGTTATAAGGACCTGCGAATCTCCTGTGAAGCCTGTTATTTCAGCCCTCATTGTTTTTTAAGTAGCAGTTACATGTATTCTGCAAAGCCAGTGTATCTACATGAAAAAGCAGGTATTCTTTAGCTGCACCCTAAGCTTTAGCCAAGGAAATTAGCTCAAACACAGCTACTTACTGGTTAGTTTGAAGGGCCAGCACCCAAGGGAATGATTTGCGGGTGAGTTTCTGACTGGGATCTGGAATCAGGAACACTAGGAATAGAATGTGACTGAGAAATTCAGAATCAATGCTGGTGTCCGTACAGGTCTTCTGTCTTAGCTTGTGGAAGAGTTTGTCCACTTCACCTTGAATTCCACAGTATCTGTTATTTGTAGGAGTTCAAGACCTCCACAGAGTGCATATATCTCCTGATGACCCCCATTATTGTATCCAGTATCTCCTGCTTGTCTGATCCTGCATATGGTAAAAAGACAAATACTGTGAAGCCATCACTGATCAGATGTTGCTTTGGCTTGTTCCTCTCAGCTGAACGCCTACTCCCAGCTATTGGATGGATCAGAGCTGACTCCTAGGAGAAGGTTAAATAAAACATAATTCAACAAATGAATCAGGTGATACGTAGTCATTTGGGGCAAACACTGACAAGAAAGGTCACAGAACTACTCACTCCAAGATATTTCATGGTATCTTTTGAATTTTGGCAAATACAGAATAAGGCCATTGAGTTCTGGAGGAAACTGCAAATTGACTGAGAAGGAAGATTGGAGTATGTGTTGATATAAAGGTTATTATGCTTATTGGAGAATAGTAGGGTGAATAAAAAGGAGGGAAAATTCTGTACATGCTTTTCTGGAATTTTGGGAACCAGAAAAGGCATATGTAAAGGAAAGAAAATTCTTTATCATGGGTTAATGTAAATCTGAGATTTTTCTCACTTGAGATAAAAATGGCTGCTGTTTAAGCAGTTCATCATTCTTATGAGCAGTTTAATCTCTTTTCTTTAACATCCTTGTTTGTTTTATATCTTGTAGAAGTCTCCTTTGCTCTTTTGTATGCAACAGTCGTCTACTGAAAACAAATTAAACAGGAAATTACAAAAGGAGAATTAATATCCATACTCAGATTCCATTAGTTCTACTCCCACCACTTCTGTAACATCAGAATTGGCAGACAATTAGAGAGGATTAATGATTCTTGCAACTGCATCCCATTCAGTAAGGTACTGCTAACTATGCAATACATATATTGCTTTCTCAGAATATTCCTTTAATCTTTTCCATGTTCCCCTCTTTCTAGCCTAACAATGGTGTTCAGCTTATACATGTGAGTCAACTGGTGGGGCAAGTCGCTCTTCTAGCAGATATTGTTCTCCTCCCTACTGCAAATACTCTAAAACTCTTTGCAGGGTATAAGACCTGTTGTCTAGGACTGTTTCTTGAACTGTTGCAACTGAGACCCTTCCACAAACAATATCTGTGCTGTACTAGAATAATATTGACCAATTAGATCTCTAGCTACTTCATTCACATTAATGTAAATCTGTAAATGACCACACTGCTAAATCAAAAATCCATGTAGCTCTGCCTGCTGTTTTCAGCAGTGGCCATAGAGAAATATAAAAGTCTGAAGTTTGATATTTTGTTAACAATTTTTGCATTTAAAATTCATTGCAGGCAAACACCTAGGTGGGTACAGATTTGAAGTATTGTCAAGCCGCTTCTGCTGAAATAGATTGAGAAACATGGTATGTCAGGCTGCCTTCTACAAGAAAATAAGCCTACCAGTCTTACATCTGATAGTCTAAGTTTTTAAAAGTATTGCAAGATTTTATCTGTCATTTTTAAAATTGTTTGCAGTACCCTAATGTACCCAACATTTAGAGAACATAAAAACACCTTTATCAGTCAGATTTCTTGGAACAAGCTATGATGAGCATTCAAAATTTTAATATGAAAAATATTTCATATATATATTTTCACAAAACAGTTCTTGAGGATTTACCTAAAACTGTGTTTCTGAAACAAATTAATTCTCTTCAGCACAGTTTAAAACTTTCATTGTTAGGTGCTTTCTAGTATGTATTTAAAGAAATACTGGAACTGTAAATTTGTGTTAAAGAACCTCTTCTAACAGGGATATTTATTCATTCTGCTTGCTATTCTGAGACTAAAAAAAAACTGGAAAAAGGTAGTTTAAGTCAGTGATACGTATTTTTGATACATAACACATGCAATTAAGACCTGGCAACCATAGGAAATAGAACTTGTCAAACTCTAGAGCCAATTTTGTGCTAAAGTGATACTGGGACTTGTCAGGTAAGTGCTGATGGAATAAGCTCCAGATTTTGGAATTTCATTATTGTTAGGGTTTAAAATGGGAAAAGAAAATGAGGTCTGGTTACCTAAAAAGGTTAAAGAAATCATCCATACCCAATCAAGGCTAGATGTCAGAAATTATGCCCTTCGTATGTTCGTTTTTTTTATGTTTACAGGTTACTGAATTAGACCTCAGAGTAGGATTGACTTTAGGATCTTGCTAATATAAGAAAACTGCAGTGAAAGAAGGATTCCTGGGTACCTGTTGAGCTGCAGAGTTCAAGTTTAGACTTAATCTATTTTTTAGGAGAAACTGATTTAGCTTACTGCAATACTGCAAATGAGTCAGAAAGAAATTCCACAGTACTGGGGTCCATTAGATCCTTTCCCCAGTGCAACTGTAATCTGATAAAAAACCTTGGCTGTAGCTCTACATCTCTGAGTCTGTTGGTTACCACGGTCTAGAAACATGTTTCAGCATAAGATGAAACCAAACCCGCAAAACTAAACTTCATTAAAACCCTGTCCTAACTATTTCTCAAACACCCTTCTGTGTAATGTGGTGTTATGAGATTACCATCAACTTGTAAAAGTGAGGTTGATGCTCAGGATGCAAAACCAAACAAAAACAAAGCAAAAAAAAAAAAAAAAAAAAAAAAAAAAAAAAAAAAAAAAAAAAAAAAAAAAAAAAAAAAAAAAAAAAAAGCCACCGCCCCCCCAAAACCAAAACAAACCACCACAAAATCCCCAAAACAAAACGCATACAAATCCAAACAACAAAAACAAACAAAAACCCAAACAACCCCTTAAACAAACAAACAAAGAAAACAAAAACAAACACAACAAACACCCCCACACCAAACAAGAATACCTGAAATAAAGATTAAAAGATGCAGCAAGACACAGCAGTGGCCAGAGACCACCTTGGTGCCTAAGCATCATCTTGTACGAGGCCTAGAGGGATCTTGTTGGTGTCAGAGTACAGACACAGCTGAGGATATACAGACAACACAGAGCAGCAACTTGGGCTAACAAGCAGCTCATTGAAGCTCATGTTTTCCAGGAAAACATAAAGGCTTGTGTTGTAAAGTATTTCTGACAACACGTTCAAAAAAGAGAGTAGCTTTTAAAATGCTGAAGTTGCATTAGTTTCCTTTAGTTTGCAATCACAAAATAACATTAAGATTTTATTTCTCAAGCTGCTTGGAAGGTTTGCATGTGGTAATAATTAATTCTGTCTCTATTAAAAGTTTATCTTCTTCTTTCCTACTTGTAGTACTTCAGTTGATCTTCACAAAGGCACACCAAAACTGCACGTTGACAGCATTTTCCGTGCTATCAGAGTTCCTCATGTTGCCTATACAGTTTGTATTTCTTGTATCATCATTGTACAAAAAGCAATTAGTCTCAAAGGAAGTAGCATGGAAATTAACAAGAACTGGGCAATCCAAATAGAAAAAGTAGCCAAGTAATCAATTTAATAGTGTAAAATTGCCTTTTGGAAAAATACATGATTGCACAGAAGTCAAAACAGGCTGACAGATGCACAATGGTACTCTAATATTTTTATTATTTGGCAGATGTGTTGAGTTGGACTCACAGGCATTTTAATTTTGTGAATGTAACTGGCATCAGAAAGATGGTCTTGTGATGGAATTAATGAGTAATTCTCCCACAGGAATCAGGAGACTATGTAGGGTCCAATTTAGTCACTGAATTTCTGAAATCGGAAGCAAAACAGGTAAAGGCTTGTCTTTTTTTAAGAGAGGTAGATTATAAAATAATGCAGACCCCATTTGACACAACTAAAAGTCTTCCAATCTACTGGACAATTGACATGTTTTTTTTTCTTTTGGAATCAGGTTCACGCACACACAACCACATGGAGCAGAGGACAAAATGAGTATGTAGTCAGTTATGAGGAAAAAAACTTGTTAAACAAATTTTTTTGTTCAATATATTTCACTTCAAACAAAATGGGAGAGAGATTCAGCCACTTGAACAAAATAGTGGGGGAAAAAAAACATTGACATAAAGCAGACAGTAATTTTTATCTCATTTCTATTATTTAATTGTAATGAAAAATCAAGATCTTAAGAAAAATCAGAAAAGCTCCATTCTTCACTCTTTTCTATTAATAATTTTGTGATGTAAGATTCAAAAAGTAATGTGAGTTATGAGTATCCATGAGGTTCACTCTTCAGAATGTGAAAAATCATTCATGCTTTTAGGCTTGTCTATACTTTTTCTCAGTGTGAAGGTTAATTTCCTGATGAGGTAATTTCACTGGTTAGGAAAAGTGACTTCCCCTCCAGTACAGATAAGCAATCAGGCAAATCTGATGATTTGATGGGTTTATAGTAGTTGTTTAGGTATTTTGAAACAGCATCCTAGTTTTGAAGCTAACTGGTAAACATGGAAATAACTCTTGAAGCCTTGCCATACAGAGTTCCAATTAATTAAAAACTGCATTGAATTCTCAACTAGAAATTAAGAAGATTATGTCACTAATTCTGTTTTGCCTTAATTCTGAAATGCTTAATCCATGGTTTAAAGAAAAAGGCTAACAAAGAAATCATTGTATAATCATTGTCTTGAGTCATAATTACGTAGGAATAGATCTCCTTCCTTTTCAGCTGAGCAGAAAAGTAACCTTCTATTAGTTCATCTCTACAAAAAAACCTGCAGTTATATTCAAGAAATTATTCAGAAAGGGAAGTCCAAACCTGAAGCATGAGAGCTACAACATGGGGACTATCAGGCCAAGTCCTATGTTAGTCTGTGAGGAATCCCATCAGAACAAGACAGCTACACATATGTTTGCCAGTGATTAAGTCATCTGCGTGCTTCAGTTCTGTTGATCAAATTTGAACAGGTCTCAGCCTACAGTATGCCGAGCATTTGTCTTCTGGATATAAACCCTTTTGAAATGTCTCAAACTAGGTCTTCCCACAAGAATTTTAAAAAATCTTGCTTCTAAAAGGTTTCAGTTGGCTAGACCTAGCTGCAACATGTATTTTAGTATTCCATATAAGAGTTTATAGGGCTTCTTCCCCTAGATGTTGCTTCAGGCTGTCTCTCTGATGTACAGTCTCCCTCTGTGATCTACCACACACATCTTGTATTCCTCATCTTAACTTTCATTTTTAGGACAATGTTTAGTTCAGAAAGGGGCTCAAATCAAAGCACTGTTAGAAGCATCTCACATTTCTCTCTCAGCACAAATGTGTTCTGAGTTTGCTGTTTTCTTCAGTATATTCTGTAATACTCCTTTTGACTGGCAATTTCCTGCATTTCTTTTTTATGCTCTTGCCAATTCTGCTTTGTTTCCTTCTGCAGCTCAATCAGAATTTTCATAGATTTAGCAGGGTTGCTAAATGATCACGTTCTACATGTTACCTGTCACTTTGTTTAACATTAACATTACTGAATGTACACTCAGGGTATATAATAAGCAAGGAAAGAGTCTCTAATGCAAAGAAGAACAAAAGGAAGCACATTCACATTCCTGAAGTAGTTAGCACCTTTACTTGATAGCTGAAAACCAGAACCCAGGAGAGCGGATAAAATTCAAACCCGAAAATTTTTCCAAGTTACAGCAATCAGTCTGAATTACAGCATCCTTTGAGTGAATAGCTTTCTTTATTCCACACTCTTATGGGTCATTGGACAGTTTGTGTAAGTACCATTAGGTGCAGACGAAATTTGCCTCTTGGAGCCGACACTTGAGCTCATTTAATATGCACAGTGAGTTCTTACACAATACACAGCCCGTGTGCTTCCTCTCTGCCCAGAAGTGAATTTCATTTGCATGCCTCTTCTGGAATACAAAAGCTTACCTTCTTGAGCTCCTGTCCTAGGCACACAAACAAAAAGCATTTCAAGCCATATGAATGTAATATAGAAGTCATAAAGCTGCACACTTGTACTTGCTCAGTGCTGTGCATTAGCGTATCACTTCATTTATTACATAAGTAAGGTAATAATATTGCTGGAGTAATTGCATAAGTAACATATTGCTGTAATATATAACAATTGTATGACTATTGTAAGTCTCTCAATTGCTGATATTTAGAAAAGCTACTAGAGTTTACTTCATGAGTATATCAATCTAAATCAAAATAAAACTGTGAAAAGAACAAATATGAAAAAAACACTCAACAGTTTGATACAAACGCTTATTAGAAGAACCCCTGGAAGAACTATTCTCCAAGATCACTATCTCCTATTCATTGAACACCACATTTTACCAACTAGAAAGTGCAAATATCAAAAGGAAACTAAGATCTACTGTTGTCCGAACACAAAGCAGGATTGGAATCTAAAAACTTGCTTTTTTATAACTACAGTTTTTGAACTAAACTGAGCTATTATCTCTTCTTGCAAACCATGACTCACCAGAAGACAAAATATCTCTAAGGTAAGAGACTTTCATATGTTAACAGCCAGCACTGGACGAACCAGTAGAATTTTCTCTAGGCAACAGCCTAAATGAATTGTATTATGCCAAATTAGGAGAATCAGTGAAAAACTAGATATGTTCATTATTTAGGTTATTTTTTCCTCCAAAATGCTTCTGTTGTGAGACATGTATTTTTCCAAGGAGATTACTAGTTGGTGATCAAGTGAATTTACTCTCACTGTTAATAGGAATGGGTTTTTTGGGCCAGCATATTCTAAGATAAGACAAAAATGACTGACTGCTTTGCAGAGAGAGCTGTTATTTGTTGTAGTTCTCATGTCCTTCTTCTTTTTTGTGTGTAGCAAGTGAATAGTTATGTGAGAATGGGAAAATTATACAGATTTTTTTTAAAAATTGAAGATATTTTTCATAATAATATGTTGCTTAAATAGTACCTGTTGCTATATACTCTCAGTGCTTTATTGTTTAGTTACCCAGCTAGCAGTTGCAAATGTACAGATTGCTTTTGACATCCCTATTTCTGCAGCCAGAATTGAAAGAAAGGAACAAACGTCTTACAATTATCTCACCTGGTAATATGAGACAGCATTTTTAAAGACAATGTAACTTCATATTCAGTCAATATAAACCACCACTGGTAAGAAAACAAAGAGAACTCACCTAGTTTGGTTATATAATACCTGAAAACTTCTCAAGATGAAGGTGATGTACTATTGCATTGGTGGAAAATTAAAAACAAACCTATCTTTAATTGAGATACTATTTGTGGATCAAAGAAAGATTCAGACACTGCTAGTGTCTTCAACCTTTGCTCCTGCACTGTAGTAAATAACCTTGAAGATACCTGCAGTCTTTGCCAAAGAAGAAAAGGAACGGTGATAAAGAGACACTACAGGATTTCACTTGCTATGTGTTAGCTAGGTATCAATGTTAGATGAGGAAAGGGGCAAAGGCTGAGGGGAAGAAAGCAAAAGTGAGAATACATGAGCAGCAGAATAATCTTTTGCACTGAGGCCTGCAGAAAGCAGTTGTACCAATCCACACGCATCGGCTATCAGTGACTTGTCATTGCCTTTGCACAATTCGCAACAACTGGTTAACGTCTTTCCACTTCTCTTGAAAATTCAACCTCAGTTCTAAAGGCCAGGTTGGGCTTTAGCCCTGTTACATATCATGACTCAAAAGAAAGTGTTCAGACGGCTGGCACATTCACGTTTGTGCAGGCCGTCGCCTTCACGTTACACTAATACGTCTTTACATATATGTTGCTGACTGATTTTGTAAGGGACCAGTTCAGTCCATGACTAGTAAGAAGAAATAGATTCCAGGTCACTCCCGCTTGTGCCTTACCTTCAAGAGCAACATGAGTAAAATGAGGGGAAAAAAAAGAATGATACTAGGCAGGACTCTGGACACACGCGCACATTGACATGATCACATTTCATTTAAGGTGGATACATGTAGGCATTCCTTAGTGCACACTTGCATAGTGGTGATAAATTTTTTTCCTGTAGACTTTTGCTATGCAGCATAACAATATTTGTTATTTTTTCACCATTTTGCAGGGCAACTTCTCTCCTTTCTGGACTTACAGTTCACGTGCCTTGAGAAATAGAATCTCTTTGTAGTCAGGTTGTGAGTATGTGTGTGTATGGGTGTCTATCTCTATATTCCTTCCAATACATGGTCGCTTTTTGTCTGGATTACTGAACACCTCTTATGGTTTGAGTATACAAAATAGAGCAGAATAATTTCAGTACAATGTAAGTATCATTTTAATTACAACAAGAAATCAAGGGCAGATATTGACTCTGCCATGAAGCAATAACAGCATTTCTTAGCACAATCTTTGAATCTGCACAATTTTTAAATCAGAAATGGAAATCTGACATGCTAGAATCATGTATATATATACATGTATGTTGGTGAACAAAGAGAATCATGCTTTCTGTCACAATCTATCCTATACTTCAGTGCTATATGTAAGGGTTCAGGAAATCTAGGAGTTACTCATTGCAGTTCCAGATCTAACAGGAGTACAATTTAGGGAACGAGACTTCAGTTCTTTGTCCATGTATTGAGATTTTCATTCTGAGGGAAGCAACTATTTCCTAAGGTTGAATGTTTAATATTTTTTGTTTCACTGATCTACATTTGTCTTCCAGGCACCTTAAAAACATTCTCAAAATGCACCCATAGCTGGTAGTCTTGCCATCCCCCAGAGGGTATGCATACCTATGGTCTGTTGATTGTCCAATAAACATGGATATTCACAGCATTAATATACAGGAATGATAATTAACTGTTCACTAACCAGTCATCACATCTCTGTGTACTTTGTATGTAAAAGCAACAGCTAAAGCAATGGTGACACAATATATATATACGTATTGTAAAATCTGCCTGGCTGTTCTGATTTAACATCTAAGATTTTCTGAACCCCAGTGCTTCAGGGGTTGATCCACCCACAGGAGCATAAGCTTTCAATGCTTTCAAAATTATATCCAACACTTTGGTAAGTACTGGGACTATCTGCATACCTGTGTATTGTAAACTTTAAATTACATAAACCAGAGCAATTTAAAAACAGTATTACTGAAACACTAAAAATCCATAGTGGTCTAATTTAAATGCCTTAAGAGACTCTCTTTACAGATTTGGTTGAAAGACTGCTCTACAGCTCTACGACTCCAGTCTGAAAGCCAATTCATTATGGTAGTACTGGTGAGATATGATTATTGTTGTTAAGAGTGTATCAGCATCTATTAGGGCAAACTTCATGTATTAATTCAGGCTCATCAAATTGTCCATTGTAAAGTGATTCAGACTTTCTGATTATGTTTGGTTTTGCAACATCATTTGCTAAGCCCTCTTACATTTCTTTAGAACTTATTTGGTCTCTGAAAAATGAAAAGGATGAACATTAGTAATTTTGAGGAAAAAATACAGAACATATGCATAAAATTGTGTGTCAGAAAGAGTAGAATGCTGTCCTCTAACAAAAATGTTATTGGTTTTGCCTCTGCAAATGCACTGGATAGTTGAAGTGCTGTCTTCTGGAAATGCTTCATTTTCCATTAGTTATCACTAAAGGTCGACCAGTTACAACTGGATAAATTACTAGTATTACTACTATTAAGAGATATATCTTGTTTGATTTAGGCATTTGGAGTATCCTGTTTTGCACTCTGTCCTCTTGTCCCATTCTGTGGACAGAAGCACAAAGACTTATTGCACCTGAAAAATGTTTGTCCTGATAGGAGGAAAGAATGTCAAAGGTGTTGAGAATTCAAAACCCCTGATGTAAGTACACACATTAGTGGAACTGAACTGAAAAGGAAGAGATTAGGTCATGGGTATGAATGAAAATGACCTTGAAAAAGAGAGATCTGAAGAAACCAGGCAGCAAGCACTAAAACAAGGTTAAGCTGTGTTGATGTGTGTGAACTGAGGCACAAAAGTAACTGTGGATCACCATAAAATAAGAAATTGCTCTTAGCATGAATTGCAGATACAGATGTGGACACTTGACAGTTTTCTAATCCTTTTCTTGTTAACACTCTGTAGGATTAATGGTTCTATGTAGTAGTAGTTCAGATCCATCCAAAGATGGATCTGTTTCCAAGGGAGTAGTCTCAACATATAAAGCTGAATCTTTGCAAGATCACGACCTTTGAGAATAACATGCCTGGACATCAAAACTTTACTGAAATATATTAAAAAAAATCAAATAACAAGAGTCATAAATTCCATGATGCATGAATGTACCATTTTGAAACATTATCAAGAAACTTGTTTAATAGCAATGAATACCCTACATGGATTTTCCAACCTGGACTATGGGAGGAGTCCATAAGAAAGTTTACTTCAGGTCACAATTTCCATACGAAAATTGGACTAGAACTGCAAACTGCTGTAATGGATTATTATATACCATTAGTAGATGGCTGGGATTTGAAGATCAACTCCTATTTCAGGCTTGCTAAAACTGAAGGCATGTAATCAAAATTCCTTTGAATATTTATACTGCATTTCCTCTACTTGAGTCTGTTTTTCAGAGCAATCCATCAGATATAGTCTAAATTTAGATCTCAGTGTTCTTTTACTAGAATATGGGAATTCTGGTTTAAGTTTGTTTCATCCTTCTCCCCAGGCAAAATTAGTACTGTTTTTTGTTTTCTTTGAATTAGAATTTGGCTCTGTTGTCTGGGCAAATTGTGTTGTAAAGTGTCTGTGTATTGAAGTAAAATTAATGAAATCTGTGTGTAAATATATGTCCGAATGTTTCAAACCGGTTCCAGATAAGAAAGCTGGCTATCACACCCTATAGGGATTGCTGATCTTTTTCCAGGTGGTTTCTCTATTGTGCTATAACATACTCGAGTTTGCACAAAAAATTAATATAGAAGCACTGAGTCTCAAATGTTTTTATTATGTAAAATAGGTGGCAGTCATATCTATGTGTAATTCTGCTGCACTGTTCCAATGAAAACCTGATGAAATTTGGAACACGCTTTTTTGATGTACAGTGACATCAATGTTCACTGACAGGCATGAATTCACAACAGATCTCTATTGCTTTCATTACATTAAAAATTGTGACAGTGGAATAATATCATTCTTCTTAGAATATTGTTTTGTTTTTCTACCTTGGACTGGATAGATCTGTTCCACCATATCTTAAAGAGACACTAAGCAGAGTTCCTATAATAATATACCATAGAATCAGTTGAATACTACTTGATACTACAGCAAGTTTTTTGTAAAACTGTATTGAGAATGATACACGGTGGTAGAGAAGAACATAAGAGAACATTACACGTAGGTAGATATTCACGCATAACATAACAAAATAGAATGAAAAAATATGTAATTCCTGGTGAACCCACCAGACTAAACAGACAAAGGATAAAGATAGAGGAATGCGAGACTGAGAAGCCTTCATCTCTCTCTCTCTTTTCAATCTATATGATGGGAATAGTCTTGGTCTCTATTATCTAACCTCAACCTAATTTAGTTTCATTTCAAAACAGATGTGACATGACCTATTTAGAAAGAAACAAAATCTCCTACTTTTATATATGCAGAAGCTATCAATGAAATTCAACAGAATTTCTGGAAAGCTTCTGCTTTCTTCTGGAAAATAGACTATTTCAAACCTCCTAGAGATTTGCTCCAAAGAAGGTGTGTAAATGCTTCAGGTGTTTTTGTAGTCATTGCAATAACTGTTTCATGTTCACTTATTCTGAGCACTGATTTTGTTGTTATTTTGATTGTCTTTATTAAGAAGTTGAATTTTTATTTAAAATAAACATAAATTAGCAAGTAGATATATGTTCCGTTGGTGTCAGAAGGGCACAGCAAGACTTCCACTACCAAGAAAAGGCAATACAGGACAGGACATGGTGGATTTATTAGTGCAGGTCCCTGTTATTTATTAGTGCAGAACATGTTCTATAGATAAAAACACTACAAGTTCTGAGCAATGCTGGCCAAGTTTCAAACAGTCAAGGCCATCTTGAACATCAGCTGAGGTTAATTTTATGTGTGTCTATACAGTCTTAAAAATCAGAGAATTTGGGGCTCTCTAGTTGTGTAACAGTTAAGATGCAGTATAAGCGCATGGCTTAATTTTTCGTTGCCACCACATTTCTCCTTTTTGTTAGTGAAACTCAGATATTCTCATTACAGATTATTATATATAATAAATACCACATATTATATGGTATATTTCTTATTACAGTCTATTTTCTTATTGGAGATTCTTCTGTCTCCTCAAACTACAGACAACTTTTCCCTGAGGCAGACCAAAGAATGTGGTTCCCAACACAAGGGGGCCTTAATGTCTATCTGGCATCTCATGCCAGGCTAATATTAAACCAGATAATTAATAACAAATTATGGAAAAAATTTCAGTGGATTCAACCTGGATACTCACAAAATTAATCAAAGATACTGAAAATGAAAGACTACTGAGAAATCTTATTATTTTACTGTTCTTATATGTAATTATATCACTAAAATTATAACCAGAAGAGCTGCTAAATTGCTGTATTTCACCTCAGTAATCCACTTGCTAGAAACCTCCAGACTCTGCCTCCAGTATCAACATTCTGCAGTCCTGACAGTGCCTCTTCATCTGCAGAGCTTCTATGGGATGACAGCCTTGAATCAGCTTCTATAACCCCAAAGTCTGAAAGGGATTCTTATCTATGTATTTCTCTTTGCAAGTGGAATGCAAAAATAATATATTGCTTTTTGAACTGAGAAGGTCTTTTTGGCATTGATCACAAATGTTAGGGGAAAGGTTTACTCAGCTGGGTTGCTTAGAATATTAGTATATTCATGCTGTTGAAGCACTTTCAATCTGCATTGGTTTTCTGAGCTTTAATTTAAAATGTTGTGCTTTAGAATGTTAAGTTAGGTATAAAGAAGGCAGAAGATAAATATGATCAAGGAAAACTTACAAACTCTGTGCCTATTCCAAAAACAGCAGAGATTTTTCAGTTCAGTCACACTCTTGCAAATCCAAAATATGCATACAGTTCCATACCTAAGCTACAAGTACATTCACCAATGCCATGTGGTCCAAATATATAATCATATTTAGAAGTCTCTATTTGATATTGGTGTATTTCTTTACTCTGGAGTTAATTGACTCATTAGTTATGATTTCCTCACTGCTCAAGAGAGTCTGAATACTTATGTATAAGGAGCTTGCTAACTTCCTTCAAGTGTTTATATGACCTGGTTGCCCAAAATAGTAGGGTGAGCCGAGTCAGTAGTGCAGGAAATCTTTCCCAGTTCAACGTCCCTAAGTATTTAAGCTCTGTGACCTTCATAAAATTTTGAGAAGAGCCCTTTGAGGCTCTGCTGTATAAGAGCATTAGAGATTGCAGAAGGGTTTGTTTGCCAAGTGGCATCTCAGACCTATTGTGTTAATTATGGGTACAGTGCTTCACAAGACTGATAACTTTATCTGAGGAACATCCTAAGATAGTTAGGAAATTAATGGTTATAATAATATTTATTGTAATGGAGTACTGAAAGATACAAGTAAAACAGGGAATGGAGCTTGGGTTGGGGGATGGGTGGGTGGTCAGTGTAACCATGGCTTCACGTCTTCCTGGGGTTTGCAGCAAATACATGAGATTATCTCTCTTGGCACCCCTTCTGAGGGCTGAAATTGCACCATAACTTCCCACTTGTTTTACACTTTCAGAATTTATCTTGAGCAAGAAGCATCTGAAATTATGCGGGGTTTTTTGTTTTTTTTTT
>VXAY01007500.1:176354-211552 GCA_013399855.1 Oxyruncus cristatus | reverse complement strand
TTTTTTTTTTTTTTCCATCTGTTATTGAATGAGAAGAACCAGAATAGTCCAAGAACACCTTAGCAATCAGTGCCAGGTCACCCTCCTGCACTGGCCTGCCTCCTTACAGCATGGGGAGGGCAGGGGTCCCATGACATCTACTGCTGTCCTTCACAGGAGAGGATGTGCACAGCCCTCCCCTTTTAAGAAAGACATCTTTTAACCTCTTATCTTGTCAAGTTTCAAGCACATGAAACGGTCAAAACAGCTCAGCAAATCAGATCAGCTTTCAGGTGGCCTAACAGTGTTTTTATGTAGGATAAAGGTATGTAATTTATAAGAGAAATCCAAAAACATTTAATTCACACCAACCCCACTGTCACTGCTCTGCCTTCGTAGAGGCTTTTTTCTTATGCCATGATGTGCTGTATCACCCCAGCTACTTTGGCCATGACTGATGTCCCTGGAATTTGTTTAAAGTCTGGTGAGTTCACAGGAGTTGCTGAAGCACGGTAGCTACTGAGTTGCTAACAGCTTCTATCTGTAAACACGTATCTTTACATGCATTGCCTCTGGAGGATAGCCTATATGAAAATGTGTAAGGGACATTCCTTTCTAATTGCTTTAATAATGCTTAATAAACTCTACAGATTAAATCAATTTTTAAAAATACTTTCTTCTCATAGAAAACAATAGGCAAATCAGTGACAATCATAGAATCACAGAATGGTTTGGGTTGGAGGTGACCTAAAAGATGATCTAGTTCCAACCTCCTGTGCCATGGACAGTATATCAAACAATTACAGATTTGCTTATTTATTTGCTTAAACATTTACTTTTGCAAAAACTCTGATTTATTAAGAACTCCATGGTAAGTGTTCACATAACAAGATCTGAAAAAAGGATAAGAATAATAAAAAAGGAGGTGACTTAGGACAGTCAGGAGGAGAGTCAGATATGAAGGGATAATACTGGGCTGCAGAAGAACATTTGTGAAAATTTTGAGTGGCAGACAACTTTGGTAAGAACTTATTCCAACAGGAAAACAACACAGGTTTTGGAGTATTGGAGTCAGAAAGAAATGGAGAAAAAGTGATTGGAAGAGCAGCCAGACAGTAGCAGTAGAGTTATTTAGTAAGGCTGTTAAGCTCAATCAGAGAAAGAAGAAGGAGGAAATATGGTACTCCCTTCCAGAAATTAAGCAAATTTTAGAAAATGAAAAAGTACATCTTTTTCATATAGTTGTATGTGTAATTGCATACCTCTGCTCATGAAAATCAGACGAAGGGGATACAGCTCTTTTTGTTATACTTTATTTAGGAAGCAGGCTCTGGAAAAACTCAGAGATCAAGCAGCTCTACAAAATACCATCTAATAGAAATTGCTTCAACTCCAAATATTTGCTTTCACTAAACAAAGAGAGATAAGAGAAGGAGAAAGTCTCATCCTTTTCTTATACCAGGCTAGACCAAGAACATCTCCAGGAGAATCCATGGAATCACACTTATGCAAAACTGACAGTATCATGTTCTGAATCTTTGCTGTTATGATGTTATGAGAATCATTTCAGTTCAGTGTGAAATTGTTGAGTGATGATTTCAGTGCTGTATACTCTAGAAGGCTACCAGGATAAGTGGTATATACAATAAGTATACAATTGCAATTTACAGTAAGTAAATACAATTGCAAGTAAAAGTCACTATTGTATTAAATAAATAATACACTGAGACTCTTAATTCACAATTTAAAATCTTCAGAATGAGGTTTTTATTTTTAACTGGGAAAATAATTACAGCAAATTGCACACCAGATATGTTTACACTGGGAAAAAAAAACAACAAACAAGCAAACAAAGAAACCCCAGAAGTTTTTACTCCTAGAGTCCATTTTAGAATATTTTTCCCTTCTGATACTTGGGGCTGATTTTAAATTCTCCACTATCTTCATAATGTGAGATTTACATTGAACTATGCAAAAAGGCAGAAAAAAAATTAGAAATTCTAAGGAGTGCTCTGTCCCCTTGAAGCAATTTTTAGAAAGTATTTTCCATTTGAGACGAAAATAACTCACCAGTCCGTGCGTTTCATGTGTTCTTTGCCTCAGCTGGCTCATAAAGACCACTCTCTCTGTTTGTTTCAAGTGGCTAAGACACACTTTCAGCTCCCCAGGTGTCTTTGACCTGTCTGCAATGTCCAGCAGGACAATGGCAGTCCTCAAAGATAGCTGATGGCAACAGACAATCCAAGCTGAGGGATGAAAACCTTGCAGGCTCAGAGAGACCTGCCCATCTTCACCAGTCAGTAACTACTCATTATTGTGCACTCTGTTCCTCTTCATTCACTGACCTCCCAGTTTGCCATAGAGACGAGGGATATCGAAGAGCCACAACTCACTCTGATAACTCTGGATGGCTTTGGTTTAAACTCAGTGCCTATAAAGACAATATAACAGATGTACTAAAATGGACTAAGGCCCAATTACTCAATAACACTTTTGGTTTCATATCTTAGCAATTAGAAAGGAGACCCCAAAGACTGATGTTTAAAATAAAATCCAGATTAGACTCTATTTAGATGCTCAAGTAGGTATAGAACAGTAGAAGATCTCAGGGATTTCATGACTCCATGCTTGAACTCTAAATTGTTTCCTACATTGGTGAGTATGACACAGTGGATAAGATCTCTTTACAAAAATAGCTCATTGCAAGGGGATGAGGCATAGATGAAATACTGGTAGCTTGCTAAAATGGGCAGAGAGCCATAAAAGCAAGTAGGCACATGTTTCTTATGCAGCATAAGAGACAAAAACTGACTACAAGTTTACAGTAGTCCTACTCTAGTGTTCATTTTCCCCTTTTCAAGGTACTCACCAACTGCAGTACATACTACATATGTAGTACAGACATATTTCTTGGCCAAATTTAAAGACTCATGTGAAGACAGAACTGGCTAAAAGTGCTGCTCGACATTATTTACACTGTCTATGTTATGTAATTCAAATTTCTGCTATGAAAAATAGGGGTATAATTAGTTGTTATTCAGGGGAAATAGTCTCCATTTTTCTCCATGTTACTCTAGTTTTATACCGGCAGAGAACCAATGAAAGCAGCAGAACTTCCTTAGCATGAGGAAAGTGGAAAGCTGAGTCAAATCTACCAATTAGACCATTTCAGCTTTATGGAAAAGGCAATGGTTGCTCTGTCATGTCTCAAATGAGATTGGATTTCTTCTACTAAAGATATCATTTCAACCTACAAATCTCTATTCCTATTAAAAGTCATATAATAACATAGCCACTGTCTATTCTTACTCTACCTCAGCACTGATGAATACACAAGTTCCTGCAGTGCAGCTATATTTAGCTTTGAAGTTGAATATTGTACATGTAAACCCTCTTAATCTCCACCAAATATCTGCTTTTGACTTCCTCTCTGGATCTGGATACTCAATTTTCAGGATAATTACCTAGCTAGAATATGCCAAGCCTACAGTCAGGTGCAGAAATTCCACTGAAGGAAGTGAATACCCACTTAAGCCCCTAAACTACCTTAGGGACCTTAGGAAGAAGCATGTGTTAGTTTGCATTTGCAATATATGAGCTGCATAAATTGAATTTACATAGAACAAGAAAAAACTACTGCATATATTACAAGAAAAAACCTGGGACCATCACACCTTCCTGAGAGGATTCTAAGCTGGTCTTGTAAGATCCTTTCCTAGGACAGATAATAGGATGATGGGAGACCACATTGCTTCTGGAAACAACTAGTGAAAGGCATTGTTGCACTCATGGAATTCTTCTCTTCTACTCTGACCTCTTCTTACTCTTACCTTCATCTCAGTCATAGGTGAGATTCTTCTGAGAGCACTCCAATCAATACAAATTACATCTACCACACACTGTTCTCTATTTTATCCTCTCTAACCAGATACAAAAGATTTAGACACTGTTAAAATAAAATAAAAAAGAAAGACATTCCTGGGGTATCATGCATGAACTTTAGATACTACCTCTTGCTCCTGTGAAAATTAAGGGAAGACAAAATGTGATTGCTTTCTTTTGGGCTTGTCAAAGACAGGCCAAACACTGGTGTCAATTAAGATGTTGTACAAAGAAATACATAATCATACAAACCCCACAGCACATTAGGAATTTGTTAAAATGAAGAAATATCAAAAAAATATATATTTAGCATTTACATACTGCATAGAAAAAACATGTAGTATAGAGGACTAATTTATAAAAAGCTTTCAGACACACTTCACTCTGGCATGATTCTAGGTTGCTTTACTTGAGTGACATAATTTCCATGAAAAGGAGACATAAAAGGAGAGAGAATAGCATGGCTCTTTTGTGGAGGACAAACCCTTATTCTTGGGATTTATAGCATTAGCTCATTGGGGAGAAAAGCATTCATTGGTGGATAAGAAAGGTAGGGGAGTATTAATCTATAGATATTTATTCATCAGTAGTGGGATTAAAAAAAAATAAAAAGAAAATAAAAAGAAAAATTAACTTCAGAAAGCCAAAGCCAAATGTGATTTTAGAAAGTATTTTTTTAAAAAATTGAGTGTATTTTGTAAATGTTACTGTCATGGTCTGGTCTAGAAAAGGAATTCTCTGACTAGAAAAATACCAAAAATTTACTTCAAAAGAATCCTTGATCTCAGTTTGGTCTGAGATATGAGACTTGAGAAACATATTTTTCCCATTCATTTGAAGCTAACTTCCAGGAAAAGATTGTGTACCATTCTTCCAGTGGATACCTTCCTACCTAACTTTAGTGTTATTACCTACAATCTGTACAAATTTAGATAAGCTTATGATACTGATTTTTCCCAAATACAGGAGAATGTGTTTGAAATTAAAATCAGTAGATTTCCTATTTTAGAAGGACAACTTTCCAAATAGGAAAAGGAGTGACTTTTGTTCTCCATCATTCACAGCGCTAGCAGACTTCCCTTGGTTTCTATGAGGGTTGCCTCAGAAAAAAATGTATTTGCCTGGCCATGTACTTCTCAGATAAGATCCCTGACTTCCAGCCAAGGAAGATGTCACTTTGGATATCCTGCAAAAACAACAGACAGCCTAACTTAGCAATGCAGTTCATTTGAATAATCAGAGGTCTCTGTTTCTTAAAGAGAAAGGTTCATTCTCTATGGCAACAGCAATTCAGAGCTGAAATGTTCTACAGAATTTGCCAAACAACCAGTTCAATAAATCATAGAAGCATGTGGTATTATATTACTTAAAGAGACAGTAATCCTGGTTCTTACTAAACATCATCAAAAGTTCTGTGAAGCTAAATAGAGTATTCCTATAGACTTCTGGATCATCAGAGTAATTATTTTGAAAAAAAAAAAAAAAAAAAAACAAAAAAATATCCCAACCTTAATTGAAACTCAAAGAGAAAAGATTAATAAAAGTAAAATAATCAGTCACTGTAAAAATTCTCTTCAAAGTTCTTTTCTCTTCTAAGCTTCATGGATACTAATAATAAATGTATCATTAACATATCTTAGAGGACATTTTAAAATCAATTCCAGGTAACACACCTATTTTTGCTGTGCAAATTATTAGAACTATATCCTATAATATGTTAAAATTAATGTGGTATGTTTAAGATGCTGGTGTATTTCTCTCCTTTATTTTCCACAGATCTTTCTGAGGTTGTTCACTTCTCTCCTAAATATACCTAAAGTTTAAAGAATTAGCCTTCTGGAAACTTAAGCACCTCTGTTTTCCTCCATCATTGACTACACCTATGTGTGTTTCAAGGGATAAAATGAATATGGATTTTCTCCTCCTTGATTGTGCTGGACTCATCAGAATTTTCAAAGAGGTGTCCTTCAAGATCTAGCTTGAGAGGGTATTGCCGAAATGTTGCCAAAGCCATCTGCACCCAAGTGACAGTTAGAGCTTTGGGATAAACAGAAGAGAAACTAACAAAGCATTCAAATGTCTGATGAAAAAAGTCATTCAGTTCTTGGCTGCCCATCTTTCAGTCTTTTCTTTCTTTCAAAACCATTACTCCAGTTCTCCTGTCATCGCTTATTTTTAATGTTGCATAAATCATTAATGCATGTAGGAAAAGCAATCTTGAGAGAACACCCTCAAGCCTGCAGTTTGCATTATAAGGAAGTATTAATGAACACAAGCCTAATTTTCCATTTTTTTCCTAAGATTTTCATGAAAGGAAAGTATTGCAAGCTATACACTGCCACAGAAAGTAATTGTCTGAGACAAAACTCCAGATCAAAACATTATTTATGATAATACTAAATATTTTCAAAGAAGATTGTTTTCACATTGGGTTTCCAGCAGTCTTCCTCTGTGCTTCAGCTAGATTTCTGGTAACAACTGATACCATGCAAAAATCTTTGCGGGAACACTACTGATCTCCTGAGGTAACCAAAGACTGAGAAGACTGTGCGGATTAACTTCTTGCAGGAAATTTTATCCATCAGCCTTGGCATCTAAATTAGGGCACACAAAAAGCTGCTTGAGACATAAGAACTAGGGAGGAAGTAGAAGTGCAAAGTACCTCTGCCAAAGCTGTGACATTTTTAGTACCTCTGCTAATTGCCATCCCTACATATGATTGCACTCATGAGATAAACAAATGGAGAGTAGTGGTATAAATGAACTCAAGCAAAGGACACACACATGATGAAGGACACCTACATCATTCTTGCAGGTAAAATTAAAAAAACAGGCTGGCCTACTGAGTAAGAGATGGTCTAAACCAAACACATTACCTTTTTAAATGACGAAGTTCAAATAGATGGGATATGGAAGAAGACTAGTAAGACATGAGGAAATGTTTCATGAGAATGTGTCTTTGCAACACCTGTTGTTAAGTTTCACAAAAATCAAACCATTTTAAAGTATGCTAGTACTTTTAACCAAGGGATCATATTTAGAGGATGTCATCCTACAGAAGTTACATGCTCCCAACTGGCATTTGACTAGCTGCAGCAATAGACTTCCCTCACGGAAAACCCAAATTAAGGTTTTCCTCTGGAGAAAGCCTCTATATCCACGTGTTCCCCACTGAAAGTCACGGCGTCTGGGGAGAAACTCTGCTTTTCTTAGAAGCAGAGGTTAGAAAGCAATTCTGAAGAAAATCCTAACTCTGTTTTGCTTGAGCACCTCCTGGCAGGGCCTTGAAAGCAGCTGCTTAACTTCCGTGTGTCCACTCCGTACTGTGCATGCTTATTGCTCAGTTCAGAGACTGACACCATTTGCTCTTGCTTACACCAGTAAGTGAAATCCTCCAGAAGACATGACTGTCCTGCTTGTGGTGGGATAAGCTCATGAGTAAGAACTTTTGTTGCTACTACTGCAGCTTTAAGGATGCGTGAATACCTGCTGATGAATGCAAACTCCTTTCACTTCAGAGTAAGGTGGAATGTGAAGTATGGAAACAGGTATTTAGCATGTGCATATTCTTGCAAATATATTTTTTTTTATTTCTTGCAAATATATATTGCAATACCATCTGCGTGCCTAGTGGGGTTTACAGAACTGTTGTAAAGCAGTAAACAATGCCACTTCTACTGGTACTAAACCAACCCTTAATTCCCAGTAACTGCATATTTAACACCATGTTTATTACACTTAGGGAGTAAAGAATTCAAACCAGTTTGCTTCCTTCCCTTTCTGCCTGGTCTTGTCATGTGCAGTTCTCTGTTGGGCTGCTGCCCAAGGAGTCCTTAGTTAATTGAATATAATTATTCTGCATCCTACTTTCAAATGCTAATGCAATTTCACCTCTCCTTGTAACACAATACAGATGAAAGCTCCAACTGTTGCCTGGTACATGTAATTCTTTCCCCTTCAATACATTGGCCTCCATATTAATGTAGCAGTTTGCTGGGTGTTGTTGATCTTTAAGTGTAAAGTACAATGATGACTAAATTAATAATGAAAGGTGGTTAAAAGTGTTGTCATAAAACACAGATAGTTCTTCACTGAAAGACAAATTTTATAAGCATTGAGCACTACTGTTTCTGTCATTACTCATTAATAAATTAACAAGGCAGTCAATTAACATGTTCATCTTCACCTGAGATTGACAAGCTGTAGAAAGCACGGAGGACACAGAGGATGCTTTTTCACTGAAAGAGAGACCTCAAATATCAGCAAATGTCTGTCAGGGCTGAGGGAGCTTTTAATCAGTTTGGAACATCTAGATAGCCAGTAAGTGTTGCATTGCCTCCAAAGAGGTCTTCAGTGTCACTTTAAAAGAGGCAGGACTCAGGAGGTTGTTTTGGTGCAGATATTTTTGGGGGGTTTGTTATTTGCTTGGTTGGTTGTTGTTTGGTTGGCTGGATTTTACTTTTTTTTTTACTCAGATGGTAAGACATGATCCAACTTAAGAACTTAAAATAATCAGTTAAAGTACTTTGCAAAATTATGCTACAAATACCCTACACATAAATGAATAGATTTGGTCAGAAAATTTTGCTTTATTTTTATTTTCTTTACCTACATGGAAAAAAATTTGAGATTTTGGGAGAAAAAATATTCTAATTTGAGATTATCAATTAAAAAAATTTTTTTTTTTCTTTTTTTTTGTGAGGCACTTTTTCAGCTGTGTTTCTAGGGATTATGAAAGACTTCTTTTAAGGAACAGTCCTTTCAAAATACCTTTAAAAATGGAAAAGGACTTTTTCGGTACCATTTACCTTAGAGACATTCTTCAGAATGCTTGAAATAAATTTCTGATGAAACGTGATTTTGAGAAAAAAAAAAACAACCAAGAGTGTGATAGTGTTTCAGTACAAAAAAGTTTCAATAAAATATTCTGAGCTGTTTTGCCAGTAAAATAGTCCTTCTGATAGTCTGTGGTATGATCCATATTGGGGAAGATGTTTACTTAAAAATGCATATGAAGGCAATTCCTGGTAGTAATGGAAGTTGAAAAGCTCTTGTCAAATGTACTCAAGATTCCCCAAGATTTTGGGGAATACCTGGGAAATGCTTCTGGCAACTTAGAAATGCCTGAATGCATTAAAGCCACTTGTATTGCTAACTAAAAAGTGATTTTAAATTAAGATACCAGAACATCAGTGTGAGTGGCTGTGGCAGGGGCACGTCTCCCAGCCTGCCAGTTCTCTAAGGATTCAAGAACGTCCCCCAGAAAAACTGTAATGAACAGTCAGCAAAAGGGAAACCTCTAAACTTGCTGCAGCTGTTTCCTCAGTTGTCACATGAATTTAGGTGGGGTAGCCACAAAAACTGACCTACTCTCTTAGTGACATATAATGTAAAATTGTTCACTCATCAGCATGGACATAGTGGGTGGACAGCGGTCTCTGCTCTAAGACTTCTCTCTTGCAACATGCACATGCCCTGTCCCTCTGGACACTCATTCCACCACTTGACTGGACAGGTCCTGGCTGGCCACCCAGTTCCTGATGAACCACTTCCATCCCCTTAGCCTTTGATGCAGTGCTGGATGCCCATGGAGGTTTTCCTCTCAACCATGGCCTTCTGTCTTAACTATTTTACTACGTGATATATGCTGGCATATGTTGGCATAAGCTGCCAGTGCCCTTGCAAATGATGTAGCCCCAGGACAATCTGCTTGACCTTCTTCTGTCATCCAGGTTTTTTTTATTTATCCAGTCTTCCACTCCGCATGCATTATATGACTGTAAAGTTTTCAGCATTTATCTAACAAAGCGCTTCTATTGCTTCAGTTTTCCAGCGTATTTTATTGTTTTACTTGGATTAAGGTATGCCAGAAAAAGCCAAGGTCTCAATCCTCTGAGCATTGCCATGGCATAGGCTTCACCCCACGGCAGCTGGTTCAGGGGACATTTCCCAGAAATCTGAGGAAGGACAGATGAAATTGGACTTACAGGGTAATTCCAGATACACTGGTTCAGTGAAATAACAGTAGTACTTCTGTGTTAATGTTAAGATCTTCCACTTTCCACTTAAATAAAAAGAAGTAGCAAGTCTCATTTTTGTTTTGATAATCTCCAGTTAAAGATGTAAACTCAACACTCACCACCAATTTTACTGTATGTGTCTTCATAAGTAACTTCAATAAGGACTGAAAAATATGCTCCTGACATATCCTTGTATAGTTTCTGTCATAAAATAGGGAGAAAGTTGTGACTTCTATATAAATAATCAACAGGCACTCAATACAAATATTCATAACTTTAGTGAGAGAAGAATAGTTCGTAATCTTCTAACTTCTAGTCATTTTAATTGACCAGTTTCCTTCCTGGGCACCGCTGCAGGTCTGTGGTGTTATCAAACTCTACTTTATTACTACATAGAGATGTAGTGTGCCTTCTAGCCTTACTTCTGCAGTGGACATCAACCAAAATTATAAGAGACTTAGAGTAATTTATATCTCCTATAGCCAATATAGAAAAAAAACCGTTTTTCCTGTTTCATTTGACCATTGAACCGAAGTGCTAATTTCTTCCTGTTTGGATTAAGACAGTATTTAGTCTCTGTCCCCAAACCCTGCAGTCTGAAGGCGATATGCTGGATGGTCTCAAAGTCATACTGACTAGACAGAACTGTACAAGACTGGAAACCCAAATCCCTTTGTCTTTATTTGAAAGACAAAAGCTTCCCCTGCATCTTTGTCCTTTGCAAAGCAGACACAGAAATGCGCAATGGCGGAAATTCAATCCGCAACAAAACGAACACCATTTTCTTGATGAGTTTCTGCCTCATGAATGGGAAAAGGTGATAAGGCTTAAACACTATTGACTTACTTAGACTTGCTGTCTTTTTCTTTTGCAGCTGCCTTTTCTATGTGGTTTGCTGGCCAAGTGTTTCTTGAGACCATTCATCTTGGGTTCCTCACGACTTGCATAAGTTCTGCTCACTAACAATTAGTTTACAAAACTTGCATCTATTTGTGTCTGAGGAATGATATATCACTGAGACATATCATTTTGTAGTTCTTTTCCCAGTTTTTTAAACAGTCTTATGTATATTCCATTAATTAAAACATTGCAAACTGGGAGAAGCAGACAGAAACACTGTCTCGTGTTTCCTTCTGTCCCACTTTCTTTTCATGTGGATACTCCTTTCATTTCTGTGCTTTTTTCCCAACTTTATTAAGGTCAAAAAGTTATTCTCACCTATAATTTCTTCTGATTAAGTCAAAATTATGGGAAATACAGACAAGAAAATGTAGGGCTGTAATAGCAGTAACAGCTTATTACAGGCTACTGCCTACAAAAAGCTGTATTACAAAAAGGCTGCTGTTGCACTGAACATATAGAAATCAGAGCACCAAAAGACACTTTAGCTACAAAATTATTCACTTGTCAACTACCATCAATAATTAAAATCATTAAACACCAATGCTTGTGGGATGCCAAGAATGCATATTTTGTATTGACTTCAGTAACGTGAAGAAGTTTCTCAAGGTGACTCTGTAAATTGAAAGCACAGACATGATACTGTAACTACTGACCATTTCCTTGTGTAGTTAGATAGTTTGCCACTGAGAACTTGTGTTCATTGCCCTCTTGGCGCTCTGTCAGGTGATCCAAACTACATCTGCCATGTGTAGATCCGAATCAGTTTTGTGACAAAATTGAACTATTGCTGGAACACTCAGTTTACACCAAGAGTAAGCAAATTTTGATGCAGAGGGTGAGGACCTTATAGTTTCTATGTTCCTCTGAACTAAAGCTTCCAATGCCCTGTCTCACATTCCTTTCTGACTCATTAGCATGGTCTGGTAACTATTATCCATACAACTGTGCATGCAGATATTGAGAGTAGCTCCTTAATAGTGCACCATCTTGACTTAAATGGTGCTTTAATATGGAGCTTGATGGTCTTTTGGTGAAAGGGGCTTTAACTAAGCACTGCTGATACCTGAACTGGTAATGAAAGAGGGATAAAGCAGCTCAAGTTTCAGCATTGCAAAAGGCATTGTGTATGCAGCCTTTCAGCTGCTTATGCAATTACCCTGCTAAGAAACCACCTTCTACTGTTCTAATGCTGTTCTGCATCATGAAACATTCTTCTATCCCTGGGAAGAGACTGCCTTGAAATTCAGAGATGTTTATTTATAGAATACATGGATTGCATTCATTTTTGCAATGAAGACAAGCCCCAGTTCATAATCACTATAGAGTTTGTCTGCTGTTTCTATCACCTTTATCATGTGCAGTTTGGAAAGGGGAAAATTTTGAGTGTTTATGATTGCAATAATATATAGAGAAGTGTAGGACTGGAGGGGGCCTTTTAAATCCATTATCTGCTTCAAGACAGGAACAAATATGCGTCAATCACTGAAGACAATGCTTTTCTTTGCAATTCTGGGAAAAAATTCAGTGGTGGAGATTCTACAGCAGATGCCTTTGCTTTGCTATGCTGCTAGTAAGGTGTATTTAATATCTAGCCTCAGCCTTCCTTCTTAATTTTAAATCTGTTTTGTCCTATCCGAATACATTGCCTTAGTCTTCCCTGTACTAACCTAGACAAGCTGTATTTTTTCAGTTTCATCAGTTTTGCTGTCCTCTAGATGCAGACTGATCCACTTGTTCTTGAAATGCAGACTGTACTCAAGATGCTACTTCACCAGCAAAGAGTAGAACAGCTCATAGTTGGAACTGCAAAGCAAACTCTGATGCTTAGAGCATGCTCAAGCCTGAGAAAATTTCTGGGATACTACATGCTAAAGCTCACTAAAATTCTCTGCTGTGTTTCTGCTGACAGTGGTGTTCTCTGAAGGATCTCAAACCTGGCAAAACATAGGAGTAGGAAAAATATATCTGTGATATGAAGAGCCAGTCCTTTACAAACAGAAAGTTGCAATGCCCAGCACACAGGAAGATTCAAATACTATGTCTTAACATTTCCAACTATCTCTCTTAAAAGGATCTATTTTGATTGTCATTCTCTCACTTCAAACTCCCCAGGTAACCAGCTTGAAGCAGAAAGTAGAAAGTATCAGTCCAAAATACTGAAATCCTCTAGACTTAAAAGAACACAAAACAGACAATGGAAAACAAACGTTAGATAATTTTGCCATAGACCATTCAAAATCAGGGTTTTTACTTTTAAAAAAATCTTTTGAAAAATTTTTATCCTGATAGGTATGCAAAAACAGAAAGGAACCTGTCAAGCAAATCAACAAGCAAGCATAAGGAAAAAAAGAACACAGAATATAATTTGACTTTAATTAAAGTGTTTCCTCTCAATTTCTATAAGACAGCAGAAGCCTGAGCCAGCAATTTAGTTTGGGTAATTAAATCTGTTTCCTTCCTTCACATTTTGCTACAGCAAAGAATATTTATGCCAATCTTTTTTAGAAAATGTAATGCATTTGGAAATAGTTGGATAAATGTCTATTAGTAATGATAGACTAGAAGTCCAAATCTGTGGTCTGAAAATGTATTGAAGGATGAAAAGCTTAAGTAGAAAGGAAAACAGATTAACATCATACTGGAATACCAGTAACACTGGGGAGTGAAACCAGGCTGAGGTAGTCAATAGTGCATTTAAGAAAACTGTACTTGATCAAAATTATCAGGGCACAGGTAATTTCAGTAGAACACTTGAGGCAAAACCAGAGAGACACTGATCTTAAGACTCCTAAGAATTGCTGATGACAACTCTGGGTAATGACTCATGCACAGTGAACTAATAAAAGCATTACTATATATGTTTCAAGATTTCAAGTCTGTAGTAGTTACTTACTTTTACAACAACTAACACTTACAAAGTGACAATACAAAGCACTACTGTCTTACCCACAGTGGGGTCTTTCTACATTTAAACAGTAAAAACCATTACCAATACATATGTTCATCTTCCTACAACTGACAAAATTTTGTTTTTCTAAATATTGATTTTTCATCTTTTAAGTATTTACAGTCCAAAATCAAAACTTATTCAAATCTGCTTTGAAATTTTGAAATTTCCTGAAACTATAGCTTATATTAAACTACAGTGACTTTGTGAACTGTGGGGGTGGAGTCAGAGGAGTTGGGTAATGACAACTTGGAAGCAACCTCTTCTTCAGACCAGCATTTCTGAAGTGGTGAAAGAGTTCGCTAGGTTCATAGGGAATTTGTTGCGGAAGTTTGATGGACGTTGTACCACTTCTTCTGGTTCATCTACTCTTCTCATGATGACAGTTTCTACAGTGCCTTGGGGTCTGCATAACAAAGCTGTTCTGGCAGTGGAAAAGCTGATTGAGGGAGTGTGCTTCTGGAGCAAGGAAGATATCTGGGGTAAAAGAGTAGGTAGCAAGGGTCCAGCTTTTGCAGAAGAGAAAAAAGATAGTGCTCTTCCAAAGAGGAAAGTTAACTGCTGGCACAGATCTGCCATTCTTTAGCTGTGGAAGGGTAACAAAGGGCAGTAAAATTCAAGTGTCACCTGGATGGACCTCAACATGTGTTTAAATTGTTATAAATAATCTAGTATGGGATATTTGTTTGGTTGTTTTTTTGTTTTTTGTGTTGAGGGGGAAAGGTCCTCCCAAGTCTCTCATACTATATGGAAATTCTAAAACTACTTAAAAATTCTGAAGCTTAATGATTAAGGTCCTTATGGGATAGAAATAAGGAAAGAGCTGGATTGTTAGCTCCCAGCTGTGAATCTCTTATAGCTCAGGAAGAAACTCTATGCAGTCACAGCAGCCTGTTGAATGATTTTTCTGAGCAGAACCTCTGCAGCAAAACCTTCCTTTAACATTGCTACAGCAGGTACACATATCATTCCATAACTCCCCCCAGGCACTCCAGTTCATAGTAGGAAATACAATGTCATTTCAGAATAAGTTAGAAGTTTCAGGGGGATCAAAAGGGAATGTGCACAAGGGTGATTTGGTAGTATTTTTTTTTATTCCCACCTTCTGCTGACCTTAGGACTATTTTTTCAAATCACAAAAACATATGGACATTCTGAATTTCTTTACCAGTTTGTCTGTTGTGCTCCGTGGACACAAAGACATGAAGTTATACCAAAATACCAACCAGAACCTGTGCTTCACCATAAGTAACTGGGAGAGGCACAGGATTTTCCTCTGGTTTAGAGGAATTTAGTTCAGCAGTGTTAAGGAAACCATTTGGTTTTGGCTGTGATTTGTTGAGAGCAAGTTTCTTGGAGGTGACATCCATAATTGTAGTTGTACTCAGTTTCATTTGACTTCATTCTGCAGGCAACAACTGTGGGCAGAAAGGATTTTTTGGTCCTGGAACCTCATAAACTGAATGAAGAACTTAACAAGAATCTGTTGCTTTCCCACCGTGGGCTCAATGGTTACTTTTTATTGGGCATCTTAAATGTTTGGCCACAGTTTAGCAACACAATTAAAAAATCAAAAGTTATGAAACAGTCTAAATGAAGGTGCTAAACATAACTCATAGAAAGACCCATTAAAAACAAATGTTTATGCCTTCATTTAATAGATTCAATAACTTTTTTCAGATGTCAATTGAGTGGTAGATTTGATGTGAAAACTACTATAGACAAGCCCACATTGTACAATGCAACCCATAAACTTCTCTGTTCATTATTTAGATGAATTAAATTTGGGAAGATGCAACAATGACTTATGGTCAGTGTTAAAGGAAATCAAATACTTGTCTACTTGGTAATCCAGGTGTTGCATGAATTCATTCTTAGTGTAACAAAACCTGTGATCCTTTCCCCCTTCTGACTCAATTTCTGGATTTCTGTACACCTGTATACAGCCAATAAATGCCTTATTTAGCAGGGCAGAGTCATTTAAGAGACCGTCCTGGAAAAATGCATGCCAGTAAATATATATTATTTTTCTCCTGATTCTTGTTTATGAGAATCATAACAATGCAAGAATCTATGTCAGTGAAAAATGCATGTATTAAAGAAAAAAAATGTTAAGTTTGTGTCTCATGACCTTTCTTGGTGGTGCTGCTTCCTGGGTTTTTTATATACATAGCACTGACTGAAGTTAGAGAACAGTAAATATTTGTTCCAGACCTAACTTGGGGGGAAATGGCATAGCTTATTGCTAAGTGGTTGAAATCTCTTGAACCATAAAATGTCCCATCAGGCAATTTGCTCCAAGACTTAACTAAGTCAGGAAACTATTTTAACATTGTAGCTTTGTGTTTGGGAAAGAATTCAAAAAAATCCCTGGAGGTTAACTTTTTTCCAGCATTTGACATCACTAAATTGTCTAGAAAATTGGCTTAAGGGGGATTTATTGAATCCATGACTAATGCTATGATGGAATTGTCTGAAATGATGCACTATTTTAGCAACATAAGCCAGTCTGGAGAAGAATTGCATTCAGCCTTTTGAGAAATTTATCATATTCTGGCCTTTCCATTCATTCATTAACCCTTGCAATTCTTCCAACAGGACCAGAGACAGAAGGATTTGGGCAACTTTATTTGTATATTTTTTAGATGTTCCCTTTCAGGTCAGGATTTTTTTGCTGTTTTAAGTTTTCTTAAACAGAAAGAAAAAATTGCGAATCCCTACAGAACGAAGCAAAACAATCATGGATCATACTTTTTCCAGCTCCAGGCCTACTACACTAGGCCTTTATTCTTATCACACATTTCTCAGGGCAGCTCCTACTTTTAATTTCTTGCTTTTTTACAAAAGAAACATCATATAAATGCATAAAGAGAGTTTCTGTATTTCTAGATTGCTTCATAGTTAAAGCAAGAATTCCTTAGGGTGTTGGGCAGGTAGTATTTTTTCTAAACTTGATAGATTTTTAAGACTAATATCTACTTACAAATACTATAACCATTGTGTCTTGGCAAATGTTCACACCAGCAAAAAAGGCTGAAGCCTAGAAAAATACATTTTTTTAGCAACTGAGTAGATAGTGCTTAACTTAAATTCAATGACACTGGAAGCTTTTTTTTTTAGAAAACTTTCACTCTAGAATGCATGGCTACATTGGGAGTATTCTAATGTGTACTAAATATGTATGTATTCAGTCTGGAATGAAGATATTGGGAAAAAATTCCTCACTATGAGGGTGGTGAAGCTCTGGAACAGGTTGCCCAGGGAAGCTGTGGCTGCCCGATCCCTGGAAGTGTTCAAGGCCAGGTTGGATGGAGCTTGGAGCAACCTGGTCTAGGGAAAGGTGTCCCTGCCTGTGGCAGGGGGTTTTGAATTACATGATCTTCAAGGTCCCTTCCAACCTAAAACATTCTAAGATTTTCTGTGCCCATGTTAGGTTTCTCACATCTATCTGCCTTACCATGTATATTCTTTTGCCTCTTCTCATTCTTGTTCATTCATACAGTTGTCTGATTTAATTACTACTGCGAAAAGGATTAATAAAACACAAATGGGTTCTAACACCTTCTGTAAAACGCAGCCAACATTCTGGTTTTTATAAAACTAGTTTCAGTAACAAATGCAAAAAAGAATTGCTATTCAAGTGTCACCATGTCTGTTGCCTTATATATTGCTTATATGTATGTGTGTAACAAGCCATGACTGTGCAGTAGCATCTCAGAGCAAAAGTAATTTTCAGAAGCTCCTGAATAACAGTCAAGGACCAACTGTTTGTCTATGTGGAGACAATAGAAACGGTGCTAAAATGTGAGAATGCCATCACAAATGTTATTGGCCTCTTGCTTGTAAAGTGTCAACATTCCAAGCTTGATTTAAAAATATTTAATTTGAACATTTATTTTTCTATCTAAGTTGGACATAATTTAGAAACTAATTTTCCATCATCTCTATCTGAAAAAAAAAAACCAAAAAATCTTTAATGTTTAGCTACTTCATCAATATGTCAGATGGGCAGACTGAGGCACTTGTGTTAAGTGACTGAAATGTGTTCCAAGTAGCCATAGGACAGGATGGAACCCCCTAAAAGTCATGAAGAACTATTTCCACCATAATATCTTCTTCTAAATTGTCTTTCTTCTTCTTTTGAATGGCCCAATGCTCTGATCTGGCTTCTACTTCATCTCTAGCAGGACATATATATAGATAGAAATCAGACCTTCTCCCTTCCTTAATGTAAAATAATTGAAATATCATGCTTTTTGAGTTGTTCTGTAGATCATCTGGTTATACCTGATGCATTTATTTCATTTTGAGCCAAGAAGTGTCCAGAGATTCCCACTGAGGTTTATCACCATGGCTTTATGCAAGAAATTGCCTTTTCCTATTGCAAATCACTTGCCTAACACTTCACACTTATTTTTCTCACAGTCAATTCAAATCACAATTATGCTGTCATGATTGAATTCACTGAGGTCAACCACGTTTTCCTTTGCTTTCAAAGAATAAAACTCAGCTTATCAACTATATTCTTACTATTGACATCTGATTACAGGCAATCTTGCATTTTAGATATTTGCATTTCAAATGCACATTCTACCATGCCAGTTATCAAGCAGACTCACTCTTAAATGTAAGAAATATTTTGCATATCTGGAACCCTCAAAGGCTGCCAAGAGCCATCAGTCATGTAAAGTCCACATTCACTGCTCCCCTGGGCCTGCGTTTTCCTGGTCCAGACACTGTTGAATAGGGAGATTTTCCTGGAAAGACTGCATAGACTAACGAACAAGCCAATGACCACTCGTTATGGGTCATAACTCACCTAGTACGTTTAAGATCATGCATATAGCTGTAGTGATGGAACATGAAGGCAATGAAATCAAATACTTTAACTCATCACGTCCCCACCCCTAACTCTGATGTGACCTCACAGAGCAGACCCGGTGGAGTCCAGCTGCCAAGGATCACATCCACAGCACACAGAATGAAGAGCTCATAACCCTGCTGCAGAAATGTCCCCTGCAAGACAAAATAATCCAGGGAAAAGGAACAGTGATATCAAACGTATCTAGAGTCGGAAAGTGGAAACTAAATACTGCCACCTCGTGACGTGACAGGGCAACCATCAGGATGGGGGTCATGGAGAAGTGTCCCCCAAGGGGCAGACGGCATCCATCCCCACCCATCCCGTGGGGCCAGCATGGGTGTCCAGTGCCCAGGGCATCCAACATGCCCAAGTAGGCCTTCCCTGTCCATCACAGCTGCCTGCAAAGGTGCCTCCCTGTCTTCTTTCAGATACAGGATGAGAAAAGCATCAATTGCCTCCCAGGAGGTCTTACCAGTGGGTTTAGCAGGAAGGCTATTTTCCTGTATAGCCATGGTAAGCTCAGACTGAAAGAGGGGTTTGCCTTCTTTATTCCCCTGTCTAGAAGGAAACAAAGTGCTTTTTTGCACTTCTGTTGTAGCCTGATGCTCCCCATCACAGAGTAAGCAATGTCTCTTGCAGTTAAAATCACTTGCAAGCAGCCTGCAGGACACTGACCAGGCTGGCATGCTGGTAGTTTCCTCTAGGTGTGTGTTCATGCCCTGCACATTTTGTGAATAGGGAAACCTTAATCAAACCCAGCCCTCCGGTTTATATAGGCCTTAATTAAAACTTTGATAACATACAGGTGACATGTTATGAAAAAGAATATAGTTTGTACCTGGAAAACATGTGACTGTACCAAAGGTACAGCCTTTTTTTTGAACACAGCCATTATAGCATGTGTGACATATCTTTTCACATGTCAGATTAAATGCATCTATACCAGAAATGGATCTCTCTCAGTAAGTTAGTTGTAGGAGTGTTAAGCCTGTAGTCAGCACATACCATTCTGTAAAGACTTTGAAGATTGTACTTTTTTAGTGGCAGGTCACAAGTGACACCTGAGGTCCTGATGCTGGTCCTACTGGTTTTCTATAAACCAAAGCTAAAAGGGAGTTGCCAGCTCACCTGTACTTTGCACCCTCCTAAGTGTTTTAGGTCCCCTATGATAAGGCAAATTCAACCAAATGGGCTTGTGTATTCCCATCTTATATTTTGCAGTCCTTTTATAAACTAGGGAAGTAAATATAAATTGATACAAAATTATATATGGCTTCTATAATATACAAGCAGTTAAGGATGGGCATCAAATCTACTAAGTATATCTTTCTTTTTTCTAATACGAGAATTAGATAGAGATTTCTGAATTGATGTTTCCTGTCACAATATCTCTTTAGAATTAGATGTTGCAGATGTTCCATGTCCTAGTCACTTAAAAAAATGAAAATTATCTTAATCATGCAGAATTCCATTGAATGGTTCAAAAATAATCTGTGTCAGTTGCAGGATAATGGAGGAGAGGAAGAAAGGGCCTAACCAGTCAGTTGCTGCCTGCAAGCATTGGCAATTCAGGGTAGAAGATGTCCCTCCCAGAAATGAAAGGCTTTATTTCACCAAATATTTATCCAAGCCTTAGCTTCATACAGAGATATTTACGTATATAATACCTACAAACATAATCCTTATGTCTACAATTAAGGAAAACAAGGTACTGTAACATAAATGTTACGGAAAGAGAATTGTTTTGCCGAAGTTGACGTTCTGTGGTGAACACTGTGTGAACTTTATTCTGTAACCCATAGTAATTAATTTGAAAGTGAATCAGTCTTTGTCCATCACAAAAGAAGAGCATATATAGAATGATAGGATCATAGAATGGTTTGGGTTGGAAGGGACGTAGAAGACCATCCAGTTCCAACACACTTGCCATGGGCAGAAATACCTTCCACAAGACCAGGTTATTTAGGACTCCATACAGCCTGGCCTCTAACACTTCCAGGAAAGGGCATCCACAGCTTCTCTGGGCAAGCTTTTCCAATGCCTCACCACCTTCACAGTCAAGAATTTTTTTCCAAATATTTAATCTAAATCTATCCTCTTTCAGTTTAAATCCATTCCCCCTTGTCTATCACTATATGCCTTTGTAAAAAGTCCCTCTCCATCTTTGACATCCACATCTTTGAAGACCACCCCAGGGATGCCCACTTGTACAACATGTCCCATGTCCTAGGACAATGTGCCTGTGGGGTTTGAAGGTGCAAGTGGTGGTAGAGTGGGCATAAATACCCGACTGGAAGCTATGCCATGATTGTCAATGATATGAGAAAGTAATCCAAGATACAATATCCGACAATGATGATGAGGGTTGCTGGAAACTCTGCACCTGTTGTGATCCCATCTTGAGCAGAAAACATGGATACAAAGAGATGCACTATATGAAAGTACCAATTTTCATGAACAACATCAACATTTGAAAATTACAACAACTGTTTGCTGTAATAACTGCACCAAACTCAACTAGCCCATAATAAGCGTTCTTGATGAGATAATTTTGAGATGTGTAATATTATACTTCAAAAGTTTCCACTTCATGTGACAGAGAAATATATAAACTAAAAATCTTCCTAACTTCTTAAAAAAGTTCTGTCTGTTCTTTTAATTAATTCCCTTGATCTTCTTGAAATAATTTATGACTTTTATTGCCCTATTTTTTGAATGCTCTTCTGATTTATTTGAAAACCCTGGAGGACAGAACATCAGCCATAGCCCTCCTGAAGATAATACAAAATAGTGCATAGGTCAACAGAAATTGCTAGCCATCTATCTAAAATAATTCTGTAGAGAAGTGTTAATGGGTCCCATGGTGTGAGTTATTCAGATAGATACATTTCATTTCTTTGTACTTTTCTTGTATTAATTTTATAGCTCAAGCCTATATCTGTTAGAGGAAATTCCCTTTTCTCATTAAGTCTGTATTTCACACAAATTAAACAGCAGTGAAGTAATTTGAAATGGGAGTTTTCTAAAAAAAGATCTTTTCTTAAAAAGAAAAAAAATAAAACAATCCTGAATCTGATTATAAGTACTTCAGAAGAACAAGTGCTTCTTCCAAGACCTATTTAATCAAGTCTATTGCAAAACTGAATAGTATTTCAAATGGCATATGCTGACATTAGGGATTTCTAATCCCTCCTTTACACTTGGTAGAATTTGAAGGGTATTTAATGCATCAGGGTATCCTTTTGTTATCCTGTTGTTTTTCCAAATCAGCACTGAGTAATGATAACAGCAACAAAATACAGTTGGTAGCATAACATAATTAAAAATTCTCCATAAAGAAGAATATCACTGGATGTTACAGTTTGCTGTATGATTTACACTCATATGAAACCCTGAATTAACAGGCCATTTAAGAGTAGATGCCTCACTGTTTCCTAAGTAAACTTTGAAATGCATTAATAGTGTGTGTGTACCAACAAAAGTGGGACAGAATTAAAAAGGAATTTGTCAAAACCTGTCTTTATATCTTCTGTTTCTGGTAACACAGACCTTTTGGTGGATTGATACATCTTCTCTGAGGGGAAAAAAAAGCAGTTTAATTTGATAGTTCTTTTAATAGTTTGTTAGCAAATAATTCTGCAGAACAATAGATAGGATGTTAGCCTCCTCTATGTAACCATGGAAATTTAAGAAAATTTAACCATAGGAAGAAAAATATTATTTCTATAGTAAAAAATACTAGTTTTAGTTTTGCATTTTTAAAATTTAATATTTCTGATTTCAGAGATGAATGAACACAAAGGTTTAAATTCAAATTGGCTTAAAATTTACTTAGCACTTAATTTATGAGACAGTTTTACTTCTGCAATTTCTGGAAACAGCATATTTTTTTCTTCCGTGGTGATTTATACTCAGTTAAATTGGAATGCTGGCGTGCAGTGATAAGTTGTGAATTGTCTGGGGGAGTTCTCCTATCAGCAGCAAAAAACAGCACAAGTCAGGGAGCTTTTATCTAAACAGTGGCTCTGCCACTAACGGTTCAGAGAACAGTACACAAGTACTTTTGTCACTCTCTCTCCAATGTCTTTGAAGAAACAGTGTAATGTTGCAAAGGCCTCGGCTGGCAAACTACTTGAAGCGTAAAGCTTGCATATGTACTTGCAAAATCCATGTATTTGCTACAATCTGATGTGCAAAGTTAAAATGTAATTAGATACTAGTAGTCCATAAAATATGAATGTAATCATAGAATCATAAAATCATAGAATTAGATGGGTTGGAGAGGACCTCTGAGATCATCAAGTCCAACCCTTTATCCACTACCACCGTGGTTACCAGACTATGGCACTAAGTGCCACATCCAGTCTCATCTTAAAAACCTCCAGGGATGGAGAATCCACCACTTCCCTGGGCAGCCCATTCCAATGCCTGATTACCCTCTCTGTAAAGAATTTCTTCCTAATATCTAACGTAAATCTTCCCTGGCAGAAGGGAGAGAACCATCAGTAAGACAAGAGCGCATGGTCTTAAGCTCTGCCAGGGGAGGTTTAGGTTAGATATTAGGAAGAAATTATTATGTGTATTTTCATAATGCCTGAGTGTTCCAATCAGGGGTCAATGGTCACTGGTACTAGTCATTACAAAGAAATTTTTGGTACAGGACAGTCTTTCCCCAGCATTGCCTTATAGATTATCAATGTAGATAGGTAACACAAGAGCAGAATGAAGACAGTTTAGATCAGTTCTGCGGTACCTTTCTGTACTTTTCAATATTTGCCTCATTTTTATGTTGAACCTCACATTTAGAATTTAGACCTAAAGCTTTGCAAAGGTTAGTCTGTCTTGTGCTCTGCTTCAAATGTAGATTTCTTTTAATGCACTTCTGTTAATGTTATTTGATTTCACTACGCCTTTTGACTAATGACTATACTGATAAGTCACCTACATTTTCTTCTCTTATTCCACAAAGATCCAGGGTATTTTCTTCTCAATTGATTCACTCTTTGTCCCTTTGTTCTTGTGCGGAATTTTTAAAGCTGTAAACAGACATTGAGAATCTCTCTTTTGGTGAAGTGAGGTGTTCACTGGATCTTTTTTAGCTAAACAATTTAACTATCTCTCTAATATTAGTTTTCTGTCTTTTCTTGTTTTCTTTCTCTGTACAGACAAAAATTTCCTTTCAAAGCATCAACATCCAAACTCTAAAGGGTCATGCCCTTGTAATTTGGTGTTGCTAATACTGGTTTTTGTTTACAGCTTAGCTCTTCAGTTCTGATGATTAAAGAAGAATCTGAACTTCTGCTTTTTCAAACTCTTACAATTCTTAAATCACAACAGACATCAACTAGCATCTAGGAGAATATATCTGTATACTTTGAAATCTTGGGTTGTTCTCCAGACTGATACATGCATTTAAATAGCTGGGTTAGTAATGCTAAATCCGTGATGTCTTCAGGACAGTGACCAGAACAGAACTTGGGAAATACTACAGTGGGAATATTTCTGCCATGTACACCAAAAATGTGGGCAAATTTTTTACTCCTTCCCAGAAAAAGGAAAGTCTGATAGCCACAGGTGGAACTTCCTGTAGTCATATGAGAGAAGCCTTTAATCTCTTGGCCAAGGTATCTTCCTCAATCAGTAGATATTCTTACTTGTCTTCTTCTGAAGAGAGTCTCTTTCATGAACAGTCCAAAAACTGCACAGGAGTTCTTTTATTTCACAGGTACTTTCTAATTATCTGCTTCTTAACAGTGTTTTTCCAAGAACTGCATAAATGAACTTGCTCGTCTCACAAGCTAGTTCTCCTTCCCCTGTCTTTCTTTTTGTATATGGGCCTTGAACCTGGCAACACGAGAGGAGGGCAGGCTGGGACGCCTGCAGCAGCTGTACCACCTGCTGTCCAGAAGCACCAGTTGTTCAGCTAATCTCAAGTGTATTGCGCTGAAGATTGGCTTCATTATTTTTCTGCCAAGGATGAATGTCAGTTTCTCAATAGATCTGATTGTGAGTGAGTGGGAGGTTTGAGAAACAGTGGTGGCTCAGCTGGAACCCCCAGCATTCCCAGAAACAGAAGCAGGGTGGTAAGGGCAGGGAAGCAGGCAGTTATTGTGAGCATATTCCTGCCACAAAGTCCAAAGTTCAATTTCCTGGGTTTATAAAGAGAGTTCAACTAAGCTGTTATCCACCTCCAAACTGGATGGACAAAAATGGATTTGCTTAGAGAGGTGGTGTGAATGGGGGCAGTACCAGTTATCACCCACCTCTGAGTTGCAAGGTATGTGTTCAGGAACGGTAGGAGACCTTTCCTACATCTAACAATTCTCACATCTTTCTCTTTGCAACTGTAGTAGGAGGCTCTTTGTGACTTGTTTACAATAGAAAAAAAGACTTTTGCAATCACGAAGCTGCTTGGTTTATTTTTCCACCTACTTGAAATAATGGCTCAAAAAGAAATCCTGTTGGTTGTTCTGCAGCAAATAACCAGGACTTTACAGCATCATTTAGCAATAGCAGAGTTATCAAGTTAATCAGCTTGAACTCCACCACAATTATCATACGCAAGTTGTTCCAGCACAAAAATATAGAAGCTGTGGGTGAGTATTCCTTTTTCAGCAACATCTTTCCTCTGAGGTTTCTCATACAACATAGATCAGGTTCTCCCTACTCACTATCCATGGCAAGGATACACACTTGACATGTAGAGTAATGTATGGTTCTCTCAAGAGGAATTGCAGTACCAGTGAATAAGATCTGTAGTTTGATAAATCTATGTTATTATAATTGCTTTTTCTAGCTATGTTGATATAGAATAGCTAGATTTATTAACTCACATGTCACTCCAAGATGAGATACCGGGGGACTGACTCAATGGTATGAGCTGGTATTGCTGTCTCATTGGCACCTCTCGTTCCTTACCTCTGGTCTTTCCTGGTGCTGACAGATGGTGAGTTACTAGCAGAATTAAGACAACAGGTTTTGTCAGCCCTAAATTAATGGCTACTTTTAAAGAAGCAGTACCTATAATAGCAGTTGCAAGAGACAAACATTTGGTAAAATAGCTTCTCCCACGAGGGTCTCGAGGCCTAGATATAGAAATTTGGTACCCGTTTCCAGGTAGAACATTAAAAAAAAAAAAAAAAAAGCTCAGCAAGATACAACTCCGGACCATTTGGCTTACAAAAGAGGATGATGCTAAGCATTGTCCTGAAAGAAGACTTAAAAAACTCACAGAAAATTCATTCCTATTTTAGGCTGTGGGTAACAACAGAACATCTCTTTTAATCCAAAAGATGTATTGTTTTTGCTTGTCACACTCATCAGATGATCCCATCAGATTTGCCTATAAGGTCATGAAGTTATTTTGTGTTTCCCAGTACAACTTTCAATATTGCCTACTAAAGATTTAGATTCTAAAGTAACCATTTGTTGGACTTGTGGCCAATAAGGAAGTGTTTCATTTATGAGTGAGTGTATATCATCATCATGGCCAGGCTTCGTGAACCAAGATTAGGGAAGGACTCTACCCACACTTGCTACAAGCACGTTGATGGTTAAGAAGGCCAATGTGAGATAGACCAGTCCAGTTGCAAAAGGCACAGTGCAAAGTCTCCTTAGGCAGTGTTGGCAAGACTCGGTTCTTTCTGCATTGTCTTTTCTCCCCAGAAATGATTCTGTGTGTGTTCTCAAAAGAGGCAGCAGCATTATAGATAGTGTGTCTCCCAGTCTCCCAATTGGAGGCCAGAGCAGACCAGTGATGATGATCAATATGGCCGAGGCTGAGATGTTGTTTCAGGGAGTCCTTGTATCTCCTCTTCGGGGCTCCTCTCTTGCAGCAGCCAGTGGCGAGTTCGCCACAGAGCACAGTCCTGGGGAGGCGGTGGTCCTCATCCTGGAGACGGGCCCTGCCCAACGCAGCTGTGTTCTCTAAGGCAGTGACAAAATAATTTTTTAATCATCATTATACACAATAACACAAACCCAGTCAGGTTTATCAGCAGGGAAATTCCTGTTAATATCCATGTTTCTTTCAAAGAATAAAGAGATGTTCTCCCATTTTCATTCTGAATTAAACACATATTCATAAACGTCACAGAAGCCCTAAAGAGTAGTGATTCCTTCCTTAATTGGAAGAATATTGCTTAACTAATATCTAAATTTCTGTGATTAAGGTGGTGAAATATGTAAATCAAACTTTCTCCTTGCTTCACTGCAATTCTTTGGGAGTTCAGGAGTTATGATGTAAGAAATCTCAGATCACAAAAATAGCCTTAAAATTAATTGGCATACACTTGAAGGTTTAGTAGATATATGGCTGTTTGTTGGCAGATAGTAAGTTGGAATCTTTGAAAGTAAAGATGCTTTAAATTATACACAGGAGACAGCATCAGCACAGTAATGACTCATCTTGACAAAGAAAGAAGCTAAAGGAAATAAAAATGACCAGTACTCAGCAGCAAAGTGATATCTTAGCAACCCTATCTACCCTTTCACTGCATTTTCATATCATGATTTGAAATGTTAAATGTTGACTTATCACTGGCGACTGTTGTAAGCCAAGGTAGTTTGGTAAATATTATTCATCTACCCAAGGAATAAAAATATGGTTTCTAAAAAAACCCAGAACAATACTGGCAACTACCAGAAATACTTTCCTGTAATTTACTCAGAGAAGACTGTGTTTTGAAGTTAAGATTCAATTTCATGGAAGTTTTGAATGCTGACACTTTGTTTAATTGCAAGCAGTGACTGAGTTATGCTTGAGAAGTTTGAGTACTGTTTTCTTTTAAATTCCAGTGGTTTGGAGTCATTTCAATGTTTTCCAGAGGAAATCATAGAATATCAGGGGTTGGAAGGGACTTTAAAGCTAGTTCCACCCCCCAAAATATTTCACTGAAAAATGTAAGGTAGTCACATATATGTGACAGTAAGATTGAAATCAAGAAATATAAGGCCCAGGACTATACTTACAGGTTTTGTTTTGGTTTTATATAAATGTGAACCTCTCAGAAGCATCTCCAGTTGTTAATTTCTATAATTGCCTCAAAGTTTCATTTTGATTTGGCAGCAAACAAACGTCAAATATATATCATGTCAACTTCCAAAAATAGTTTCTGAGTTCAGAGCAACTCAACAGAGATTACAAATCAAAGTGTAATACAAATCCAATATTCATTGTAGCCATTTTTGTCTTGCAACCTAGTTTTCATTGAAATTTGAATGCAAGTTCTTTCTTGTTTACTATTTTAGAGTTCATATCTTCATTTATTGTATTTTTGAGGAATCAGAAGACTGGTAGTCTAAGTAAATCACTTGAAAATTAGCCTAGTTCATCAGTAATTTCTTGGGTTTAGTAAGATTTTCTCAAACAAAAATGACAGAGCCAAGTTTCAAAATTATATGTGTGCAGCTATAAGATTGATTATTAACATCAGTGGAGTTACACTGGGAACCTACTGCTAAAAACTAAAACTAAATGTGAACCTCAACATGAATCACCAGGAAAACTCCTGTTCTGGCAGTGATGGCATAATTTAGAGGGATTCCATCTTTGCAGTAGCAGTGGAAAGAGGATTAATATCTGGGGACCACTGGTTCTGAACATCTCCATTCCTTCAGTTCACCCTGGCACCAATCCCCTGTCCCTCATCTCCCTCTAACAGCAGCTAATTGTACCACTCCATAGCAGTCACGAGGACCAAAAATGTGTGGGAGAGGTGCTGGGTTGGCCAGCAATGCTGCTGAAAGCATATCAAAAAACCCTTGGATTTCTAAGGTCTTTCTTTTATGTCTCCTATTGCATGTTATTAATGACTTGCTAAACAGAAATAATTAAATTCCATAACATTAATCGAAACACTGTTTTTATCACTATACTTTCACTATTTTGTGAGAAAACATCTTGCCTATCTTAAGCTTAGTGAAATCTACCGCACAAAAAGCTGTTCCAAGGTTTTAAAAAAATGGGGTTTCCAGCTTAAAAAATATCAAAGAAAACTAAAACTGAATTAAAACAGAAGCAGAAAATCACTGTGAAGGCTTTATTGCTGAGTCTGTAAGAAGTGACCAGGACAGGAGATCAGAATAAAGAGTTCTTCCAGTGAAACACAGAGATTTCTTACCATAAGCAAAATTCTTTTCCGTTTAAGATCCAGATCTCTACAGTGGATTTTGTCAAATTCTTTGCGCCTTTTCCGTGTATCCTTTCCCAACTGTGATGCTGGTCAGGTAACATACATACTTCAGTCTCATCTCATGGCCATTTTACAAAACAGAAGTTCTTTCCTAGGGAAAGAATTTCCTATGTTTTGCTTTTTTTACCACCCTCCTTCAAAATAATATAAAATACTTCTACTGTCCTAACATATGTCAGTTCCCTCCCTGGTACTGCTCATTGGCTGTGTCGTATCAGGGCTTCTACAAGCATGCCAAAAGAATAAAGAAGGTTGAAGCTTTCACCCAGCTTGCCTATGCAAGTCAAATTTCTCTCTGGTGTAGATTGACTATACATAAAGAAGAGATCTCTTCAACAGTGTTAGTGCTCAATACGGCAGAGAAAAAAATGAGCAGTCCCTTCCACAAGAATGAGAGGAGGAAAAAAACTTGACAGGATTAGGACACTTATCTAGTACTGCAGACCATCATGTTTCGTCCAAATATATCACCCCTTTTCATTATGCATTTTTTATTTTCTCTTCCACTATTACGTTGCACATCTCCCCTGCCACCAGCACAAAGCCAGGCATTTATGCGTTGCATAGGCTGTGTCACTGGTTTTAAGACCAGCTGCCCACTCATTTTAGGTGTTACAATTACATGAAAACATCTACTAAAACAACAAACCATTATTCCTGCCAGTGCTGAGAAAAGCTCAGTAACTCCAAAGAAGGTCTTGGGCACTTTGGACGAGACTGCTAGGTAACCAGTGTGCACAATTGTTATATGAGCAGAGAAAAAGCAAGAGACGGAAATTAAACACTTGCTTTGTCGGGGGTATCTGAAATTTCCCTAGTTTTTACAACAGCCTGTTCATGTATACTTCTTCTAGGTTAATTGAAGTTTCAGGGCACACTGAACTTTAAATTGAGTTCATAGAATTCTAGGTCAGAACAGGTTGCCATCAGATGACACATGATGTCAGCTATACCTGAAGCAGAATTTCGTCTTAGAGTGTCCTTTGAGAGGCTTTACAAGATGCTGTCAATCACTGCCCAACTCAAACACTGCCCAAGGACACCGTATGCTGAAAGCCACCTGAAAAGTGCTAGCCTTCCTTCTGAACAGTTTTCCTGTTATATTAATAAAACCATATATTTAAAGTAAGAGACACCTCACTGATTCCCACAGCCAAAAACAAAAAAAGGGGGTTTAAATTCATTTTTCAAAAATAAACACCCCTAACAAAAAAAAAAAAAAAAAAATCTCTTTCATGTAGCTTCTTTTTCAATCCTCTGCCCTTCTACACAGTGGCTACACCTTGTATTTATTTTTAATTTATTAGTGATAATTGAATATTAGTGAGTAAATATTAATGAATGTTAGTAAACAAACACAATAAATATGTTTTACTAATAAAGTATTAATAGATAAATAAACTAATATGATATTATTAGCTACAAACAAATATAAATACATATTAATTAATACTAATTAATATTAAAAATTTAAAAGTAGGAATCATTACATCTTTGTAATTTCTGAGTGGGAGTATAGCCTTATCATGTACACTTCTAGATGTTTTCTCAATTTCCCAGCCATTTTTCATCAGGCTCTTAGAAACCCACAGTAACTGAATCAACTACTGCTGCTACTTGTATTTATCAAGACCTGCCATGATCACAAAGATCATTTGCTGATCCTGTATATCTTTTAATTTATTTTCTAAATCTTGGTGGCTTTTCTTTTCCCACAGAAGACGCAAAGCTTAACAAATTTCACAAGAGTGACTTTTGCCTATCATTTGTACACACCGGTGTTTTGTCTTACAATTCGTGCTTTGAAGCTTTGAATGACTAGATCAGCTGCAAAGAGTGAGAGAAATAGCTAAAATATAGTGATATGTGAAGGAGAAAGAAATTCTCTGTCTTGATGGCTATTAGCTTTATTCTTTGTTTAATCAGAGAGGTACCTTATGTAAAAGTGACACAGATGTGGTTTTCGTATCTCTTATAGTTTAAATTAAATTCAACAGTTTGCCACTGTTTATGTGGAATATACATAGTAATATGCATTTTTTTATAAATGCAGAAAATAAATTTTTTATAAATCCAGAAAAGATCAATAATGTATTACCAGACATGCCTGCTACCTGAGAAATGACAGATTCTTTTGCACTGTTTTAGGAAGCACCAGTCTAATGGCAACACAGTTCTTCTGGCACCAGACTGAAGCCCTACAATATCTGCAGTGTGAATCCTTATTGCTTATTCTGCCCCAGTTCTGCATGTCTTATTGTCATCAGTGAGCTCTGTGCACAGAGCTAGGACAGAATACACAACAGAAGCCTACTTTCACAGTGCAGAAAGACTTCACAATTTAAGAGTATTAGCAGTGCCTTCCAATAAGCACTTCAGCAATGCACCCACCTTAGGAGCTGAATTCATTATATTTTAATGCTTGGTCATCCAGGACAACCTACATCATTTTGCCTGTTTGTTTAGACAACACACTAAATGAGCCAGGAATATTGTCTTCCTCAGTGCTTTATACAATGTAGATACAGCCATTTTAGCAATAGTATAAATGAATAATGGGAACTTCACTCAGTTTGCTATTTGCTCATAGCATTTCTAAAGCACCAGCATCTACAATGTATAAAGGAGAGATGGAGGTAAAATTGCTTAGTCATGCAGTTGATAAAGATTAGTCTCAGTCTGTGATACACTATATTAACAAAAAAATGGAATCTTCAGTTAAAAAAGACTCATTATTATGTTATTTGATGCTACAGAAATTATGTTAAAACCTCACTCATAAAACAAAGGATCATAGAATGGTTTGAGCTTTTAAAGGTCATCTAATCTAACCCCCTTCAATAAGCAGGCATATCTTCAACTACAACAGGTTGCCCAGAGCCCCATCTAACCTTACCTTGAAAATTTCCAGGGATGAGGCACTCACCACTTCTCTGGGCAACCTATGCCATTGTTTCACCATCCTCATTGAAAAATATGTCTCTCGTCTACCTAACCTAAACCTACCCTCCTTACATTTGATCTTGTACTGAATGCTGGAAAAGTTGTCAATGGTCCTAATGCACCAGTATTTTTCTTGTGAAGAGTACAGCAGGCAGTAGACATCTACTAGTGGTGCTGTATAGACTGCCACAAACCAGAATGTGTGAAAGAAAACCTACTCAACATTAACAATAAAATTGTTGCAGCCATTTAAACTCTACACTGTCTTTAGGAGAAAATGTGGTGGAAATGTACATGTAGGTTCAACCACCTGGCACTTTCTGGAGAGCTTCTACTGGCCAGAAGCTTTGTTTAAGTGAAAGTTATGTCTCTCAGTATCAGTTACCAAATGATGCTGCTCCTCAGCCCTCCAAAAGAGTATTAAGGGCACTTAAAACTGGACGAATCGAGCCAGAAAACCCTCTGAGTTCTGAAGGAATTTTAAAACAAGGGACACGCAAGACACAATCATCAGAACTCAGTCTGGACGTCAAATCACAATATTTTGAGCTCCAGAATGAGACAAAGCATAGACACAAGCATACTTTAGTTTTTATAAACTACAGCTAGATCTCAGATTAAGGCAGATGAATCCTGTTGAATATTTTTCTTAGTTTCTGTCATGCTCCTAGATTCCATCTTTCACTTCCTTTACAATGTGGTGTTCCAAACATTGCTTCCAAACCTTTGCTGAATACAACCTCTTTTATTTCTGAAAATTGTTTTTTGGAAATTATGTCCTTTTAACGATATTCCTTAATAGAAGGACATTGAATGGCATTTTGTTCCTTGAGAACTCTCCACAGCATTTTTTTAGTCCTAGACAGGTTTTCCACATATTTACTGTCTAGTTCCTTGTAATTACTTATCCTTAAAATGTAACAGAACCACAATACAAATCTCTAGAAAGTTTCAATTTAGAAACACTTCTGCAGATGTTGCATCTGTATCTTCATTGTTTCCTCCTATTTACCCATATTTTTACTACAAGAGCATTAGCTTTCTGTATTGACTGGTCACGGGTCCCTCAGGTGAAAATTATCATAATTGCACTTCTGTGATGTTACAACCATTGCTGCAAACAAAGAGTCAGGCAATATAAAAGAGAGTGCAAACAGAAACAGATAAGCCCTAAAGTCATAAAGACTTTTTTTTTCCCAGTAGTATTTTTACCAATAGCAAATCAAGCAGATTTGCCCTCTTGATGTTACAAACAAGATCGAGGAACAAATAATTTTTCTAATAAAATATTTTGTTTTCTGAATCTGCCAGGTCTCTAGATAAGCCAAGTAAACCTCATAAAGCACTATCTTTCAGCTCCCATAACGTTCAGTCGTGAGTGATTTATATTTAGTAAATTGTCTGCATTTGATCAGTACTTTCTCTTTTGCAAACCTGCGTGTACCTACACACAAATATGCACACACACAAATATATATTCTCCCCATGTACTATCCTTTCACAAGACCCTACCTGGAGTACTGTGTCCAGCTTTGCAGCCCTCAACAAAGGAAGGAGGTGGACTTGTTTGACACAGTCCAAAAGGGCCATGAAGGTCGTCTGAGTGCTGGAGCTGAGAAAGTTGGAGTTGTTCAGCCTGGGCAGGAGAAGACTCCAGGGAGAACTTACAGCACCTTTCAGTACCTAAGGGGAGATAGGAGAAGGCTGGAGAGGAACTTTTTGCAAGGTTATGTTGTGATAGATCAGGGGAGAATGTCTCTATACTGAAAGAGAGTAGGTTTATACTACCTATTTGAAAAGAATTCTTTACTTGGTGAGGCACTGGAAATGGTGAGGCACTGGAAAACTTGAGAACCTGTGGATGCTTCATCCCCGAAAGTGTTCAAGGCCAGATTGGATGGGGCCTCGAGCAACCTGGTCTAGTGGAAGGTGTCCCTGCCCCTGGCTGGGGGGCTTGGAACTAGATGATCTTTATGGTCCCTTCCACCTCAAACCATTCTATGATTGTCTGGAGCAATAAAACACCCAGATGTATTTAATCAGCTTTCTCTTAGGAAAAATAGTAACCATAATCATCTCTTTACTTGCACAATACGTTTTACATCTTATGGGAGTAAGTGATCTTTACAGAGCTATTATTCATCATGTGACAGCAATGGTGGACAGCTGTTTCTTTTGCATCCTCAGGTTGAATAAATATCCACCTTATCCTCAGCCTTTAAAAATATCCACCGGAGCACATCAAAGGGTCAACAAGATCAATTCTTGTTGTCCAGAGAATAGTGATAATTTCAAAGGAGATTTTGCTTGGCATAACTCAAATTTACAGTAGCATGAGAAGAACAGATTAAAATTGTAGATATTTTTAATTTCAAACACATTGCTCTTTAATTTCCAGAGCATTTTGCTGTTACTGTTGTACAGGATGAGACCTATACAGAAAATTTTAGTTTTAAACATTCCAAAGGGAAATGTGCTTTAGATCACAGTAGTGGTTTCAGCCATAAAATAGGTAACATTTCGGCTTTGAGTACAGATCTTGGTTCAGCTTTCCTGCATGTATATCCAAGTTTTTTTGGGGACTGTGGTGTAGGGCCATACATCAAAATATAAATTCAGGAAAGCTTGAATGAAGATGTTTAATAATTTAACTACTTGCAATAGAAACAACATAAATCACTTATTTGTATGTATATATGTGATAACATGAAGTGTTACAGACAGCATCCCTCTTCCATTTACTATGTTTCGTCTGTCTGCCCTACTATAAAAATGGAAACAGAGACAAAATTAAAGGATTGTGTAAAAAAACGCTGTGTAAAGCAAGTAGAACAAATGTTACTTAAGAACTACAGTATAAAATTATGTGTTTAAAAAGCTTCAGCTCTTAAAAGAACTATATTAGAATGGTGAGGGATATATGCCAAAATATATTGGTTGAATAATACACTGAGAGATAGTTCAAACATTCTGAACTGACTCATACTTAAGCCATAAAATCCACAGAAGACTACTGAATTGGGAATGAAAACACATTCTCTCTCCATACAGATATCAGTTATACTAATGTAAGTTGATGTTTACATAGTCAATAAACTCAAATATACCTATATCCACTAATTATGAATGGTCCCAGTGCATGTTTATTTCCATCCTCTGCTTCTAACTGCAGGAATAACTCTAGTACATGGTGTAACTAAAAGAACAATGATGTGGTAAGCAAAGGACCACCATCTATGACTCAGGTCACCACCACACCTACCAGGTCATTCATCTCAGGGAAATATTTCTCACTTCAATTGTTTTGCTCAAGTAACTGCATGGCTGATAAAAAATTGATCTATACTCAACAGGGATGCCCTTTCACTAGCCTCATGGAGCAGTGCTGTCCATCAACAAAGGTGCTGCCCCCAGTTCATCACAAAAAAAATCAACACCCCTCCCTCAACAAATGAAATCTAAAAATA
>VXAY01007500.1:109386-169840 GCA_013399855.1 Oxyruncus cristatus | reverse complement strand
AAAAAATCAGCATTCATTAGTTACAGGTTATGTAATTTTTTTATTACTCAAATACTATTTTTTAGTACTTAAACCCTTATTTGATAGTTATAGCTCTCACTTCTCATGCTATTTAGTCCACATGTGCAGTTCTTCCCTCTGTTTGAGTCTGGGGTCTGTTTTGAGTAAGTGGTCAATGAGTTAGGTGATGGACATGATCTCCCACTGCCCAAATTATCTTGCTCAGCTCAGTTCTGCTGACTTCACTCCTGGTGGTTCTTGTCCAGAGTGCCGATACATCTTGGGATCATCTTCCCTTTGACTTAAAAACAAAAAGATTAGCCAAGCATACAATGTTCATAATGCAGTTGGTTAATCATAACTGTCTAGCTATGTCTAGTGTTTAACAATTAAAAAAAAATTACAAAGTTTGATTCAAGCCTTGAGGAGCTCAAATCCTGAGGGTTTAATATCAACATAGGTTCTCCCAGCTGTCAGTGTTGACATCATAAATGTAATATGTTTGATGATCTGAAAGTGATATTTTAAGAAGCAAGACTGTTCCAGCCTTGAACCACAATATTCCAAATATCTGTTGCTTCAGCGCCTAACTTAGTGTTTCCTAACTTAGGTTACCTGCGGTAAAAAACATTTCCATTAAATCAGGAATTTCTGTCATGCAATATCTATCAAACCATTTCATAAGATCTGGAGGAAGCATCCTTAGAGAATGTTTCCAAGAAATACTCCTATAATATGCTATCAGGGAGAATCTGCTTTTTAAGCTTCACCCTCAAAATTTTTCCAGATCACTGTTTGTCGCCTGGACAGACCATTCATGTTGTGTGTTTCTGTATACAGGAATTAAGAAATTCTAAGTTTTCTTTTTCTTTTTCTCATATGATACGTCTCTCTACCATTGCTACATAGAGGAATGCACATACATAGAACAATTTGCCTGTTTTTCTTGGCCCTAAGTTAGTTTCACATCACATAAGATGGATGGAATAAGTAAAGAATCTGACCTCACTGAGTGGCAGACTCCCAAAACCTAATTTCCATTCTACTACATTCAAAAGAAAGCTGTGATTTCATCGGAAAAATAAATGGAAAGTCGTTACAAAGTTGCAACCAGCTAGAAGTTTCACAAATGCATAATGTTAATACAAATTACTTCTGGAAAACAGACCCTGCAGTCTGAGTACCAACTGGGGTGTTAAGAAGGTTGAAAAGTACAAAACTCATTGTTATTACAATTGCTATTTCATGGATAACCCAACCGTACCTCTGGATTGAATTCAAGTAAATGAATAAATGGCACTCAAGGAGGTATATCAAAATTACTACCCTCATCAGTCTTTAGCAGAAAGAGAAATGGGTAAATGTAGAATTGTACAGCTGAAACAAGAAATGAATTCTTCTGAAAGCTGATTTGATTCAACTTCTGAGAAACATCAATAATTCAGCATAGGTTATATTTACATACTGTCCTTTTACAGTAAATCATGAAAAAGTGATGCACTAGAATACTTTTTCAAACAAAAAATTATCTTTTGCAGGCCTTCCTTACAAACTATTAAAAATATTATACATTTCCAGTGTCTTCGTAATATTGAAATGCAGAATTTAGTATCAGCAATCCAAATGCATGCTTGACAATCACGGTGAAGTACCTACATTTTGGAGTAGAGCTTGAACATTCAGTTCATTTAAATCAATCATTGCCTCCCCCTTCTCGTTCTCACATTAGACTTCATCTTTAATTCAGCCCCTGTTTTGCTGTTAGTCGTACAGAAACTGGAACACTTTGTAAACTTTATTTCTCCATTTCCATTTTCATTCTGTTGATGTGTTCCAATTAGCCTGCCTATCACAGTTTATATCACAGATTAAATAGAAAGGTTCCTATGTCTGAGTAAACTGTATTTACTAACAATATGCATGGTCTAGCTATGTACACACTAGAAGAATTGCCACTGTTTTAGTAGTATTTCAAAAACACAAGAGCTCACAGTTATTTTAAAGAAAAAATACCATTTCTGTTTTCCAGTAAACTAAGCTAATATTCAACAGCAGAAAGACCAGCATTTCTCTGTTTTACTGAGTTCTTCTTTACTCCCAAATCAAATTTAAAACTGTATTTGTAGTTGTCAAGGCACTATGAGCTTAGATGTAGATGCTGTTGTTTACTAACTTAGCTTCACCGAACTCGTCTTTCTCATTTTCTTTGTCCTGTCAGCCTCTTTACTGTTCACCTTTGTCTTCCAGTTGACCTCTTGCTCTTTCAGATCCCTTGGAAATTAGCCAGCTAAAAAAATAAGAGCTCTTCTCTTGTCAACAGAGCACAACTGACATGAGAATTAACCAGAAGACAATAACAAACAGCACACTATGACAACAGCTTGTACAGTGTTGTTTTTCATGACTGAAATGTTCCTGAAATTTAATAATGCTTAAACCATTATCACTGTGAGTTTCTACCTCAAATTGAACTACTGACCTGACCATATTGCAAATATACTAAGGTCAGTTGCCACTGACCTTAGTATAGGAAGGAATGTTGCCACTGACTTCATAATTAATAAACCACTACTAGTAAGGACAAACATTCTTTAGGATATGAAAAACAGGAATCCAAGACACCTGGATGGTGACCCAAGAAAGCAAGTCTTGCTGTCACTGAAGCTGAGGGCAAGTCAACTCCGGAAGCAAGCCAGACTTAGGCTGCCGATGAAATAGGTGAACTCTGCTGAAGAAAAAACATTGACGCACCGAGAGAGACAGAAATGCTTTTTCAAAAGGCCATATAAAATACACAAAGAAGACTTTCACAGTGGGCATTAGACTAGAATTTTGGGTTATGAATTAGATGTAGAAAAAACAAAGGAGAAATTCTGGTTTTCTTAGTTATTCTTTTAACTTTGGGGTTTGGTTGTGCATAAATAATGGGGGACTTGTTGGCTCCCTGAAAGCGTTAGGCCACATTTCAGCTCAGATATTTCACTGGTATACCAAAAAGTGCACAGTAGTAATTCCGTGTTTTTAAAAAGACTTCAAAAACATAAGCCTGTCACAGACTATTAAGGAGTGGTTTTCACATTCTGAAGGGTGGCATTACTGTCATGTCCCACAAAGTTTATGTTGTCTATTATTAGCAAGTATTCCTTATCATCAGAAACGTCTGTTGGATATTTCAACTATGTAGGGTTCTATTGATCTTGTTCTAATTATGCCTTCCTTACAAGTCAGATGAATTAGGTGACTGCATCAATAATTTGACCTCAAGTGGAAGTAATTTGGAAAGTACTTATGACCTGTTCCAAGACTCAAAAATGCTTTCAATTAGCCTTTTGCAGTCCCTTGAGATACTGACTGCTATCCAACAGCTCTTAAACCTATACATAATTGTTTTGATAGCTGAAGGACACGCAATATGAAAACTCCATGAAAGACAGTTTGAGGTGCCCTTATAAGTATATGGTGAAATTAATCAGGATATATGTTCATGCAATTTCATATAGCTTTGATAGAGCCTACCTTTAGGGTAGTGTGAGGGTCAGATAAGACTTAGAAGAAGAGATGTAAAGTTACTTTTTTAAGAATGCAAGATTTTTATTTACCCAAGCTGGGAGTTTCAGGTCAGCAGTAGAACTTGTTATTTGTCTGTTTGTTACAGCTGAATAGCAATCACTGTTACTGGTCTTACCAGGGCTATCATTTGCCAAAGTAAATTGTAAACTGTTTGAAGGATGGAAATCACATAACAGAGGTAGATAGAAATCCTAGATTGTCATTAATGATGTCCTGGTGAGAAAAAAAAATGGACTTTGAAAAATTTGAGTATCTAATTCTAGATGTGCAACTGGGAACATCAAATAACTGTGGATTAGCTTTCAATTTTTAAATCTGGTAAGACGTGTTTTAAAGTGAAAGCTATAAATACTTTTGGCTAACATACACAAACATGACTTTTAGCCATTTCAGCATGACAGCCACACTGCACTTACTGAAGATCTACTTAATGGACTTTAGAGAAATCAAATTTGCCTAATAAGAATTACATGCTTATATCAATTTCTCCCCAATGTCTTTTTTATCTTGCTTCAATCATCAGGTCTCTTAAAGATGAGACAAGAAGTGATCCTGATAATTGTGTACAGAAAAGGAGAAAAATTGTTTATATACTGTATTCATTGGCTAGCTAATTTGTAAAGTTTGCCTTTTTTCTAAGTTTTTGTAATTTTCCTAAGTTTTTGTCTGAACAGTTTTGAGTTTTACCTTAAAAAGAAAGAGAACAGGTATAAGTCTAAATATTTGAAAAGTCAGGCCATACTGCTATTTTTGAGCATCAACAGTCATACAAAATGACAAGATGCTTTGAAACTTTTGGCCAAATCTTCAAGCAGCATGCCTAATCAGGTAAGCCTCTTTGTATCTGGACAACAAGTGCTTATTAGCATCTAGATGCCTAACTCTTTCCTGAATGCAAACAGGAAGACCCAAATACTTTTAGCGTGTAAATTATAAAAAAATTATATTATTTAAAGTTGTGATTCATAATTAGTTTACAATTAAAATACACAACCGGTACCAATATATCTATATCCATATATTCTGTACAATTAACTATCCATACATCCAGAGGCTGTGGTTGTCCATTACCGGAAGTGTTCAAAGCTAGTTCAGATGGGGCTTTTCACCTAATGGAAGGTGTCCCTGCCCATAGCAGGAGGACTGGACAAGACAAACTTTAAAGGACTTTTTAAACCCAAACCATTCTGTGATGATTCATCTCCTTTAGAAATAATGGACATACTTCCAAAGACTGTAGAATTGCAGTGTAATTTAAAATAGTGTTTCATTTAAAGAAACCAAAACCAAAAACCAGTGATGATGAATACAGTGGAATAATGCAACTAATACTACTTTCTTGAATATTTTGGACAGTTTTCTACCCTCACTTACTGAAGATGCAGCTAGAATTCAAGTACTCTGTAAAAAGCTTAGACTACAGTACAGCAACACACCAAATGCCCTGAAGGTGGCCACCAGAGGTTAGGAAAAAAACATGTGCGCTGTCAATCACTCAGTGAGATCTCCTGCAGTACACTCATACAGTTTTTCACATTCTTTACCTTTGGGACTCAACAAGTCTATAATTTTTAATTCCTCTAGGCTGTTGTTACCTCACTACACCTCAACAGTAAGTTCCATAGCTGAATCACTGCTTTTACAAAATTTACTTTTTAGTTTGTTTAAATGAACTACCTCCTAGCTTTATTTGATGACCCATAATTCTTTCATTGTGAGGAACTGAAAATTCTTCCCCTTTAGCAACTCCCATCCTTTTGACGATCTATCAAATTCTATTATAGTCCCTTCTCAGGCATATTTTCGAGACTACATACTTAGTCCAAGTAATCTCTTCTTGTTATAGAAGCCCAACCATGCTCCTCTATTGCTTGTTTTATCTTTTCAAATCCTAATATGTCCTTTGAAGGTAAGAAGAGAAGGAAAGGGAATATAGATCTGCATATAGTACTCTAAGCTGCACCAACTAACATAGTAATGTAGTTTTCTGGTTTGTTTTCTACTCCTTTTCTATTAACTTTTACTACTAAATATTTTCTTTTTCTTTTTAATCTCTTCTCAGCTGAATTTTGTATAGAACTTCTTCTGGTAATGCCAAAATCACTTTTTCCTGCGTGATAAAATCACGTACGTCAATATTAACTTGTGTCCCTACGTTCTTCATGGAATTTCACACGGTCTAATAATGATGATCCTCCACAAGTAGTAATCTTGAATTAGAAAGATTTTTACCAGAATCTGAGCATAAGAACAAGCAGGTTTCAGTTCTCACCCATTCCAGTTGTCAACTATACAATATACCAACGGCTTGCTGTGATTACGGGACAATCTACACACTGTAGATTGCAAGGCTGGAGATGTAAACAATAGAAAGAGAATAAAGAGTCCAGTTCTTTCAACATGAGAAAATTCAAAGAAGTACGTTCACTATTTAAACATCCATGTTGATTCATCTTCCCTACACATGTATATGCGTACATGTACTTAAAAATCCTAGAAATATATGGCTGTAAGAACAAAGATGCATAAATTAAGACATTTATTCATCATTTATATAGATATAAAATATCTATATAATATCTGAAAAATAATGTCTTGTTGTATTCCTGGTAGTGACATTGCATTTCATTTTAGTCCATAAGCAAGTAGTTTCATATGCATTGAAATTAATGGGGGTTTATATCCTCTAACATATGGCTCACAGAGGATCAGTTTAGGTGGCTAAAAATTGACAGGTCTCAACTGAAACTCTTCCCACTGTCAGAGATTTGATAGAGCTTATTTCCTCCTAGATTTCTTCAGTGTCCTATTTTCTTTCCATTAAAGTACGGAATGGTCTTCTCCTCTACCCAGTTTTTATTTTAGGAAATTAGTTTTTTGAGAGTTGTATGTCCTTGATGGAATCAGTTGAAATTCTCCACTAGAATATTACAGAATTCAAACACTTGGAAACCTCATCCCAAACAAGTTTATTTTTTTGGATTGTTTACAGTTTCCTCTTGACCTCATTGGGTTAGAGTTTTGTTCTCTTCTTCATGCTACAGCATTTGAACTGGGACACGAAAACCTTTTGGTTACCTACAGGTCACTTGCTTAGTGCTTACAAGAGCTGCAACAGAAATTATTTTCCCAGCCTAGCAGAAACAGAAGACAAAAAACTTCTTAATGTAAGATCTAAGGGGCCAATTATCAACACAGCAAACCGCATCATACATCTCCATGCAACCGGGGCAGAGAGCTACTTTTTGACCCTGCACACTTTTACTAGGATTGAGTGTTTAAGCAAGCCGGAAGCGTGTCACAGATGAAGACTGATGTGCAAAACAGCTATTCAGGTGAAAGAAACGTGGACAAGCCTGGGAACTGAACAGGTCACCCTCGATCTCAGTCAGAGTATTTGGAAGAATGGGCCACTGTCACAATACAACAGTGAAGGAGCTAAAATGAGAGGAACGTGCCCCTCCAGAAGAGGTGGTATCAAATGCTGACTTCTAAGCAATGTTTTCTTCTCTATGAGCAGTATGTTTCCCTCGGACTTACTGTTTTAATTTGTATCACATATTCAGCTTGGCTTTGCAAACTGTTTATTTTATGGTGTTTGGCATAAGGTTTGCGCAAGTCTTTTGTGGCTGGTAAAATCCTTATGCCTTCTTAGCACATACTACCCTTTTCCTGATTTTTATTTTATTGTGTTCTATTTTATTTTATGTGTCTCATTATTTTATGTAATGTTCAACTAGGCTTAAATATTAAAATTTTCTCTTAATTTGTAATTTACAACTAGTTTGTTCAGATTTCTTTTTGCAAAGAATAATAGCTTGCCATTTATAATGAAGGGCTTAAAGAAACATGGCTTCTTTACACAAAACTACTTTTCAATAAACCAGTTTGTGCTTGTTGGACTAGAAGAGAAATCCTATAATTTCAAAAGAAGAAAAAATTTAGAATTCTAACATCTCTGGATCAGCTGCAATTCACCCAGATTTTGACAATATTTGCCATCGATTTTGAATATTTTTTTTTCAGTTTTCATCCAGACTTATAACTTTTGATTTTTCTTATATTTTTATTGAGATCTGAAGACAACCCAGCACCAAACACTTCTCTATGTCAGCTGACTTCGGTAGAGAGCTGTTACAGCGGCACAGTTATTGCTCTCAGCTTTTGTTTGTTTTGTAACGTATTTAGTTTTGTAACATATTTAGTTTGCAGCTTTACATACCTCAGATGTGCAAAACTCAGTTCTGACAACAATTCTGTACCTGTGCCTACACAGATAGAGCCAAGGGAGTGTACTATGCAGACCTATCCTTCTACAGGGACTGTTCTCTGTTGCTGAACACTCCTTGAAAGCAGCATTCTCTGGGTATGTGCACATAATCACAGTGTCCCATTGGAAAAAACATTTGTTGCGTCAGCTGCAGGCACAGTAACACTTATCTGCATGTGACAGTGAAAAGAAATCGCATTGTGGGCAACAGAGGAGTTGGAAGAAATAAGAAGGTAGATACAACACTGGGCACTGTCCCAAGTTTTCAGGATTAGAATATCCATTTTGACATTATTTATATAAAAAAAGCAATAGCAAAAAACAGTTTTAAAAAGTGACTTGGGGGGGGGAGGGGGAAAAGAAATGGTAAGGCTGAAACAAAGCTTCCCTGCTTCTTCTGTATCTCATCATTAAATCATAATACTTAGAACAAGATGGGAAAAAACAAGAGGAAAAGATATGAGAAATCTTCTTATTGTCAGTGTTCTAATAGCTCACATTAGGCTCCTGAAAGGGCAGGAAATTTGTTCTAATTAAGATACAGTAGGCAATATGTGGTAATTGTTACAACTCATGCAGTTTCTTTCTCTTTCATCCAGCGCTATGATATACATTTCGATATACCCAAAGAATCAATTTTTAAAATTGTTTTTCATCTTTGATAGTAACATTTCCTACTGTTTACAGATGTTTTCTGCAAAAGCAGTTTTTACCAACTACTGTTAACTTCATTTCAAAGCAGTGATTCATTTCTGTCTCCAAAATAAAGAAGTCTCTCTCCAGTTCTCACTGATACAAAAAGGCAGCTATTGAGCACAAGGCCATTGAGAAGATATTTTTATGTGCTAATACTATAGCCAAAACATACTCTTCTAGTATGTTATGTCAAGGCAGATTTCTACTTTCCCTGAGTACACTTCTCTGGTTTCTGGGGAGCAGTCCAGTCTGCACCTTCTGCCTAGGTGCTGTTCTGAGTTGCAGAAGATGCTCATCCTTCTTACTCACTTAGACTCCTTCTCACTTGTCCATAGTGTGATTGTAAAGGCCCAAGAATTAGAAAAGGATTAACAATGAACTAAAGGTTTGAAATGTAATCAGCAGGCAAGTGTTGGGGAAATACCACAACTCAATTCACTGTTTCGCTCAAACCTCCCATTGCCTATAGATGATCATAGCTCTTTTAAGAGTAAGGGAAAAAGACAAAAGCAATCATGAAATTTGCTCTAAGAAACCCGCTACCAAGGACATCAGATACCATCAGAGGATCAGCATTACCCCATATAGGCATTTGCATTTGACAGAGATTTGAGTGTTTAGGAGTGCCCAGAAATTCCAAGACATTAATATGATGATCAGATCTTGCTTAACAGCAGTGCTGAACAAACTGAAAAAAAAAGAAAAAAAAAAAACCACACCATTTCTATACAAGGAAATCTACAAATAGACTGCCTGTAAGGCAGTCTAAAAAACCTGTTTCCAGTAAGTTAACAACCCAGTGATAAGACAATTACTAGGAAGTTACAAACTACTTTGTTATTTTAACTGTGACTTAAAACACCAGTTGTAATTTGCTGGTTTAGACACCAATAATATTATTCAGCAATTCTGATGTATTGCACTATAAGATACTACACCTGAGACAAATTTTCCATCTTTTGCCGAGTTAGGAGACAAACCTCTCTGAAACTTGTGTGTTCTTCACTTAATTGAAATCAAGTTAGATTGAGTACATTCTGTCCACTGCTAGAATCCACATTCTAATGATTTTTCACAATCCCAAACTTATTCCATTATCTCAATGACTTAGTTGTATTCTTACTTAGATTGATCACCCATCCCAGCCCCACCTCAGCCCGTTCAAGGACATTTGCAAATGTGTTTTCTCTTTAGTTGCATTTTAAATTAGAAAGCCTAATTGGCTCCCACCTATGGCTGAATATAAAGTTAAATAGATGTCTCTCGCTCTATTTCCTCAGGATGAGTCATCTAAATTGTTAAAACAGCAGTGACATACACAAGTAAGAATAATAATGTCCTTGTTGGTGAAAATTTAATAAAACAAGCAAAGTAGTCAATAGGGGATGACTGTTGTGGATTTCATTTTTCTTAGGCTTTATTTTTTTTTAATTGATGAGTCTCATCCCTTTCATTTCATTAACCTGATTATAATAATTTTGAGTCCAAAACTTCAAGCATAACCTTGGTATCTGTACACAGTTATACGCCCAGAGAAGTCTGTAATTTAGCTGTATAGGACAGAGAGTTAATCCCTTTCAGTGTCTGTATAAAACTATTATGGTAGGATGGGTCTAGAAAAATCTAAGTAAGGCACCAATGCAAGCTGCAGAAACATATAGACTCGATGCAGGTCTTCCACTGCACTAATCCCACCTTTCACTGATGACTTTGACTCTAATAAGCAGTTAGGTTGAAAAGGTTATCCTGGGTTTGACCTTTCTTTGAGGTGCTTCCTTGTCACTCATTTTGTCTGTGCATGTGTGCTTACATACATGTCCCCACCAGTTTCTGAGCTGAGCAGCTGCTTTCAGTCCAGTTTGTTCAAATATGTTTGGCAAACATTTCTTTTGGTGGCTCACAACTCTCTTTCTTGTGTAGAGCTCCTTAACGGGACCAGCGCAATGGCTCGTGTTGCTGTTCAGTCAGCTAGACCCTCTTGCTGGGATGATTTAAATGTTCCCTAGTTCCCTGAGCTTGTTTACTGCCCCATGCTGGCCTTGACAATAGCTGAACTACCACAAATAGTCATGACTGAGTAGTGGGAATTGTATAAAAGAATGGATGGGAGCTGGTGTTGTTCTGAATTTCTGTATTGTTAATGAAAGCAGGCAGTCGGGTAGAAGGTATAGACCCTTCTAATGCTCTAAACAAAGGAAACAACTCTGTATGTGAACACTTCTCACTGGACATGAGTCCAGTTTTGTTTCTCAACATAGGTGTTAAGAAGGGATTTTATCTACTCTGAGTTTCAGCACTCAAAGCTGTTAGCCTGCTAGGACATTCGCTCAAGTCCATTGCAACCAAAAAGCTGTTTGTACACAATGGAGAACCTGAATTGGCTGTGTAGATGGGCTGGAAAGGATGCTCTAGGTCTTCTGAAAGACTAAAAATTTTTTTTTCTTTTTTACCTCCTCAGAAGTCCTACTGAAGGTCTGCTTAAATACAGAATCACCTGTAGCCAGGACTGCGTGCACATGTGAATACAGCAGAAACGTAGAGACAGCCTAACCAAATTGCCAGATTTTTTTAGTGCTAGGAGTACCCTGCAACACTCTGGGTTTTGTGCATTTATTCCCTCCAAAATAAACAGATTCCAAAAGTACAAGGTATCTCTAAAATTCTCAGGCCATATTCTTCCTGGGGAGCCACTGGGTAGCAAATGACAGTGGTCAATCTTCTTATAATGGAGTTAATAGGAGATTCCAACATTCCTACCAAAACTTAGGAAAGAAAACCGTTTTGCTTATATGGCCAAAAAAGTGACACAACAAAGAAATCTGTTTTTCGAAAGGGTATTTTTAGGGGAAGAACAATAAGGTAGTGAGGCTGCCATTGCTGCTGTAATTATGCAGCAATCGGGTTTGAGAGAGAACATTCAGATCTGCAGAAATCACACAGACAGCTGTTGGCTGAAACTTTCCAATTCACCTGAAATTGCATTTTAAAGTTCCATAATGATAAGGAATACATTTGCAAATCAACATTGAGCTGATTAGTAACTCAATATTTGCACAATTCTCCCATCTGATCTTTTTGGGTTTTTGTTCGTTTTCTTGTTTTGAGAGGAAAGAAGCTTCCCAGGTCATGCAGCGTATGAAAAGGGTTGTCAGGCTGCAGTATATAAATCACTCCAGAGTGGTAGAGCCTTGGCACACACCCAAGCTGAAAGTTCAGTGAATGGCAGGCTATGTGTATCACCACAGTTGCCACTGAATGCAGTACCGGGGAAAAAAAAGGTTGGAAGCCCCTAGTATACAGTGCGCTAGTGCTAGCAGTTTATGTGTCTGGCAGACAGAGTCATTTCCCTTTCCAAAAGAAAGAAATACAACGTACAGGAACCAAATAAATTCCTGTTTAACAGCTGTTTGACATGCTGCATGCATAGTCCCATGCAGTGACAAACAGTAGGTAGTTTCTGATGGATTACCCCACAGTGACAAATAGAAAAACTGCCTTGCTTGTATTATTAAGTAAGGATGACTCTGTATTACAGGGTTTGACAGGACAAAAGTTCACATGTTATTTATCCCACTGTAACTTGTAATGTTGACAGTAAGTTTGGATGTGACAACAGAATTTAAGGTTTTATTTTCTCCTCTTAGAATGAGTCTGAAATATTTCCAGAGTGAAGAGAGATCTTGATTTCTGGTAAAATATTCAGCCTGCCTCTAATTGCATTCCGTTTTAGTATCAGATCAGCTCACAAAGGAACACTGCACTTTGATTTAGCAAAATGAGCGCTGGTGGATGGCCAGAATTTGAATTTTGTGAAATATCATTAGTTATCCTCAGAAGTGCTGTCTCTGTGCTATTCTGAGTTCTGAATATTCAGATGAATTAGGAGGAGATCTCCATTTGCTAAAAGACTATGCAGCTGGAGAGTGAGACTTGCTCATCATTGCCAAAAGAGAGAGCAGAGCATGGCCTTTTATATAATAACATGAGATTTTAATGAGATCCAGAGCTTGGTGATAAAGTTTTCTAAAATGGATGCTATCAGCTCTGCTTGTGACAACAGAGCAACTGATGACAACTTCCAGAAATTCTACAGTCTGTCTTTAGCCCATTGTCATTAGACATATTGACCCTAAGCATTTTGATTGCAAGCAATGATGTGCACACAACTGACTCACAGTGGACTGTGTATGTTGGATTTGCATTATGGTTTCTGTCTGTGGCATCCAATAAGGCTTTGACCTTGCTCAGGAGACAGACAATCGCAATATTCCAGCACTTTCTGTGCACTAGCCCTGTATAAATGGAAAATTACAACTATAGCTGGGGAGATGAGTCAGCCCGTCTTCATGACTCCCAAGTATTCCTGCAAGAGTAGACCCCAAAGCAGACTGTAACAGGAGAGGCAGATCATCAGACTTTCCCAGAAGTCTGCACATTTGTATCAGTGATATTCCAGGACAGGGTTGCCAGTGTCTGAAGGGTCAGGACATGGACAGTCAGTAGAGAATATCCAGTACTTGCTATAGTTACTTACAGAGACTGAAAAAATATAGTAACTAAGGTGGATAGCTGAAAAATTATGGGCAGACACATCATGTTCTGTTTGTGGAGGTTTTTTAGTTTCCAGTGAAATAGCACGTCTAAGTTTGTGCCTAGCACAGTGCTAACACAGGGCTCATGTCAGAGAATGATCACCCAAGGAAATGATTGCTGTCATAAATCTCTAAGAGATAAGAAGTAAACTTGTTAATCCTGGAATCATGCAAATGTTCAGCCAACTGATGAAAAAGGTCAAGGTCTCAGAGGTCTGAAATCACGAGCTGAGCTTCTCAGGATCCTGATGTTTCAAATCAAAGTTTATTTTAGTGCTCAAGTACCACCATCCACATTGCTCAGTGGTAGGTCAGTGAGAAACAGCCCTTTAGAATAAGACACCTACCAGCAGGTGGAAAGCCTTTGGTTTACTCACAAGAACCCAGCTATTATCCTGCCAAAACCCTGTACATTTCTGGCCCTGCCAATCAGCAGTTAAATGTCAATAAGCATATTATTCAGAATTCGTTGGTGCTTGATTAATGCAAAAGGTAATAGCAGTCCTGACAAAATTAAACACCCATTCAAGAATTTTAGGCTGTTCTTTTAAAGAAGTAACCATTAGCACAACAGTAAAATGCAGCAGTTCCCCACACACTAATGAAGCCCCCCTCAAAGCTCTCCAGGCTCCCAGCTAACCTAGTAGGGTAGTATTGTCTGGGCAGCCATGCAGTGTCCTGCTGGCAGCAGAGTGGCACACATATACAGTTAATAACCAGCAAAGGTCCACAGCCTTTTCAATAAACACTACTGTGCCTGCTTTGACTCAACAGTGCTCTGAAGAAATGATTACTTCAGTATTGTAGAATGTTGTTCTATGTGTAACCTACCTACCACCAGTGGCACAGAAAAAAGGAGAGAGGTCGGGAAGATTATGTGGGAGAAACTGCAAAGAGAGAATGAAAATATCTTATTATTCTAAATTTCTGAGCAATGCTGTGATGTGTTAAGACACCAATTTTTCTTACGCTTCTGGGAACCACAGGTTGTCATCACCCATATACTTCTGGAAAGCTGATTCTCTCTGAAAACATGACACACTTTCATGTTTAGTGTACAATTCCAATGTTCTGACCATTTGACTGCCTGGTGCCAGCAACTTTCATAGTGCTTCCTCAGTTGCCAATGTGACAGCAAGACAGTCAGGACTTTTTGTTCTTCCTGCATGACCTTCCCTAAGACTGTGGACTTCCTTCATGGAGCAGGTATCTACTTCTTTTCCTTGGTGTTTTTTTGCTTGTTTGTTTGTTTGGGGTTATTTTTATTACTATTTTTCTTGAGAGGAAAAGTCAGCATTTGAAAGACTTTGTTAATAATTCATTAATCAGCAAAATTAGTTTCTCTGTTTTCAAGACAGCTGACCTTCTCTGGCGGCAATGGCTGAAGAAGCTGTCTCTCTGGCACTGCCATTTTCTCCCCCTCCTGCGCCCCAGAGGTGTGAGGGAATGCTGGCCCACCATGACACTGCTCCTGAATTTCTCCTGTGCTGACAGCTTTCTCCCTTGTCCCCATACAACTACACCAATGCAGTCTGTGAGCCAGAATCACAACCCCATTAGAGACCTTCCCAAAGTGGTGCAACCCTTCCTTTGGCCCTGCTGGCCCCCTTTGCCCTCTGCCCAGGGGTGAAGGCCAGGTCCAGTTGTGCCCTACTCAGCTCAGCTGGCTGAGACACCCCAGATGGCTTTCTTGGCACCCAAAGATTTCCACATGACTTTTATCTCTCTTCTGGGTTTAAAAAAAATACAGTTCAGATACACTGATACATGAATTCATTCATATGGCCTTGCTACCAAGAAGGTAATTTATGAGCACTTTGATTTTGTCAGCTGAAAGCTAATAGCAGTGTTCTCTTATCTTTCTATCCAAATTCAGTCTTCCAGGGAATCCTAAATGTGTATGCCAAGCTGCTAAGGTTTTGGCTTTTCTCCAGAGGAAGAAAACCTCTCCTGGATGTCAGCACCAAAGGGTGCGCAAAGTGGGGGATGGCTGCAGGGCCAGGCACGGGAAAGCCCTGTGCTCCCCAGGTCTCTCAGGGAGGCAACTCAGAAAAGGCAGTGCCCCTCTTAGTAATCATCTCTGCTCAGGGACGTCCCAGTGAAAGTGCAGTGCAGCAACAAAATATGTTGCTCTGCAGCTTTTAAAGGTTCACATGTTCACTAGTAAGGCAAATGAAGAAAGTGTTTGCAAAAATTATCAACTTGTTACCCCTGGTGTTTCTATCAACTAAGGCAAATCTCAAACATGGTGTGTCAAAGATGTTGGAATATCAGTACACATCAATGGTTTCATTTTTAAGCCTATTACTTTGGGGATATCAGCCTGGACATAATTAAGTGCCCCGGCAATCCCACCACTGCACATCCTTGCCAGCCAGGGAAACTGCTCACCACAGTCACCCTGCCAGGGGCCCCTCTGTCCCAGGGCTACACTGCTGGAATCTGCAGTTCACCAACATGAGCCCTGCTCTGAGCTACTCAGTGCTGGAAGAGCATGGCCATAGCAATCACATTGCCCTGTACAAGGGCTCGTGCCATCCCATCTCTCAAGCCAATAGTTCCGCAGTCCTCTTCATTTTTTTTTTCTCAGCGGCTATGTGATAGAAAGAATCTCCTTAAGATTACACAGCTAGCTGGTGAGAGTTTGAGAAATAAATTAGTTTTTTGCAATTGACAGCCGTGCTGTTTCCCGGCCTTTTTGCTGCTCTCCAGCTTTCGCTCAAATTTCACTATGTCTCCCAGCAGTGAACCTGCAGGTTTGCAACTACCGCAAAAGGGCAAGCAAAAGCAAGCCAGAGATAAGCGCAAGGCAAAACAGAGGGGTGCCCTTAGCATGTCTCCTGGACACTTTCATAACTGTGTTAGCACAGCAGTGCAAGAAATACAAAGGCCTCAAGTTCTTCTGACCTGCAGAGTAGCTGCAACAGTCCTGGGGGTAGGACAGGGAAAGGCAAAAACAGTTCAGCTGATAGTACAGCAGTGGAACAGCAAAGCACAAGTCTTGCATTGACAGCAAACATAGGCATCAGCAGGCATTTTCTCATCACTTGCAAATACCCCATGACTCTGTTAGATCTCAAAGCATGAATGGGTTGTATCAATGAGAGCCCCATCTTCTTGTGAAGGATGAAGAAAAACAATCCCACTTACTGGAAAATTGAAACCAGCTTTAGATAAATAGAAATGTTTTACCAGTGATTCAGGTTACGCTTCTACTCACAAACTCTTCATATATAATTTTTATGACAAACCAAGATTAATCTTTTACACTTTATTTTGCAAGACAAATTAAGCACATTTTAACAATTAATACATACCAGCCATTCTTAACACCAGCATGAAAATGTAAGCACATTCCAGCATATGTCTGCTGTTGATACAATTCATGCATACACCCTGCTACAACAGTACCTTCCTTGAGTCACAGCTTCTTTAATTCCTCTGTAGCTGTGGGAGAAGACTGAGGTGATCAGTGAGCCAAGTAAATGTGTTTCATTACAAAGGCCATTAACATCAAGAGCATCATTTCCGAAATGTTTTTGGTTTTTTTTTTGGTTTTGTTTTTGTTTTGTCTAGCACCAAAATAGCACAATGGCATTACAGCTAAAATATTATGTCATATATAGCGTATGTATGCATCACCATGTTTTCTGTCTGTCTGTAATACAAATACAGCATATATTCTTGTATTATATATGCAGTAACTTAACAGCACTTTTTGTAAGCTAACTAGTTTTCAACCTACTTTTACAGTAAGAAATATACCATAGTAACATACATCACCCCACTTGTAATTTCAAAGCTAAAGGGCATGCCTCTGTCTCACTCTACCCTATGGCAACTCAGGTCCAATTAGCTTCCCAGGAGATTCTCAGCCAAATGCAGAATGCTTCAAAAACAACCTATGTGCCATGGACACTCTAATTAATTTCAAAATACATTTAAAAGTTAGTCCTTTCCAGGTATAAATCTATCATCATAGCAAGGTTCCATTAAAAATTTTGGTTTTGCCACTTCAAAAACAATAGAAATAAAACTTGACTGAATCTCACAGATTAAAAAGAATTTTTCAGGTCAATGTTGTGCCGTAAGAAATTTAACAACTTTTCTACAGATGGTTATAAATATGTATAATGATGTTTTGCTACATATGAGAGCTTAATAATTTAAAAAAGAATAGCAACTCATCTCTGAAGCTTTCATCTGTAAAAAAATATGCATGTATGCCTGTATTTATATTTGTTATGTGAAGAGAAAAAGATTAAGTCTTTTTCTTTGGTTTATGATTTCCTTTGACTTTACTATACACTGCTTAATATTCAAGGATTCTTCAATCATATACACCACATGTTGTATTGCTGTTCTGGTATATGATGTATCTGCAATCCCACTAACACTAGGAATTTAACTGGCAGCCTTTATCATTCAAGCAGTCTCTTCATATGTCTCTGTAGACTGAACTAAGGAAACAAGCTTGCCAATTGATAGACTCATATTCAAGATACATCATACACAAAGTCCAGCAAACTAGGCAAGTGGAATTTTAGGGAATCTGAACTAGTAAGAGCATGTGTTATATCACTTTCATATTGCTTCATTCATTGCCATGCAACCAGCAATACCAATAAGAACTGATGAGAGACAACCCACTTCATCCTATACAGTTGAGCCTCCAGTTCCTTTGAACTCCTGTCAAATTGTCTTCCTTTCCGGTCCTCAAAATAATCCTTTGGCAGTGAACTAGGTCTTGAGGAGCAGCCAGAAAAATGGTGAAATTCTTCCACAAATACTCAATGCTTCCTTGTCACTAAATCTAATGGAACTGGGAAACAAAGAGTGAGTGCTATTTTCCAGACAGGAATGCACCCAAACCGCAGGAGGTAAGAGCTCAGTGGTATTGGCAAAAAGGGACAAGCTCTTCATTACAATGGTCTAACAAGGCATGCAACACGTTGTGGCAGGTAGTTATGCAACTATATGCTTAAGATGAGTGTGCCCAGCTACTAACTTGAAAATATGTTTTCGTGGTGAGATACAGAAGGACTGGGGACTTTGGACTATTGCTATCACCAAAGTGTCCCTGGTAAAAGAGGTATAATGAAGGACAAGTAAACCTCGGGGAGGAGGGGAAATACCCTCTTTTCCTCCAAAATAATAAAAACTGAAAATGGGGACAAAAAAGAGAAAAAAAAATTAAACACATGGGAAACCCACTGCACTGAAGAGCAACATATATCATAAAACTTGCTGGAGGGTTAAAGGAATTTTCTGTTTATGTAGTGCTGTTGGCAGTATCTGATTGCAGGCAGCAGACTGAAACTTTTTGTCCTTGAGGAAACAGGACTGCTGCTTTCCCTGCACCCTCTTCCAGGGCTTTTTTTTTTCTTTTTAATCTTTACGCATCGACTGATGAATGTAGCAGTCATCCTGCAGGTGAATGCAGCCTCACTGGCCAGAATAAAACCATTTTCATAATCACTGTCCGACTCGGAAGGGAAAGAGAGCTTCCACTGCAGATTGACTGCTACTAGACCTCTGTCTTCAACTTTGTGGCTAGGCTAATGGAAGTTTCACTAAAAAAGGCCTAAGAAAAAAAAAAGTCTTGATTTTATGTTTCATGTGCTTACATTTCCAGAAATTTAGTGTTCCCAAGCCCGATTTTGAGCTAAAGAGAAGCAGGTCACCTAATCAGCAGCATCATTTTCTAAAACCTTCTCTAAGGTTCTTTTTCTACAAATTGCCTGTATCTAATCCCAGTATTTCAGTTTAAATAGGGGTGATCACAACTTGTTTAACAAGAGACACCGAACACATTCTCAAGTGCACCAGCTCTGGTGGTTTTACAAATGCTCTGTGGTTTTGTTTTGTTAGGCAAAAAGGGTAAGTGCTAAAAATATCTTTTCTTTGGCTTATCTCTTTAAGGAGTCAGAGTAGTGGAAAGGATTCTCCTGGATAGCAGCTTGAATAAATGGACTCAAGTTCCCTCTTGTGTTTCTCTACTGAAAGCTAAGAGAGGCTCAAGAAAATATAATCATTTAATATTGCAATATAGACTACAAAAAAATTAAGAAAATATTTCCCAGAAAATATTTCATAACTTATAGTTGTTAAAACATGAAAGAGCACTGAGATATTCTGAAAATATTTTCAGGACCCAGGCTTCCACGCAAGCACTATTTTAGTTCACAGTGAAAAAAATATGCTAAAATACTTCTAGTCTTCGTTCATCACCTGTCCTGTATTGTACTGCCTCAGCACTGCTACATTCATGTTTAAGTTACAGCATAAATCAAGAAAGCATCAGCAGAAAAGAAGATCAGTTACAAAAAAAAGTGCTCATAAACCAGTACAAAATGTGACATTTTTGCTTTTGTCCATTTCCTGAAGTAACATCTTTAAAAATGGCAATAAAGCAAGATTTTATGCCAAAAAAACCCCTTCAAGTAGCAATATTTAGTGTTAAACTGGTATCTTTTTTGTCAGATGAATGGGATTACTCATGTTAAGAATGGACAGGACCTGTGTATCAAGACTGAGGAGTCAGGCCCTGAAATATTTCTGTGGTTGTCTATGTTTTCACAGTAGGATATTGCAGGATGTTATATGTAAATGTGAATGTTTATATACTGCTTTAGGATCCCTTGTTTGGAAAAAAATAATGTAAATGATGCTAACAAATTTATTGTTTATTTATGAGGGAGGAAAATACTTAAAATACAAATTTGCTTCGTAAAGATCAATCACAATTTGAATGTAAGAGTTTGCTAAGTAAACTCTCAAACTTTCATGTGTCTTCAACTAGGGACATTCCTGATACATTCATCTTGTTAGGAAGATAAAAATCAAAAGCTTTGTGCAAAGCCCATGAAGCAAGCTCAGATAACTACAGCAGGAATGGGCATCTGCCATCTGTTCTGGGTTGGCGGAGACATCAGGAAGTGCTCATGCCTGGGTTGTCCAGCTCACTGCACAGTGTTCCCTACTTTCAATTACTCCTGCTTTGCTCTATCCCCACATTTTTGATAGGCAGTTCCCTGCAGATCTCTGTTTTAATATTTAACAGCTGAACTGGAGCAGTTGTTTGGGGAAAGAAGCGGAGGTTTTAGTATCTGGGAAATTTTTGCCTGGAGACAAATGAGATTTTCTCATTGGAATGGTTGGCTTATAATTGCAGAGATTTAAATGTTCATTTTTAGGTTGCAGTTCTGGTCTATTGAGATAGATGTAGCACTTGACATCTTTCACTACAATTGTTTCGGTTCTCTGGAGGGTCAAGGAGATTGCTTTCAGCTCCTGTTTTTTCTTTAGACTTTTAGTTTCTTCACAGCTATAAAGGCTCACTCTTTGAAATGAAAGATAAGGTTCTGTTGCAAGAGATCAATTTGATGACTATCAAATTATAAGTTAAATAGGCCTCTAACAACAAATATGAATCTTATCTACCTATAGGAGGCGATGGAATGGGGTGGGACGGTTTTTGTCAAAATCCAGAGCTTGATACGTGTGCGGAATTGGGATGTCTGTGGAGCACTGCTGTCTTATTTCCCACAGCTCTTCTGTTGTTTATCTCATGTATAGGTGTTTTAGGCGCTAAGGTAGACTCCTGCTTACCTAAACTGTTCCACACAGACACACACTGATGCAGAAGCTATTTGGTTTCTCCTGAAGTGGAGCAATTTGTTTGGCTGTCGTATCTCCCAAAGGACTCTGAGCAATCTACATGAGTGATTCTCAAAACCCACAGTTGCATCCCATCCCCTCCCTCCCTTCCTCTCTCTCTTTGCTCTGGTGGAATGTTTTTTGAAAGCTCAGATTTTCACAGACTGTTATTTTCTTCCTTCCTCCTTCAGTACCACTTTAATAAGCCAAGTTCTGTTTCACATGTTTCACAACCACCAGGTAGAAATTCAGGAACCCCGAAGCACGGTTCATTGGTTATTGTCTCACCAATTCCACCCTACAATCTGTGAAAACTGGTTTAGTCTGATGACAGAAATCTCTTTCTAAACTATAGAGTCTGACTTAAGAGATGCAACTGTTTGGGTTTATTAATATTCTTAACTACAGCTGTGACTAAGAGCAGTGAATGACTGCCTCACCTATTCTAGTATTATTCTATTATTTTTCAGTTATTGCTGTGTTATAGTCTTTTATATTTGGATGTCTTCTCTATTTTATTTGTTAAATATTTTCTTCATTTGTTTCAGCGGCTCATGAGTTGTGCCTAAACCCTAGATAAAAAGCTATATGAAACTTCAGAAAGGATGAAAGAGTAATTCCCACCAGATTGCTGACTGGAATGACCTAGTAACCTGCTTTCTTCATTCAAAATTAGAATTAGGATGTTATCTGTCTTTTCTTGCCATTCCCCTCACTGAAGACTTGATCCAAAGACTTCTGAGTTCAGCAGAGCTCTTCTCCGTGGCTTTTTTTTGTCTGATCTGTCCATTGGGAACCTGACTGTGATACAGATGTAGATCACTGAATACTGCAAGTTCTTTTAACAACTTTGGAAAAATAAAACAAGCCTCTGAACTAAGCATTGAACCAACTGGCCAAAAGACCAGAACTTAAAAAACAGGCACATGTATTTGCAAGGGAGAAGAGCACAGAAGAAGTCATGCACAATCACTCTGTCAGGTGCAGAACCATAAATCTCTGCTATCTCTAGTGTCCTCTCAGTAAACACAACCACTGAATTAAATAAGTAGATATTGTAACTATTCACAAAAAATACTCAGATACAAAACATGGTTTCAGTTATAAAATTATCACAATGAAATCAGGTGCTCTCCTGAGTTCAAAGAATGCAGACAATAATAAAGGTAAAGTTGAGAATGGCTACCTTTCCTCCCACTCTGGCTGTGCTGGGGTACCAGGGATGTGTGGCTAGCAGAGTGAACTTGAGCAGGAGGGAGGAAGGGTGCGTGATGCCACTTGGCAAACAGAGGGATTGGGGAGCCCCCAGGAATGCTGCCACATCCTTACTGGTGGTACTGGGCAGAAGGACGTTGTGTAGGGTAGAGAGCCCAGAAGGCCAGAGGGTCCCAGTTGTGCCACACTCAGGCTGCTGGTGCTGGGGGGCAGCTGACCAGTGGCCCTTTGTGCCACAGAGCTGCTTTCCAAGTACAGCCTGTTTCTTGTAAGCTGATCCCAAGCAAGGGCCTGCAATGGCCCCATCTGGCAATGGAGGAAGACGTTGACGCTCACCAGGTGAGTTTTGGAAGGAAAGGCAACCCTGTGCTCAGGCCGAGCTGTGCTCACTTGTCTGCTGAGTGTCACCATGCAGGTGTGGCACCTGCAGGGAGGACATCACCTGGATGAGCAAGGATATCCGCTGGGCAGCAGCCAATGGACACACTGCTACAGGGACAGAGAGCTTCTGCTGCTGCCCATAGCTTGCAGAAGGGCAGGGCAAGTTTTGGAACAGGCTGTCCTGGTGACACACCAGCTCTCAGGAGCCTCTGGGCTGAAGCCACAGTTGCAGCTGCCGGCCCCTTGCTTGTCCTGCTGCATCCCTCAGCACAGCACTGAAAGCAGGGCAGAGCAGGCTGTGGGAGACCATTGTACTCAGGAGAGTAATAATATATGTGAGGATCTTAAAAATGTATAATTTTGTCTTCTTTAAGTAAACTATTACCAGATTTTATGACAGTGTAATTATGCAGAATTTTCTACACCTGAACTCCTTTTTGTTTAAAGAAATCAGTATGAATCTTGCATATCTACTCCATACAAGTAAGAAATTCAGACTATAATTTATTAAACAAATTTTGTTATCTGTTCTTTGTTGCTGCAGTATAAGATGACAGGAGGTAAAAATAAGAAAGGATTTTGAGATGCCGAACTGAGCAGAGAGGTATAATAGGTTATGGGCTTTTTTCACAGAATATTTTGCTATGGATGCAATATCAGCAAAAATCTTACAGGCCATGATCTAGTTCACTATTTCCATTCAGGAAAGTTTTCAAGTACATTTGTAATCAACAAAACTTTTAAGGATGTGCTTAATTCCCACTGCCTTAAAAACTGTAGTCAATCTTTATTTCAACCCAGTATCACTATAGGAATCTCACTGGAATGCATCACTTTTCATGCCCTAGATAGAGGTTGAAAGATGAACTTCTGAAAGAATTATGCTTTCAGCTGGTTGAACTTTGTGTATGTTTGTACTCCTCTGTCTGTGTCAAATCTGACCTTGCAGAGCTGACAGAACAGCTGACTGTCTTCATGTATCTTTGTTCTTTCTATACTAAAGCATTAGGTATATTCAAAGTAGTGGTTTAAAAAAGGCCTTGGAGGTTTAGGGCATAAGAATTGGTCCATTATTTGTTTCCCTTTTGTCATGTTTGGATTTTAACATTGAGTTAAGGGGCAGTATGACAGATTAACTTAGTCAGCCATTATGAAATAGTAAGTAAATAATTTGCTGACATTAGAGGGAAGTCAAGGATTCTGTTTTTTCCCCAGAGGTGACATGTTAGCTTTAATAAAAATTTGATACTGAATATAGACATCTGACATAAGTGAATTTGAAGTATTTGCCTTGAAATATCATGAATTGGCATTCTTATAAGGAAAAATTAAACTAGTGTTAATGACTGTAGCCCCAGATAAACTGATGATGCTAAACTTAGGAACTGAGCATAATGTGTATCTCAGTATGACCTCAGGCATTTCAGTCAAGTGTCAGACCTGAGAAGATGACTACTTCTGTAATTATCAGTAGGTGCTTCCTGTAGTAGGTTTGATTGGTTTATGAATGTATTGACGCCAAAACCAGCAGAAACTATGAAAGGCCACAAAACAAATTCTGCCAGAAATCCAAAAATTGTGGCCAATCTACATATATCCTGGAGAAAGACATCAGCCAACTGGCCTCAGCCTCATCAAATATTGAGCCTTTATTTATCTTAGCCCTTGATAGGGGCCTGTTCAAGGCTTCTGTTTTCTCATTTTGACTTTTATGCTTTCTCATTATGATATTCCTGAATAGATTACAAGAATACAAAGAGTTAGATACAATACCCCAAATAAGCATTTTTGTAACATGAAAGTAAACTATAGAGAAAGCTGATAAATCTCCCTTGGCAGGGCCATTGATCAGACTCCAAAACATTCTTATGCTGTTTTCCCAACCTCACGTATTTTCACCATCTATTTCAGTGTGAGAGTACCCAAATTCAGTGTAACCCAAGTCACCACATAAACCTAAATGAGTAACTGAATCCTCACTAGATGGCAAAAGAATATGGCAATTCCATGAATAATAGTTGTTAAGGAAAAAAATATACAGGTCTATGCTACAGACATGGTGGTATTTGCTGCACTCCAAAGGGCTGCTCAGCTAGCTGTGCTCCTCAGAGAAGGCATCTGTGGCTTACATGCAAGGCTGCCTGGTCAGCTGCATGCCGAGGGTCAGGTAGCTGCAAATAAATACCACCACACTACAGACAATATCTGCAATCTCCACAAAACCCTAAAGCAGACAATGGCCAATGAAATACAGCAGAGTGGCATATATCCAAAAAAGTGAAGCCCGAGAAAGCCAGTGTACTTTTAATCAACCTAACCTGTGATCTCAAGCAATTTAATTAAGTACATTTGACAAGGCAAATTTTATTTTAAGCCCTATTGACTGTCATTAGTTCTGCTTCAATCTTTTAACCATTCCATCTTTTGGCCACAAATCAATGCAAGATTGACCTAAAATCACTCAGGTCATTTCACTTACCTTTCTAAAAATATTGTCATGACTTTCATTCTGTCCCCAGACTCTTGGAACATGTGCAGTTATAATTTTACAAGAAACTGTAGATGTGGTCCTGATATGTCTACTACAAATATAAGCATTTTTCTGTCATTTGGTAGTCTAGCTGGAGTCAAAAGGATGGAAGAGGCTGGAGGAACTTGGACTTCCAACCTGTGCATTTCTGTACCTAGGGATGTTTGTCTGCTCCAGATGGAAGTGGTACCTCATTAGTCCCTCCTACTCTCATATATCCCTCCTGGCCATGCTCTCCTTAAAATCTTAATGCGTATTAGGGTGCAGTTTCCTTATACTAAGGAATTTGCAACAGGCACTTCAACAAAATTCCTCAGACTTGTCACTTGTCCCTGTAAAGAAGAGCCTGAAAGTTGGAAAAGTAGTGTAAGTCAATACATCCAGGGGAGGGCAGAGGATTTGCCCCTTAGGATGTGCTGCAGATTAGGGGAAATGCAAGATTACTGAGTAAAATAAGCAAGACCCTCTCAAATATAATTTGTCCTGACTCTGGATTATACACTGCTTACATCATACTACTCTTCTGAACCAACATCTGAATCTTAAGATTCATGGCCTTCTCCTGCGCAGCAGCTTTTCAGAAATCCAGGAGCTGGTATGTAGTAATTGCTATTGCAAGTAATAGAATAAAGTTGCTTTGCTTATACCCTTCATGTCTCAGTGTTTGTGATTTTGGGAATCCTCATTAACAGCATTATCAGGCTGTTGTTCCTGGATTTACCCCTCTCTGCACATCTTCTGGCTGAAGTAGTCCTAAATTTCTGACTTCTTCTAAGTTAATTTTCCTTTCAGGACCCTGGGCTTTGTCTCCTCTTCATTCTTAACACCAGCTCATTACTTTCAAAAGAGCCCTCTTCATTACGAATACATCAACAACCACAGCCATCAAAATCATTCTCCAGATTTAACAGTGATGATGGTATTGCTAGTGAAAAAATCTAGTGCATCAAAAAAAGACTACTGGAGGGGGAAAAGAGGAACTGGACGAGTAACTAGTCCTTATTGAATAATTAACATTTACAATAAAATAAATGCATGTCAGAAGGCTTGAAAATCTCAACCATCAAATGAAAATGACTGAAAGGAAGAGACATAGATATCCTCAGGTAAACATAGCTGCTGTGTTTCCTTTTGCACTGATTCCTCATGTAACAGACTTACCTCTAAGTTTCAGGACAATCCAGCAAACTGAGTGTGTTACTGACATGTTCAGAGGGAGCTCTACAAGTCAGGCTCACTTTGTTATGTAACATAAAGGCAAAACTACACACAAAGTCATGCAGCATTTCCAGTGAAGACATGATAAGAAATAAATTAATCTTGACGCCAAGGCTCTGTTGTAGTATGGCTCATTACACCCACTAAGGCCAGAGGGAGTATAGTGAGGAGCATCTCAGTCACAGTAAAGTCAGAGGTGAAGCTCTTTACCAAGGCCTTTTAGGCCCAGACTTCATGTTTATTTTGCCAGTATGTGGTAACTGCAAATAAAATGTATTTTTCACGGTAAATTATTCCTTGCTGCCTGTTCAGCACTTACTCCTCCATGCTCCAGCATCGTAATCAATGACATCCATTGCTGGTAACAGGTGGTTTTATTATTGTTTAGTTATCATTTTCTATTTAAAGACATGAACAGTATGGACTACCCTGCACTAAACATCTATTTAAATATGGTAATACAGGCAACCTTTCAGACTGGGCATGTTCTCTCTTCAAGTGACCTGAATGGTGCTTTTTAACTTCTTTTTAGTTTACTACTAGGTCACTATGTCCTTCATCCAGGCTGTAGGACAGTGGCCATGTGTGCAGCAGGGCTGGGTCTTGAAAAAGATTTATTTCCACCTTCCAACCATCTTTAAGAGTAATCCTAACAATACAGGGAAACCTGAAAGCTAAAAGACTGGTGACTGGTTTTCTGTCAGTTTGGTGGCTGTGGTCCTGGCCTTCTCCTTTCTTAATTAATATTTATTCCTGTGTTTTCAATCAGTAAGAGAATGTATCAACTGCCTGGAGAATGAGTTTTGCATACCCAGACTGTGCCAGGAAGCAACCCAAGGAGCAAAACTATTGAAGTTTATCAGGTTGGCTATTCAGACAAACACGCTTTTCTTGGCCAGCTGAATTTTGACAAGATTGTTTGAGGGTAATTACATTTGCTAATAATGGATTGAGCTAGTCCCTGAATTAGGAAACAGGAGACATCAGCACGGACTTTCACTTTAGGCAGAACTGGTAGTAAGAGAAGAACTTGGTGTTTTTTCTGCCCTTAAAACAGAGCCCGAGAGTGCTGGTAAACCTAGAAAGGACATCATCATCCAAACTGAAGATCTGCCGTGCAGAGTTGCACAGTCATTAACAGAACAGGGACATGTTAATCGTTGCTGTAAGTGAACACAGTTCTTGATGTCTAATGAAATTACATTTTGTTTAATCATCAAAGTAAACACTAGTTCTTCTAAGTGTTGTGGCACAGATACTCAGCTCACAAAACCCTCATTTCACTCCCTTCAGCAACCTTCATGTGCTCCAGTCATTTTTCACACAGTAATTAAAGAAATCGGGCATCTTTCCTCAAATGGATATGGTGACAGAGGTAACTGAAGGGCTCTGCCTCCTGTAATAGGAGTGTTGATCTAAACCCTTTGGTAGCACCCCTTGGCCAACCCCTTCAGGTTGATAGGCCTAGAAATGGACCAGATAAGCCCTGTGTTCTCTGAAACTCATGGACTACATCAAGAGTAACTGAGTGTGGTCCCCACTCTCACTGCAGTATTCTCCAATTCTATGGGAGCACTTCCCCCACACTTAGCAGTAGAAATGCCAGGTGACTTGATGACTCCATCACCAGCTGAATTTGTATTCGTCATTATGACTGCAAATACTGAATTTTAGACATATTCTGAACTTTGTAGAAAGCTCTGTAGATCAGCTTTAAGTCTGAGGAAGTCCCTAGTGTAGCTGCGCAAAGACCTGAGTATGCAGTGCATTATAGCATGGATAGATACTATTCAACAAGGAAGGAACTTTCACTACCAGGGAAACCTACATGGACTATCACAGGATCCTGGTGGAGAAACTAAGGCACAAACACAATCATGAAAGTACAAAATTTTTCTGTCATTCCTCAGGCAAAAGGCATTTAGGTCCAAGATGACTGTGTCAAGGACCTGAGTCACGTCTGAGGCTCTGCCGCAGTTGGTCAGTGGTTGTGCTCGTCAATGTGGCATGGGAAAATATTGTGTAGTTTCACTGTTGGGAACTAAACCTTAGAAGGAAGAACAGTAGATTAAGACAGCAACTGAACCTTGGAAAGAGAAACAATAAATTAGGTTAATTGGTGGGAACTTCAGCTTTTGGAAGAGAAACAACAGAGACGGTGTTGGCACAGAGTTGGTATCATCAGCCATCGTGGTCTCGGTTTGCGCACTGGCCACACATGAGCCGATGTTGCACTCCTGTGAGATTGCCACTCCTGTGAGGGGGATATAAGAGGTGGTTCTGGGTTGGATGGGCAAGGAGGACAAGATGCACACTGCTTTTATCCCAGGGATGCCCTGGAAAGTGCATGGCCTGCCTGCCCCTCTCACCGAGTACCATGCTCCATGTCTTTCTCCTGCTCAGTGGCTTTTCAGAAATCCAGGTGTTGATACGCACTAATTGCTATTGTGAGCAATAGAATAAAGTTGCTTTGCTTATACCCTTCATGTCTGGGTGTTTGTGATTTCAGGAATCCTCATGAGCCTAGAACATAATTTTTGTGATGAGGAGGGGATTCCCATATCACAAACCATAATATGAAACAGAATTTGGTCATTGCAGTGCACAGCTGCACCAAGAGATGCTGTTCCAAGTATACGGGAGGTCAGGACTCGATCCAAGTGCCTAGACTAGGGATCACTATAGTGTTTTTCTGTGTCGACGGTGTGGCAGGTGCCATAGGCTGATCGGTAGCACGGTGTGGACAATGTGAACATAACTTAAGTGTATCTCTTAGTCCTTTGTGTTTGGGATGCCGCCAGGTGACACCAGTAGAACAAAGCTTTGTTTCATTCTCAATATTTCTGTTGTCACGGCGATGTCCCAGTGCAGTGGTAAAGATGTTCTATAAGAAGGAACCTTGAGTTGCAGCTCTGCCAATGGAGTGACCAGGGTGGACACAGGAGTGGTGGAGCACATTGTGGGACAATTTAGAAACCTGTACAAATATTGGGTCTGAACAATAGGGGGCTAAAGACCCTAAAGAGGTGTTGAAATACTGGGGAGAGTTTGCACAAGCCTCCCATACCTGTTCAAAGAAACAGTTAAATCACATTGGCCAAATAACAAGTTGTTTGTTGTTCACGTACAAGGTCATAGTAGATAAAAACACAAAATTGAAACAACAGCTAACAAATCTACATGCAAAAATAGAACAGCTAAAGGTGGATATGTTACTACAACAGCAACCATTTATAGCTGCAGTGGAACAAGTGGAAAAGCTAGGGAAAAAATGTGCCACGTTAGCAGAAAAGTAGGCCTTTCAAGTAGCCAAGAGATGGAGTAAAAAGAAAGGGATAAGAGCAACTGGACCCCAGGTTCCTTGGAAGAATTTATAGATCATTCAAAGAATGAATAGGGAGTAAACCACACCCCCATACTCGATTACCTTGTATTGCATCGTGAGCCTCGTCCATTTACTCACCACATTGTCTGGTGGTCAGGAGCTAATAAACAAGGGGTCCATACACTTGTAGACATGGGAGTGGAGGTCACAATAATACGTGGCAATCCTGACAAATCGCAGAGTCAGAGCACCCCCGTGTGGGGCTTAGGCAAACAAACCATACCGGGGAAGCTTAACAAATTGAGAATGCAAGTTGGTGATTGGTACCCTCAATCAGCTATCAACAGCTATTCTGTTATGGTTGCCTCGTTTGGTGAATACATCCTAGGTATGGATGTATTGTGGGGCTCTGTATTAGAAATCAGTGGCACCTATCGGGCTTTCAGTACCACACTGTGGCTGCATGCCAGAGCTGTCACTGTGGGACTGATACAGCAGGAAGCAGGTATTCCTGTAGCTACAGAAATTGTGAACACAAAACAGTAGAAGGTTATGGGAGGAGGTGCAGAAATCCAAGTGACAATTAAAGATTTGCTACGAGCAGGAATTGCCTATTATACACATTCCCCTTTCAATAGCCCCGTTTGGCCTGTGAAAAAAAAAACCCAGATGGCAGACGGAGAATGACTGTTGATTATAGGGCAGTAAACAAGAAAACACCCCCCATAACTGCTGCTGTTGATGAGGTTGCAACATTAGTACACCAAATTCAGGCACATCCAGGGATGTGGTATGCTGTAACTGATGTGGCTAATGCATTTTTTAAGATTCCTATTCCTCGTATCACTCAAGATCAGTTTGCATTTACGTGGAGATGAAACCAGTACACTTTTACACATCTTCCCTAAGGATGTAAGCACAGCCCTACTTTTTGTCACTAGGCAATACATCACACTTTAGTGCAACATACCTCATCCGCTAAGGTACAAATTTTACAATACATAGATGATATTTTGATTCAATGACTTTGTTTGGAACTGGTACAACAAGAAGTAGATGCTATTCTTGAATTACTACAGCACTGTGGTGGGCAGTCAACCCCAATAAAATACAGGGTCCAGCTCAGGAAGTTAAATACCTACACATTACGTGCACTCAGGGAGTCCAACAAATCCCAGGGGAAGCCATAGCTAGTATCCGAACCTGGCCCACCCCAGAGGATAAAAAGGGGGTACAGGGCTTTTTAGGGTCTGTTTGGTATTGGGAGTCATATGTGCCTGGTCTAGCAGTGTTACTTAAGCCCCTGTACAGAGTAAATCAAAAGAAGGCCCAGTTGGAAAGGGGACCAGAACAGCCTACCCATTAAGTTCCCAGTCACATCAATATTGTATACTAATGGTCAGGTGTATCAGGCCCAAGCGGAAAATGAATATCTATCTGTGGTGCAGAAACCTGCACTCACATTTCGTCCAGGAGAAGTACAATGGTTAAAAACACATCTGGTGTTAAAAAGTCCAGAGGACCAACAGGTGGTTTTGTATTTATACCCCTGTTTTAGTAGCAAGTGGGTTCATAGTGATAAGTGCTGTACAATAAGTGGTTCTGGGGGATCACTCTCTTTAGGTTTTTGAAACATTGCGTCCTCTACTCATATACTTTCCAGTGGAAAACTTGGATCAATTTTCTTTTGGGTTATGCCCTCTATCTCTATTCAAGGTCCTTCGCAATTTCACTTTTCGGGTGCAAAATATGGTATCAACCTCCTATGCAACCTGGCACCATTGTTGCCCAAGTTATAGCGGCAGAAACAAAGCAGGCAGTTACTGTCGCTGTTGCAGGGGAGTGGCGTTGGTGCCAAGTACACGCTCAACACCTACGCTGGTAAGAGTAAAGGAAGGGAGATGAAGGTGGGAGAGGGGAATAACAAGTCTTCTGTTTGTATCTTGACAGATTATTCCAAACACATGCTGCTTTGGATCGAAATGTTTGGGTGACTCTGGCTAATGCAACCGGATAAGATACCTTATGCTTTAGTACCACCATGGCCCAAAATCCATTCACAACGTGTCTGATTGGCATTCCACTCACTCCCCTTGAGCTGTGGCAATTGTGCAGCAGCATGGCTGCATCTTTGGCCTGTCCAGACACAGGACTGCGGCCACACCTGTCGCAACTTGGGAAATCCCCAGCGTTAACACCACAGGAGTTGCGGATCCTGAGCACCGTGAATGCAGATGACTGTACCACCTTTATCTTTACCAGCACAAGGAATAACACTGTATCTTGGTGGGTCACGATACCATGGTATCAAAATGCTTCACACTGGTGTAATTCAACCACAGCAAATCCAAACACAAGTTTTAATACATACATGCAACTCCCACCAGGTATCTTTTTAATCTGCAGGGACCAAGCCTGGGCCAGAGTACCTGAAGCAATCAAAGGTGGCCCATGTACTTTGGGAAAATTAACCTGCTTATCTCCAAACACAACTGTTGCAATATGGCTTCAACAAAACCAAGTGCACCATTGTCACACACAAAACATACATGCTTTTCCTCCTGATTGTAAAGATACAGTCGAGTTTTGGGATGCTGCCAAAGCAATTACTGCCTCTTGGCTGGCTCCTGGGGTAGCAAGTCCGCAGGCACTCACTAGCTTAAATAAACTTGGTTGTTGGTTAGCAAAGTTTAGCAATGCCAGTAGCACAGCTATATGAGATTTACTAATCACCGTAGGCAACTACTTTACAAAATCAGGCAGCAACTGATTTTCTGCTTTTAGCACATGGACATGGGTGTGACGATTTTGACGGATTATGTTGTATGAACTTAAGTGACCATTCCAGCTCCATACACGCACAACTACAACAAATGCGGACTCTCACTCCACACCTCATTGCAAATACCGTCTGGAACCCATTCTCCAGTTGGACATGTGGAGGGGATTGGCTAAAGAAAGGCTTGGTATTGCTTTGTGCCTTAGGTGTTGGGGTTTTATGTATTATATGTTATATGCCCTGTTTAGTGTCATTAATATGATCTTTAGTACTATGTTACATCATACTGTTGTTCGTACAGTGGAATATCTACGTGTTCCAACCACGGGCGATGCAGTGGCATGTCAGGGACCTGAGTTGTGTCTGAGGGTTCTGCCACAGTTAGTCCGTGGTTGTGCTCGTCAATGTGGCATGGGAAAATATTGTGTAGTTTCACTGTTGGGAACTAAACCTTAGAAGGAAGAACAGTAGATTAAGACAGCAACTGAACCTTGGAAAGAGAAACAATAAATTAGGTTAATTGGTGGGAACTTCAGCTTTTGGAAGAGAAACAACAGAGACGGTGTTGGCACAGAGTTGGTATCATCAGCCATCGTGGTCTCGGTTTGCGCACTGGCCACACATGAGCCGATGTTGCACTCCTGTGAGACTGCCACTCCTGTGAGGGGGATATAAGAGGTGGTTCTGGGTTGGATGGGCAAGGAGGACAAGATGCACACTGCTTTTATCCCAGGGATGCCCTGGAAGGTGCATGGCCTGCCTGCCCCTCTCGCGGAGTACCATGCTCCATGTCTTTCTCCTGCTCAGTGGCTTTTCAGAAATCCAGGTGTTGGTATGTACTAATTGCTATTGTGAGTAATAGAATAAAGTTGCTTTGCTATACCCTGTGTGTCTGAGTGTTTGTGATTTCAGGAATCCTCACGAACCTAGAACAATGACTAACAGGGAAGCTTACTCATTGGCCAAACTGAAAGTATAACATGATTAGGAAGCACTTCAGCCTACAGAACAGTTTTTTACAAGAAAGAAAAATCATCCCAGGACACTAAATACTTAAAGGCATCTCAGCAAAGCAAGTCTCTCCATCCCATGAATCTTACTCTATTCATAAAATATTCACCTGGTGAAAAAAGCCCCAAAGATACAATGCAAAGTTCATCAGCAAAGCACTAAGTGACTGAGAATGCAGTGACTGAAAAGCACTGCAGCAACCCATTTATGAGCATGATTAAGCAGGTGCTTGGCACACACACACATTTGATTATGGTACTACAGTCTAGTGTTTGTGTAATTTAAATACAGTCTCGTGTATTTGAGCTGTGAATATACTCATTAAGAAACTGATAGGAATTTGTTGTGTATTTGTCATTGAGAAAAACAACATCTTCGTGAAATCTTTCTTTGTGGAAGCAGTACAACACTGACTGGTGTTGGGACATTTGATTGTTATTTAAACAATTAACAAAGTTTCATGATGTAAGATTCCTTTCTTTTTAATATCCATTTTTATTACTCTTACCAGCTACCTTCCCAGACTAGTAACATCATAATATCAAGTCCTGAAGCAGAGAAATAACAAAATGTTTATAAAGTCTCCTTTGCCTATGAGTCTGGTATTAGAATTTCCCAATATTAACTGAATGGTAGCAAATAGCCCTAATTGCTAAAGGAAGCAATTTATAAACCAAGGATCATTATGAAGGCATCTTTGTAAACAACCAAGAAGAAATACGTCTCAGAGAATGCTTTTCTTAAGTGATACACAGTTGCTCTCACACAAAAGTACGTATTAAACACTTGCATTTATGTACAATATCTGCAACTGTTAAGCAAAGGTGGAATTTGGCAAGTATTTTGTGGTTTCCTGCTGTTTTCTGGCTCTAAGGTCCCATTCATGATTCATGCATGTGAAAGCATGTGGGTATCAGAACTGTTCTGCAAAGCCAACCCCACACTTCTATGCTAAGTCTCACACTGAGATGTTACAGGTCAAGCTTACTGAATGTTTGTGTTGTTTCCCTCCCTATCACACAGGGAGGGAATGAGCCCTGTTCTCTTAGGGTGAGTGAAAAATCCCTGCTGTGTGGCACTAACTGTTGCTGCCAGGTTTCCCAGAGCCCTGTACCGTGACTGTCACTCTCTGGTGGTCAGGTAGTGCTCCCAGACAGGGAGGCCTGGGATAAAGGTTCAGATAAGGTCGCCACCCTTATCCAGCCAGCACTCACACAGCCACTCTGCTACCGCTGCCCCCCAAACCAGCTGACTCAGTTTACCCTGACTTGCACAGGTAGGTAGGATTCTCTGGGAACGTGCCTGTAGAGGGCTGTGAGCTCTTCTGCCCCCTTCTGTCAGGACTATTTTAGTTACACTTTCCAAAGTAAAATAACTGCTCAGCTGTCCGTGGAGGATATCCTCTGCTGCACCCTGATTCTGAAGCAGGCATGACACTGTAACAAAGCTCTCCACTATTTGATGAGCTGGTACCAGCAGGCAAAAGTTACCAACACAGTGCTAAGTATCACTGCCAGAAGAGACTTTCAAAACACCTGTAGAATCAGTTGGTGGAGTAAAATCATTCCCATTCTATTGAGCAATATATAAATACCTATTTTTAATAAGATACTGGACTTTCAGGATTCTAGAGGGGACTCTGGTCTGAAGGTCAGTGACAATCACTAGTGCTAAGGCTCCCAGTAGGCTGACTAGTGTGGCTACCAGAAAATCATTTATTTAGTTAAATTACAGCATAATAATGGAGAGAATTCCACAAACCTGACTGCAATGCTTATAACCAAAGACAACCAGAAGAGATCAGAATATAAATAAATCATACAAAAAAAAAAGAGAGAGAAAGAAGAAATCACTGTATGCCTGTACTGGTACTTGACTATAGAGTATTTAGCTCATAATTGCATGTTACATTTTTGTAATATGATTTCGTGTTCCCATTACACGTTGCTCATTCTCATCCATTCAGTATCAGTCACCATCCCTTTAAAAACAGTGTGCTGAGGGTGTGAAAAAAACAGTCAGGCAGCTGGTGGCAGTGTGGCCAGGATCATCTTAGATCATCTTTGCTGCTTAAAACTGTAATACAGGATTACATCACTGCTCTTTACACAAAATGTCACTTAGCAGCCTTGACCTGAAACAGATCTCTTCTTCACTTAATCATGACACAGTGCTTGTGGCATAGTCCTTAAATAAGACACAGATGCTTCAGGGAAACCAGTGTGCATGCGTCAGAGAGGAAAAGATGACGACAATTTTTTGGCTAATTGTAGGGTAAACTCAGGATGCTACTAAGTGGGGCTAATGTAATAAGCCACAAATAAAAGCACAAAGACAGGAAAAGCAGGTGAAACACATAGGGAAATAGAGAGTCAGCATGCTGGGTCTCATGGAAATGGGACAAAATACACAGGGACATTACAATAGCTGAACTTGGCAAAACAATCCATTCTTCTCCCAGGACCCTCTTCAAGCACACAGTTTACAAAACTAGAGGGTATCAAGTCCTAGAAGTTGTGAGACTGGCTGAGTAACAACAGGTGAAATAACAGTCTTCTGGTCAACACCTTCAAAAACAATAGTTTTATAACTTTGATGTGTCTAACTAGTCAGAAGGTTTCTGCACTGGTCCAAAAGAAGCAGTTTCCTTCTTACACTAATTTTCTTCCCTGTTTAAGAAAAATAAAATACCTATATCTGCTGAAACTTACAGGCAAGAATTCAATAAGTCTGGGAGAAAAGAGATATATGGAATTCAAACTCTACCTCACATGCTTGCATATATGAGACATGTGAAGTAGTTGTCTGCTGTGGATTCAGTTTTGGGGTTGTCTTTCCATAAAAACAGGAACTGCTTGAGAGGATGGGGGAAGCAATCAATGAACTAGAAAGCATGACTTTTAAAGACCTAAGACTTTCAAAGAAGTTGGCGCAGAAGGTCATACTTAAAAAAGAAATTACAAAGGAGGAAGGGATGTGATAAAGATCTTTAAAAACTCAGCGCACTGCTGCATAGAAAAGAGGGTGATTTATTGAAGTCCATCATACATAAAATTTTATCAGGCAATCCATGCTGCTGCAGGAGACGGGGAGTCTCTCTCAGGAGTCTGTGGAAACTCCCATGTAAAGGCAGGTTTAGGGCATGTTAGGTAACCCTGTGTCAAGACACAGTCATCAATGATCACCTCACAGTATGGCAGGGACCCTTCTGCATCAATTCTCCTGGTATTATGAAGGAAATATTTACTGAGCTGATCATGGAAAAATAATTTATCTCCTATGTGTTGTATAAAAGAAAATAAAAAATTCAAAAATACTCTGGCTGTTATACTTGCCAGTAGACAGCCTTGAGCTGGTCTCCTTTCCAAACTTGAATAGCTGTATTGCTTAGGAAGAGATTCAGAAATTCAGATGTATAAGGAACTGCTTTAGATGCCTACAGCCCCACCTAGACAATAAATTTAGAAAATGTTCTCTCGCCTGAGTAGCCTGCAGAGTAAATGGGTTCTGTGTCCTCTTTTCACCTATGTTTTTATTACCAGTTCAAGAAATGGTAGTGTGGTCTTCTCCAAGTTCTTTGGTTTTATAATTATTAATAGTCTTGGACACACAGTGACTGCAAATTGAGTGTTCTGTATTAGAACAAGCTGCATGTCCTCCTGGAAACGTAGTGAACATATGCCAAGAACAGTCTCCAGCTGAGATAACCAGAGCTCAGCCAGAGGAAGGCTCCCCTTCATCTCACCTGGGGCAGCTTGCTGCCCACAGACCATATTGTCCCTTCTGCACAGGCCTGGGGGAGCAAAGGCAATGCGTAGGCGTTGCAGGAACAGTTGGCACCAGGAATAGGACATGATCTCTCTACTACAAATGTGGGAGGGATGAAGGAGGGAAGGTAGTTGGTATCTGTTCGATTTTACTCTTAAGTGAAAAAAAAAAAAAAGGTGTTTCAAAAGCTTGCTCAGAACTCAGCACTTGCAGGAAGAGAAAGAACTCAGCACACTTTCAGGAAAAGAAAAGGTGTCCATACTTGTGTACTCACACAAGCAACCCCGATCACCCAGGAATCCAGCAGCTGAGAAAGCAGACCTGGTGCCCAGTGCAACACTCCATCTTAGTTGCTCTTGCATATGGTGGCACAAAGCTGAGTTCTTTTGGCTTTTCTAAAGAGAGCAAAACTGTAAGTCTGAAGCATTTTTTTTGTAGATGCATTAACAAAATGCAGGTAGGAATCTCTTTTTCTCTCTGTAGGCCTGATCCTCATCACTGCCAGGTGAACGCATTTCCTTCATTATATTTTACTGCACCTGTCTTACATGTTTGCTTGCTGTGCAACCTTTGAGATCTCTCTTACTTAGTGAACTAGTAGGGCACAGGAGATTTTTAGCCCTGTAAAAATGTGTGCTGAATGTATACAACCTGCCTAGTATCTAATGTATACCTGGTGTATACATCCCAAAATTTGTTCTTGCGCTTTGCAGCAGTTGTCTTAGTACCAGTACAACAAAGGCAGACAGAGTGCAGGACTGGTAATCCTGCATCTCCTATCACACCTAGATGGCCCACAGATGTCCACACCAGGGCAGTGCCTAATTTGGGCCAGCACCGCAGAACACAGATTCACTGTCGTGCTTCTCCACGGGGGGCGTGTGTTGCCCAAGATTCGGCTGCTCTTTGGCAATCCAGCGGTGACTTGGCTTTGCTGTCTTCTGCTCTGTTCGGGAACCTGCTGGCAAAGCAATTTCTGTTCTGCTTCTCAGCTCTTGGAGGGGCTGAAGGACTACCAGGTACTCCCCATGAGGCCCGAGATCTCTCCGGGCATCCGGCAAAGGCAACCAGTGCCCGCACCTGTGAGGCTTTGCAAACCGCTGTCTCCGCTGCCTCCCACCAGCTGAGGGCTGGTGCGGGCGCTGCTCTGTGGGCACAGCCGATGGGGTGTCCCGGCTGTATTCCTGGGAGGTGGAGGCGCCTCTTTCACCCCTGACAATGCTACCCGTGACAGCTCCCGCATCCCCACGGGCTCCGCGTTGGCCCCGCACCCGCATCCCTGAAGCTCCGCCGGCCGAGGGAGCGTGGTGGAGCTGCTCCCTGCCGGCAGCACCGCGGCACAGCGGCAGCCACCCGGGAGAAGGGGCGGGATGGTTTTGGTTGTGGGGGTTTGTGGTGGGTTTTTTTTTTCATGGGTGGGGGTGGCTTGGCGTTTTTTGGTTTTGGTTTGTTTTATTTATTCTGTTTGGTTTGTTTGTTTATGTTCTGGACTTTTTGTTTGTTTGTTCGTTTGCTTTTATTGGTTTGGGCACTGTCAATAGAGACTGCTGCCCCTTGCTGCTGGACAGGAATTCCCACTCCCCTTACAGACCTGCTGCTGGCTCTGGTTATGGTAGGATTTCATTTTGGGTGCTCCTCAGCAAGATCCATTTTTGGTCACACCTATACGTGCACTGTTCACATAACTCCTTCCAAGGTCACTGGGAGGGTCACATTCCAAAAAAACCTATGTATCTCAGATGGATGGCCAAACACACTGGAGTTGAAGCAAATCTCTTATGCTTTAAAGCAACAGAGTTTTAAACTGATTGGTACTATGGGTGCTTGAGACCAGACACCCCCTGGCATGTAGTATTCAGATATTGTCAGTCTTTGACCTTTTAAGTTTTTTTTGGTTTTTTTTTAAATACACCCTAAGACAGAGCTTCCTCTATGCATACATCACAAATTAATACATCTGTATCTCTACCACCTGCAGCAATACCATTACTGACTTTGTGCAGCACAGTGCAGCTGCAGGGTTTCAATTTAAGCAGGCATCCTACTTTCAGCTTTCCCCTTTCTTATCCCAGCCCCGTTGCCTGTCATGACACCTCGAGGAGAAATGCATGTTCCTTGGCCTTTTACATGATCTAATCTGAATTTTCTTTGTGGCCTTTTTGGTTTGTCATCAGGTCAAAAAAAAAAAAAGGAGACAGATCTAAATCTTTGTTGCTTATCTGCACAAATCCACAGCCTTCCTTTGGATCTCCAGGTGGCCCCTGTGGGGGGATAGCTGGCCCAGGCCCAGCAGTGCCCCTCAGCTGCTGGCCAGCCATGCCAGGGCCATGCGGGAAGGTCCCCACTAGTACTGCTGCAGAAGGGATCCCCGTGTAGTCTCACCTACTGTCCCTAACGATTCATCCCTGCCTCACAGACAGGCTGGGAGGGCACCCAGTATAATCCCTCTTGCCCAGCATGTCTGGACAGCTCTTCCCCCTGTTGACCTCTAGATTTGGTAGTAAAATGGTAGAAAAAACCAAACCAGTCAAAGGGCTGCAACTTTTGTGTGCAAGGTGAAATGAACAACAACCCTGCCAATGGCCCAGAAAATGGACTCTGGTGCATAAGTTTCAGGCATTCAGTGGATCTCCTGCAGCTGACTTTGCTGCTTGCTTCTTACAAAATATGGGAAGGCAGTAACTTAGACCTTCTACCTATTGCTTTCCAGTATTTGATGAAAATATAACAGCTCTGAAGAACAAGGAACTGAATGCTTTACATTACTAGAAATTATGTTTGAAAAGGGTGCTGGCTGCACTGCACCCACAGCAGTTCACAAGAAGTGTTGTGACCATCAGCTGTATGGTTTAATGTCAACATCTTAAAGGATGTTGACATCATGACTTAATGATATTAATTTTCAGATCCAGAAGACTGCAGACTGCACAGTGCCACCAAAACCTCGCTTTTCAGCTGAAGAAATCCTACTTCAAACTGAATCTGAGTGTATAAGTAGAAGCAGAGATGATCATGCTAACTGCCATGATCTTAGATGTTAAAAGTCAAACGACCTGACACCACTGTGTTTAAAAATGGTCATTCAATGAAAAGTAAAACATGCCGGTGAGTAAGAGAAACTGAGGAGATTTTTTTGCAAAAAGAAGCCTATCAAGGTTTTCTTCATAATATCCTGTATATGTGCTTTCGTGTCTATTGTTAAGATCTTCATCTTTCTCTGACATCCATGTGGGCATACACTTGCAACTCCCCAGTGCAAAGCTAATTTGCAGTTGAATGAAATGTGGTGTTCTCGGCTTCTTTTGGGGTCTGTTCTGGAATTTATGAAGCTACAGAAGTGCTGTGATGGGGTCTTGAAACTAATACAAGCAAGATGGGTTGAAATTAGCTTCTCAAAGCTGGCTTTGTTCCATTTGAGTGGCTTTATCTTTAACAGCCTTTTTGTGTGGAAGATACTCTGCAAAAGGAAATGATCAATCAATGTTTTGTCAGTAGACTACACTTAGACCCAGGAGAGCTGAGCTTTCCTGAAGGGGATTAGCTGTGTTTCAAAATGAGAAAGATTGTTTGGTATTTTCCAATTGAGTCTCAACACATGTTTTTCTTCATTCTTCTATTGAATCCAGCAATAGGTTTTAATAATTAAATGTGCAAAATTTAGCATAAAACTTAAATAATCTTAAGCTCGTTAATGTTAACTATATCAAATCATAACAACCCAAGGATCAAATCAGAGCCTGTTAATGAAAGTGTAGAACAGGGGTTTCCTTTCACTTCAACAAACAGTTTGGTACTTGCAATACTGTAGTTTTAGAACTTTGCTAAGACAGAACTCCCTAGCTGTTAAACGAAGCAAAATAATAATAACTATTTGTTAAATATTTCTGCCACTATCTATAACATCTAAAAAATATTTTGCAAGCATTTAGACTAAACCTACTATACAAAGTGGAAAGGCAGAGGGACAAAAATGTTCTGGTAACTCAGTTACAGAAAAAAGAATTAAAATTGGCAGGCTCTTGTATGATGAGGTTAGAACACTAACTAATTTTCTGAAAAATTTATAATTATATCCTTTTTTCCTTTTCCAGTATCTTGACTTAAAGCTGCTTTGCTCTGATTTGTTATTTGCTTCAGCAAACCTTGGAACAAAGTCCATTTCATAGCTTCAACCAATTTGTGGCTGCATATGTTTTGTCTTAGTCACACATGAAGTAAATACATGTGAATGAAATCTAAACTTGCTTTGGAAACTGGATAAATTCAGGCCATAAAAATAGATATGCTGTGTTAAAGAACATGGTTAAAATCCTGTCTGCACTAAAAAGAAGAAATAATTATTGCTGCATCAGACATCTACATTGTTAGTCTCAGTTCAAGAAGACTGAGCCCACAGGTCACTTAAGAGTTTTGTCTTTTTCAAAATAAAACTTTATATTGTTTTATAATTAGAAAAAGTCATAGGTTTGTTTGTTGGGGATTTTTTTTTCTTGATAGAACTTGCTTTTCTTTTTGGTATCATTAACAAATCAGGAAACCACAGGGAGAAAAAAAGTTTTGTATCATTTTAAAAGGAAATAACCATGTGTAAGAAGTTCAGATTTTGCTAAATTCACAGCAAGCACAAATATCAATTACTGATTAAAAAAACCGTGGTTTTTTATTGATAAAGAACATTCTTCTTAAATCAGAGTTTACCCTAAAGACAACATAAGAGCTTCCAGCAGATTTCTCAATGTCAAAGCTGGCAAAGCCAAACCTAAATTTGTTATAGCAAACACATTGCAAATGAGAAGAACATTGATGTCAACAATGAAACACAGTATGATCATTCACTGAGTCATACTGGGGAGGTGCAAGCTTTTAACTTAATTTCCAAGAAGTTGTTCTCTGCAGACCTACTTGTTGAACTCTGTTTCAACAGGCTGTGCATTTCTTAGCATAACAGCTGTGGAAAATACAAATATGTTATCTCTCCTTCTTTGCTTTTCAAAGCCTTTTGATTGTTGCTCTCCAGCATACATTTGCATTGTATGTGTCATATCAAAGGGAACAGAATGGCAGCCACTGAAGCAGTGGCTTTGTCATTGGGTTTGCATTTCAAAGTGGAAGAACCATTTCCTGTATTTACTTCAAAGCAGCCAGCCCTTGTGCCTTAGCACTTCTCCTATGTTCTGTTGAGGGCAGGCCAATACCAGCAGCAGTGGGAAATACATTAAAGATAAGGTTAGTCCCATGTCAAACAGCACTTTATGCAAACTTAAATCTTTCACTTCTCCCTTGAGAAGTAAATGGGTATTTGTGAGACTGCAGATTGTACAAAGCAAAGCACAGACTCACTATACATAAAGCAGAACAAAGCAGGCTCAGCCTGTCTCCCAGAAATACTTCCAATAGCTGTATGAAACCAAACAGGCCATCTCTCCCAACTATTTCAGTTTCTATTTATCCATCAGTATGTTTTGAGTATGCGTTCTTATTAATACTTTAGTATTTCTTCCTTGCTGTCCTACTACATGCTCCAGATTCACCAATATATGCAACTGGCTTTATTAGGATGAACCTGGAGCTAGCTCCGGCAGGAGTGTCCTGGAGCAGAGGATCACAGTCAGAGAAGCAGAGGGAGTTTTCCTAAACTGGCAGAACCTCCAAGTTAGCAATGACAGAGGGACTCCAGACCCTGGGCAGGAAGAGCTGAGGCTCTGAGGGACAGCAGGTATCCCCCTTACGGACAACAGCCCCCAGTGGAGCACGAACGAGCAGGATGGGCAGCCAGGGCATCTGCTCACTCTGCTTGAAAAAGCAGCTTCTGAGACAAAACAAAAAGCAGTGGCAGGGCCCCAAGGAAAAGCCCAGCAAAACAATGTGTGCTGTTGTACTGACTGCTCTCACCGAAAGTTAAAGAAGTGTGCTGAAAGATAAACTCATGTTCAGTTACTCTTGAATGCATCTACACCACAAATCTGTATACTGTATGTTACTGCCTTTTGATTACAGCAATAATGCACCAATATGGGTGCTGTGACTGTTAGGTGCTGGCTGGTGCGTGGGGAACTGGATGGTGCTCAGAGCTGGCCAGCCTGCTTCCATGGAGTCTGATAAAACACAAACTAGATAAAGTAGGAGGAAAAAAAAATCTATAAATGAGCAATTTAATTAAGGTATTTGGAGAACAAATATGATTTGCAGAGAGAAATCTTACTGGTACATCCTTTTCTCTCTAGGGTCTTGAAAATACATTTTCCACCCTTTTTTATGTCTGACAGTAACGAAGTGCTCTGAAAGAAAATTAAAATAATACAAGCCTGGTATTATACATGATTTTTCTCCCACAACAACTCCCAGTCTTATCCTTCTTTATCCTCATTTTTCTGTCTCAATAGCTTTCTAAAATGGACTCTATCATCATTTTAAAAAAAGATACATCAAGAGTTTGAGTTACACTTACCTTATGTAAGAGTTTGCCTGTTCCCCTGTAAGGCAGGAAAAAGCTTTAATAAAAACAGCATGAATGAATTCACACCTGAATAAATACCCGAATATCAGAGGATACCTGAGATATAGCACCTTCTAAATAAGGGAAGAAGTGATAAATTCAACTCAGGTCTGGAATGTCTGTGCAAAACCTGCTTCCTTTGCTACTTAGCTCCTGCGTAGTCTGTGAAGAAGGGTTCTTTCCTTTCTTCCCCGCAGGCAGATGCTGGGGGGGTCCAGACCCTGAATGTGTATCCTGTGGACATGGCCACAGAGTATTTCTGCCAGGGCAGAGATACAGAAACCGTACTTGAAAGGTGCCCCCTATACTTCATTCCTAACTCTAGATCCTTACAGTAGGTCCTAAAAAACAGTAGGGAGGAATGTTACAAGTGTCTGTGTTGTCTACAGATTTGGTGAGGAAAAAAATGAGAAAAAGTAATCCTGTCATCTCCAGTGGAGTACGTCACATCTTCACATCTTCTTCTGATTTAGTGTTCGTATGTACAGGAGATGTACCACCAGCGCCGACCCAGGTCCTTCTGCCCCACGGTAAACAATCCCTTCATCCTGTACACTCTCAGGTGTACAGGAAATGACCATCCCCTGTCAGCTCAATAATTTGAACACCTGGATGCAGGGAGCACACTTAATCCAGCATTATGCAAAATCCTGAATAAGGTGGTCCTAAGAACAATTCCCGGTATTATTTGAATGAGTTTCAGTGTCTTCTGACCTTGCTAAAAATTTCATAAGTAGTAAAGGAACTTTCTGCAAAAAAGATACGTGCACTAAAACACAAATATAAATGCATATATCCAGATGACTATACATAGGTAGGTTTAGTGAGGAATGAAATGAATTGTTTTCCCCAGCCAAATAGTTAGTTCAAATTCCTGCAATTCTCTTCTGAAGTGATTTCTTAAATGACTTCTTAGTTTTTAATCATCATTCATTGCTTACCTCAGTTTTGAAGGAGTATTTATGAGACTTTTTCTTAAAGGAAATTTTTTCTTTCCACCAGTTCAGTTTTGGTGGTTCTTAGGTATACTATATAGCAAAGTAGGATGACTCATTTAAATTGTTTTGCTAAAAATTCTACCCTTAAAAGCTATGCTACAGTTCCCGTTTTTTAAGAAAGGATAGATAGATATGAAGACAAGGGTTTTTTTGAGATCAACACAGTCTAAATATATATTTTTTTTTTTAAGCTTGGGTAGAAATGAAGTCATTTGCACATCAAGCCATTTAGGAAGAAACTGGGAGAAACACACTGAACGTTCCCCTGTTTTTGCCCACCAGTCTGCTGTGGTGGGCTGTACCACCCCCACCAACCCCAGTAAAAGCCACTTCTGGACAACATGCCAAGTGGTTCTGCAGGTTGTCCATGTTTAGCAGCACCGGTGGGAACTTCCTCGGCCTGCCTGGCTCCCTTTCCTGCTCACCCATCCAGGGAGAGCCACCAGAGAGTCTGAGAGAGAAAACAGTTATTTTTCCTGTCCTCTGATTTTTTTTCTTTTTTTTTTACTCCATTGTGAGTTTTTTATCTACTCAGGACACTTTCTCTCCACCTTCATCTGCTAGGTTGTATCTCTACAAGTATAAAATTATAGCTCTGTACTTTTTTTAATTCCTTCCCATATCATTACAGTGAACAGAGGAGGAGAGGATCCTGCTGCTATAGTTGTTTTCAAGTCTGAGAAAAGAGCAGCAGAAAATCCAATAACTGCACCAAAGCTGAGCTGATAAGGGCATGATAGAGTGAAAGGGAGGCAGAATTTAATACATAGACAGCAGAATTAATTTTTAGAAAAGTATCTTTTTTAGACTGCTTGAGCCCATCACTTCTCCCTTGCAAATGTTTTATGGGAGACAGGAGGCAGGAGGAATAAAAGGGTTAAGAACAAGGACTAAGCCTGTCAAACCAGGCAGGCTAGCTAGAACAAATGGATCCTTTCAGGCTAAGTTGGATTTGTTCAGTGCAATGTTTATAGTTGGGCAATAAATACACAAAAAGCCTTACAATTTTGCCAAGGAGCTAGAAATATCCTTCAGGCCAAGTCAAAGCCTCTTTTTTCTAATTTGAGACTCCAGTGCAAACTGAAATTCCCTCTCACACAGATGCACCATTTGTTTTTCTGAACCTTAAAATAAGCTTTCAGGAACTTGGTACTGAATAGGAGCTGAGCCAAAGACCATCTCAGCCTTCCCCTGATGGCAAGCACCCCAGGAAGCAGGAGACAGCTCCACATTCATGTGCTGATGGGGCACTCAGAATATTCTTCAGCACAGGCCTTTTTCAAGTGCTTCCTCAGCCACCCTTCTGTCTCTACAGTGGCAGTTTTACTATGCTTCAAGCAATAAACAAACCTGTCATTTATACCTTCAAATTACAGACTTGAGGATGGCAGTCAAGTCAAAAAGTTGCTCATAAGGTGACTCTCTGTTAAGAAGCACTGAGGCACCCATCTGCCAGCCTGAAAGAGAGGCACAAGAAGTATGCTGCCTAAGAGGGCCTAAAATCTGTGATGCTGCCAAGAGGGTACCCCAACTTGTCAAGACCATGGGCTACTACCTACTATAACTGTTTCATATGGATAAAAATGATGTCACAAGACAAAAAATGGGCAGGATCAGGGAAGACTATAAAGCCCTGGTAAGGCAGGTGAAATATATCAGTACCCTAGTCATCCTCTCATCTATACTACCAGTTAGAGAAATGGGGACAGCCAGAAGCAGACACATAGCACACTGACTGCTTTAGCTGCATGTCTCAGTTTAATGAGACAGAAGTGTTTTGCTAAGGAGGATGACTTATGAGGAAGACTCCTCTCTCTAAGCAATCATAAATCTGAAATAGAGGCTCCAATTGAGAAAGTGTGGAGAAAGGAAAAATAACAGTCCTTTATTAAAGGATATATGTGTATTGGCAGAACAACAAAAGAACACAAAACAAAACCCTGAACAATAACCCTATACTCAAAAATCCCTTTCAGTGAAAAGTGAACAGTTCAGTTTGTGCTTTTGGGTGCAATTCTACCCACAGTCAGCAGGGGGCGCTGTTGGATCTCTGGAGGTGCAGAGCCTGCAGTGCTCGGGGGTGGCCGACAGGGGGCGCTGTTGGGCTCTGGCGGTCGCCCCGTGGAGGCCCCTGGTGTGCTGGGGGAGCCGAAATGGAGCCCTTCCCTCCCCATCACTGGGATGGGGAAAAAGNCTGTGTGACTTCTCCTTCCTTCACTGATGTGCTCAAAAACTGCTGCCAAAAACACAGGAGCGGGGGAGGGAAAACAAAGGCGACTCTCTTCCCAAATAGTTCTCCAATGAAGTCCAAGCAGGTCCACCCAGGTGGGAAGGTGGGGGAAGGGGTAGAAATACGGCGCCAGCAAGCCAGGGCCCGAGTTAAAAAAAAAAACAAACGAGCCAGGCTGAGAATAAAGCAGCCTCCCCGCTTTTCCAATGCACACCTTCACACAGTTCCCGTAACCAAGAACTGTGCCTCATTCCCCCTGCTCTGGGAGAGGGAAAAAAAAAACCAAAAAAACCAAAACAAAACAAAGAAAAGACTCTCCTAGCCCCTCCCCAGGCCATTAGCCTGGAATGTCAATCTACTGGCCAGTTCTTTTGTGTTAGTCAAATACCCAAGGCAAAACCAGCCTGCCCAATCAAACATCCCTCCCACACAGTGGGGCAGGGGGAAGGGAAAATTCCGTGTTTAGTTTTTTAGAACAAATGAACCCATGACACTGCACTAGCATAGCTCACAGGACATTCCCTGTGAATACAGCTGCCATCACAGTTCAGCTCACACAGCTGGCCTGGAGGCAGTAAACACCAGAGGCTGGAACTTTAAAACATCCTGCAAACAGCAGCATTGACAAATGTAAACACTGAATTTTTCAAAGGTATGCAGATTTAAGCAGTGGTACTAATTTTCAGAATTGCAGAGTAAGGCAGGTCTATCCAACCTGACCTTTCTTGGCAGAGCTGCTCAGGTTGGAGAGCCAAGTACCATTTGCTTCCTCTGTTAGGGAATGTGCAGGTCCCCTTGAAAATGCCCAAGAGCCAAGTTCCTTCTGGGTGCACATTTTCCTTCCCTGACTGGAGAGGGAGGCTCAGGCAGCCAGGTTCCTAACATCAGCATCTTAAGTAAAAGCCTGGTACTTAGTCCAAACTAGACTCTTTAGCCCTCCTAAATCAGGGGTACTGGTACATGGTCAGACCCAAGAACCAAAAGCAGTGCTTTCTCCCCTCAAGTAACCTATTGTCATGTATTGCAGGAAACATTACTTCAACAAGGGTATTTCAGAGCTGGGATGTAATAATGTGAATTACTAAGATACTGTATTTTCAGCTTTTATTAGAAAAAAAACAAGACTTCACTTTTACATTTCAGATTATTTTTATACAAGGCCTTTCTGTTAAAGCTTTAGATTATCTAAAAAGTGTTTACACAATTCACACCTGCATGAAGCTTTGCAAGTCACACCATAGTCACCAAACAGCTATATTGCACAAAGATCCACACATTACCACACCATTTTTAGCTTAGTCTACATTGTAAAGTGCTGTTTCATAGGGATAAACTTGAAAAAATAATTATCTGGATAGGCAAGTACTGCTGAACTGCATTTTTGAAAGTTGACACTTCCATGATAGTAGAAAAAGTATCACAGCATGTTGTCAGTGACTCTTTACAGTGTGTTTTTATTCATCTTCCAGGTGAACCAACAAATGCCAATTATACAAAAGGAGAAGTCACAGCTACTGAAGTGAGAATCCCTTCTCCTGGGTCTACTTGACTGCTGCACTCAAACAAGTGCCACCTACTCAACAGAGTATGGAAAAACAAGGGAGAAGAAGCTTCATCAACATCAGCTTAGTGTCAACCAAAAAAGGCAAATACAGTTTTAGGGCTATGGAAAGAAGGAAAACTCAAAGTGTTCTCATCCCTCAGAGCAACAGACTGCCTTATGGAGGGCTTCTTCAGTCAGCCTCAGAAGGCGAGAAGAGTGCAATGGCTTCAATCCAGCAAGAGGAAAGATGAAGGAGAAGGAATGATGGAAATGAAAGGTTATGATGATAATCACCTATCACAAAAGAAACTACCTAAGGGATAATTAGTGGTGGACAACTTGCTTTTTCTCCTGTAGGAGAAAATTCCAGAATGCTTCGCATGTGCTGCCCGGGACATTAAAGTGTTTCTTTCATGTTCCTTTGCAAAGCCCACATTGAAGCTGGGAAGTGCACTTCCACACAGCCTTACCAAGACAGAAACACCTGGAGGTGAGATCCAGACAAGAAGTTGCCCTTGCTCAGCCTTTTTAGTCCCAAGTGGGCTGTCACGCTCACCTTGGAGCAGGTAACATTTCTGCTGATTTTTTCTGACAGTGGCCACCAGTCAGAGGCTTAGGAGAGAGAACACTGGGAGGGGTGGATCTGTACAGATCAGATCAGAACAACAGTTCAGACAGCAAAGACCACAAAAGTTTTACATTATGGCCTACATTCATTTAACTGTATTGTGATTTTCAGGTCCCATTTCACAGCTCTACAGCTGTGTACATGACCTTAGTAAGCATACTTCACACACATTCATCAAGATGCAACACTATCCCCAAATTACAAAGCATATCCCCAAATTAGAAAGCATATCCCCAAATTAGAAAGCACCAAGTATTTATCACAAACATCCTGCACTTTAGGTCCTTACTTTTCCACAAGTTGACAGTGCAAGAAAACCTATTTTTTATGTACGGGTTTCTATAAATAGAGGCAGTCCACTACCATGTCCCGTAAGATCATGTAACAGATCCACCTGGAAGATGTCAAAACTTACAGAAGACAAGAAAGTGATCAGGGACAGTCAACATGGAGTTCACCAAAGGCAAACGCTGCCTGACTCACTTGATGGTTTTTTGTGACCATGTGACTGCATCAGTGGATAAGGGAAGAATGACAGATATCATATACCTGGACTTCTGTATGGCTTTGATAGGATCCCCCACAACATTCTTACCTCCAAACTTGAAAGATATGGGTTTGATTGGATGGACTGTTCAGTGGATAAGGAAGTGGCTGGATAGCCATATCCAAAGAGTCACAGTGAACAGCTCGATGTCCAAGTTCAAACCAATAATGAGTAGTGTCCTTCAAGGGTCTGTACTGGCACCAGTCTCGACATGGGTCTCATGACGTTCCCCAAGACTGAGCACAGGGTCCTGCGCCTGGACCCAGGTAATTCCCAGTATCAGTACAGACTGGGGGATGGAGAGCAGCCCTACACAGAAGGTCTTGATCCTCACGGTGAATGAAAAATTGGCCATGACCAGCAATGTGTGCTTGGAGCACATAAAGTACCTGGGGCTGCTGGGTGGCCATCTGTTCCCACTCTGTTCCATCAAGACCCCATCTGGAGTACTGCATTCAGCTCTGGGGCCCTCAGTACAGAGGAGAGACACAAAAATTGTCAGAGGATTGGAACACCCACCTCTCCTGTGAAGACAGGTTGAGAGAGCTGGAGTTGGTCAGTCTAGAGAAAAGAAGGCTCTGGAGAGACCTTATTACAGCCTTTCAATACATAAAAAGGGCTTAAAAGAAAGATGGAGGGAGAAGGAGACTTTTTACCAAGGCCTGTAGAGACAGGATGAGGGGCAGTGCTTTTAAACTAAAAGAGTTTAGATTGGATATGAGGAAGAAATTTGTAACAATAAGGGTGCTAAGACACTGGAGAAGCTTTCCCAGGGAAGCTGTGGTTTCCCATCTCTGGAAAGGTTCAAGGTCAAGTTGGACATGGCTTTGAGCAACCTGGTTGAGTGGAAGGTGTCCCTGCCATGACATGAGCATTGGAACTAGATGGTCTTCAAAGGTCCCTTCCAAACCAAGCCATTCTGTGTTTCTATGATTCTAGGAAAAACTATTGTGTGATCCAGTGTTTAACATTACAGGAAATAAAATTTGAAAGGAGACATCCTTTAAGGCAGAAATTAGGTCTCAAAACTTAATCAGTGCACTTTTAACATTCTTACTAAGAAAAACCCAAGCTGCTACTAGATAAAAAAAATTAACCTATAATAGACAGTATTAAAAGAAATACCTGATTCAAGTTCACGTAAGATTACTCATGTCAATAACTCCCTTGCTTTTGCTTAAATACCAAGTACTATTATTCACACATGCAAACACTTCTGGTTTTTTGCCTCCAAATTCTGACATGTAAGGTAAAATTGCACTTCATTTTAAATAGCTTATAGTAAAAGCCTGGAAGAGTAAAGAAACTTACCATTATGCCACCAACTATATGACACCATGTGTCAGAACTTGAGTTTTAGTGTACAATCACATTAAAGGTATACAACATGCAGTCAGATTCAAGTTTATCCTCCTCTTTCCAAGTATAACTTAAATGTTAAACAGCATTTCTGATTTCTGAGTTCTTCCTGTTCTATATTGTATTTTTTTAAATGCTATTTTGTGCTGAAAGGCCCAGTTGGTGCTCAGGGGTTAACTGGAAAGCATTTGACCCCACAGAGGCATTCAGGCAGATTTCTTTAAAGAAGAATAGCAATCACACACTGTCAGCTTTGACTTCATTAAATACAAAACTGAGTATGTAAGGATTTAAGTTAAATAAAAGGCAGATTTCTACCCCTGAAGAGTAAGTTTTGGTTGCTAGTCCTGAAGATTAACTTTTGGTTTCTAGTCAAACTTCTTCCCTGCTTCCCCCAGGAAAAAAGCCTGTGGAGGACAGCATTGCACAGATCACAAGAAAGGCAGGAGAATTCCTTTAGTGCGGAAAGCACCTGGACCATTTATCTCAAAAAAACATGGACCAGAGGCTTGTGAGCAACACGTAAGTAGAATATAATTAATCAGGACTGAAAACTAAGGTAGAATTCTTCTGCTTTCATTTTCCATCTCAGAACAGTAACGGGAAGAGATTACTGCACTAGATGTCATCGTCGTACTCGCTGTACTTTTCTATGACAGCTTCCTCAAGATGAACTGCTGCACCACCCATTAAAGCAAATGCTGGGTACATTATGCCAGAGCAATCCACCTCACACTCATAAAGGCATTTCATACAGCCTGCATCATAAAACCCTACCCTGCCTCTGTCACAGTCAAGGCAAATGCCCAAGCACGATGGCAGGGGAAGGATTCTGCTTGCTGGGTCCTTGGGAGCAGCAGGTGTAGTAGGGATAAAGAACTTCTTCATGCCTAAAGTGACCAGTGTGCAAGGCTGTGATGAGTCAAAGAAGGCATCTTCACTCCCACTGTCATGACCACTGTCTTGCTCGTATCTGGAACAGAAAAACAACCATGTGCATTTGTCAAATTCTGAAGCAATGTGAACTGGAGAAAACATGTTTGTAAGACAGGAAACACCACACGATCACCCACAAAACCCTCAAAGAATATCAGAAAATCACGGAACACCCTGAGTTTGAAGGGACCCACAGGGATCATCAAAGTCTGACTCCTGGCCCTGCACAGGCCAACCCCAATAATCACACCATGTGCCTGAGAGTGTTGTCCAAGCACTTCTTGAACTCTGTCAGGCTTGGTGCTGTGACCACTCCCCTGCGAAGCCAGTTCCAGTGCCTGACCACCCACCCTCTGGGTGAAGAACCTTACCCTAATATCCAGCCTAAACCTCCCAACACAGCTTTATGCCGTTCCCTTGGGTGCTGTCACTAGTCACCAGGAAGAAAAGATTTGTACCCGCCCCTCCGCTTCCCCTCAGTCTCCTGTTCCCCAGGCTGAACAAGCCAAATGACCTCAGATGCTCCTCATACGGCTTCACCTCTAGACCCTTCAACATCGTCATAGCCCTCCTTTGGATGCTAACAGCTCAATGTCTTTTTTGTGCTGTGGTGCCCAAAACTGCACATAGGACTTGAGGTCAGGCTGCCTCAGTGCAGAGGAGAGCAGGACAATCCCTTCCTCAGCCGGCTGGTGATGCTTTGCCTGATGTCCTCCAGGACATGGTTGGCCCTCCTGGCTGCCAGGGCACTGCTGACCCATATTCAACCTGCTGCNTGACCCATATTCATCCTGCTGCTGACCAGGACCCTCAGGTCTCTTTCCATGGCACTAGTCTCCAGCATGTCATTCTCCAGTCTGTACGAACATCCAGGGTTGCCCCATCCCAGGTTTAGAACTCAGCACGTGTCTTTCTTAACCTTCACAGGGTTGGTTATTGCCAAGCCCTCTAACTTATGGAGCTCTCTCTGCAGGTCCTTTAAGGGAATAAGCATCCTCTCCCAATTTAGTATCAGCAGCAAATTTATCTAATGTACCTTTGAGTCCTGTGTCCAAGTAATTTGAGAAGATATTGAAGAGAACTGGGCTGAGGATAGAGCCCTGTGGAACCTCACTAGTGACCAGTCACCAGCCTGACATTACCCCATTCACTGTAACTCTTTGTGCCCAACCCATGAGCCAGTTGGTTGCCCAACACACAATTTATTTAGGCAGCAGTGCACTGGGTGTTTCATCCAGAAGGATCCTGGGAGAGACAGTACCAAAAGCTTTACTGAAATCCAAAGAGATTACAACAACTGTCTTCCCTTGGTCAGCTAGGTGGTTACCTTTGTCATGAAAGAAAAGTAAGTTTTTCAAGGACTTCCCCTTGGTGAACCTGTGCTGGCTGTGACTGATGACTGCACTGTCCTTCAAGTCTTGTTCAATAACTCCCAGAATAATCTTCTCCACAATTTTACCAGTCACTGAAGTGAGACTGACAGGCCTGTAGTTACCAGAGTCATCCTTCCTGCCCTTCTTGAAAACCAGGACATTTAACAGCTTCCAGTTGACTGAGACCTCTAAAGACCATCGAAACACCAGCAAGATCTCACAATTACACCAACCAACTCAGTACCCTAAGGATGAATCCCCTCAAACCTCACAGACTTCTGGGGATTCAGGAATAGAAAATCCTGCACAAGTTTGGGGTTGGCTGGGAGTTGATCATTCTCACAGTCATAGTCCTCAAGCTCTGGGACCTCTAGAGCCCATCATTCTGGTGTTGAAAACTGAGGTGAATAAAGCACTAAACACCTCTGCCTTGTCTATGTCCCTGTTAGTGAGGTAACCATCCCCATCCTGTAGTGGGCCAATGTTATTTCTGACTGCCTTTGGATACTAAATTTTTTTTTAAAAAACCCTCATTTTATTGTCCCCCACAATACTGGCCAGCTTCAACTCCAATTGGGCTTTGGCCACATGAATTTTCTCCCTACAGCAGCAAGTGGCAGCTCTCTATTCCTCCCGTGATGCCCAACCTTCCTTTCATTGGTCTTACTTTCTTTTTTTGCCTTAAGTCTAGAAGATCCCTGCCCAGCCAAGCCAGCCTTCTGCCTTGCCTGCTTGACTTCTGAAGTTTCGGAATTGCCTGGTCCCGTGCCGTTAGGAGGTGGTAATTAAAAAATGACCAACATCTTCAATAGCATTTTCCCAGGGGACCTTACTCACTAGTCCCCTGAGCAGACTGAAGTCTGTTCTACTCCTGTCCAGAGTTGAAGCTTTGCTGGCTCTTTCCCTCCTGAGAACAGAGATTTTAAACTTGATTACTTTGTGGTAATAAGGAACAAATCCAGGAGGGCACCTTTCCTAGTTGGCTCCATTAGTACCTGTACCATGAGGTTATCATCCACGTTTTGTAGAATCTTCTGGACCCGTTTGTGCCAGCTGTTTGTGCTCCCTATTAACATCTGGCAAGCTGAAGTGCCCCTTAAGGACAAGTGCAGTTGATGGGGAGATGTCCCCTGGTTCCTTAAAGAATCAGTGTTGTCACCTTTGCTGGGTGGCCTGTAGAAGAGTCCCAGGACGCCTGCTTTGTTTGTCCCTCAATCCTTACCCAGAGGTTCTCAGTCATGCCATCACCAGCTGCAAGCTCCGTATGTTCCAGTCGGTCCATTACATACAATGCCACCCCACGGCCTCGCCTGCCCTGCCTTCCCTCCTGAAGAGCCTGCAACCATCCAACGTGGCACACCAGCCACAGGCCTCCTCCCAGCTGGCTTTGCTTACACCATTGATACATACCCAACCCAGGAAGGAAGGTGCATTTAGTAGGTGGAGAACACTCACTTGGGCCACTTCAAACACTAAACTCTAATAAGGATGAGATCACAAAAGGCTTTACTAAGAAGCGGATGTGACTAAACGTACCTATGCAAGGCAATCATTAATGAACCTACACGTGCAGTAAATTAACTAATTTGAGAAGTAATTTAGCAAATATGGCCAATTCTTACAGACAAGACGATGTCCAGTGAGTTTTCCATTCTGCTGCAATATTACAGTATCTTTAAAATTCACAACAAAAGACAGTGGCTTAGCAGTTTGATTTTTGTTTTGGTTTGGTTTTTTAAGTGTTCTGTCTGAAGGCTTTCCTGGACCACTTTCCAGATGGTTACTGGAGAAGGTCCTAGCCGTATTTGCTCAGTCTACATGTTTTTCCCCCTATCTCTGTCCCCCAATAAAGACATACCAGCAAAGCACACATTCTTCAATGCAGGCAATCCCTACCCAGGTTTCCAGGGGTTTCAGTTTTGGGGGGCTTTGAGGGGCACTTGGATATGAGTTGGCTGAAGTTTTGCAGATACATGTGTGGATAAGGAAAAAGAAATCAAGAAATTTGGATCTAATTTTTCACTTTGCAAGAAATGCTCCATCTGACCTTAATCAGCTCAAGACTGAGAGGACAGACTTCCAGTGTGCTACACAGATGGAAGCCAACACATTTGTTAAATTTCTGAAAAAGAGTCCCCAGGAGATAGCCTCCCAGCCTGCAGTTCCTACACACATCCAGGGTTACTACAACTGTAATTGAGAGATGGCCAATCTTTTTATTGGTTTGCCCACTGTACTTTGGCTTGTGTTCAGTACTGTAGCACTCCAGTACTGTATGTAAACATATATCCTGGGATAAGCCACTGACTTGGAATCCACTGTGACGCAGGCTATTGCAAAAATATGCAAAATATGACCAGTGAACATTGTACCTGTGAATGGCTGCCAAACCTAGTAAAGGGAATTCCCTAAGAGAATTAAGGCAGAGTATTACCACTGATAATTAAGCATTGCTTCAAACTTACAACTTAACGCTTTCTTTTTTAACCTTCTTGCTTTGACTGACACACCTTTACATCCACAGGAATCTGACTTCTTTCCTAAAAAGGAACAAAATAGGACTCTGGATAATCAGAACATCTTTCTGCTAACAGTAGGGATGAACAGGACAACCTGCTTACACCATATTCTTCAAACCACTTTTCACTTTGCGTACTAAAAACAGACTTGCCCTTAGTTTACCTTTTAAAGAGCCATCTCCTTATTTACAATAAGCAAGGGCCTGCAATTTACCTTGGACTGGTCACATCATGGGTACTGTGGAACAATTTCTGTATCTTGTTGCTAGGAACAACTCCCACTTTCACCAGGTATGAATAGGCTTCCACACGAAAGGCCCAGAAGTGCTTCCCTTTGGCAATCCCAGTGTCACCAATGATGTAATCCAGGGTTGTGTAGCATCCAACCAGCAGGCGCTCAGATCCCAGCAGTAAAGGAAATCCAGCCCTACTTTCCACAGATGTTCTTCCTGGGTCCAGCTGGAGACGTTCATTGTTGTACCCACATTTGTCATCAAAAAGAAAACTGAAAACTGAAAAACAGTATCCCAAAAATATTCTGCTTAGTTAACTATTTGGCCTTCTATGCTTATAAACTACATTCTAAGACACACTGACATTAGAATTTCTCACTTTTAAACGCTACCAGGAACGTTATGCAAGCTAACAGTCTCTGTAAGTTACCTACTTAACTTTTAATAGCGCTTCTAAACATTTACGCAACTGGTAACAGTGTAGTGGACATCTGGGAGCTACTGGAAAGTACTTACAGCTCTTAACACTGACAGACACAGAATCACCACCTTGCAGACAGAAGAAAACCCAGTACCTGGGGCTGGAGGTGTACGCAAAATAACTTCTCGGCTCCAAGGGCTACAGATCGACCCTTTATATCCTCGAACTCTAAAGGCATAGCTGCTGTCATCATCTAGATCAGACACTACTTTGCTCTTGCCACAAACTTCAATATTCTGCCATGTCACGTTCTCCTCTTCTCTATTAAGCTTATGATACTCAAGAACATAGATGTCAGCTGAGTCTGCCTTCCCAGGGCATTCCCAACTGATCAGAGCTTTGTTGTACATTCTGCTCTGCTTTTCATTGATTTCGGGTATTTCTAGACCTGAAATAAATGAGAAAAAAAAAACCCTCAAATTTAGATATACATTGTTTTAGAATTAACCATACAACCTCTTTGTTGAGTGGCTATAGTCCTGTGTAAGAAGGGAACCTGACTCACTCAGTTAAAGAGAACAGATGAGGGTGGTTCTCTGTTCCTGCACTTAAATAAATCCCTTATTTTTTGCTTCTATTTTGAAAGGCTCAAGCCTCTTTCTCTTAAAAAAACCCCATATTAAAACCTATTATTTTCTGTCATGCAATAAAAAGCTTCTAGGAAGACCAAGTATGATGTAACTACAATATTTTGGAAGCTAGTGTAGACTGCTACTGAATCCAATGGCATCTTAGCTTCTTTATGAAAGCTGAAGATAACACTGCAGCCAGGTAATGCTTTCGGGATTACAGAGACGGAAGGGACAACGCAAGTCACAAGACTGAGCTCTGCAACTGCTGCCCTGTGTAAGTTTTGCCTTTCCCCAGTGAAGCCCTTAAAGCCTTAACTTGAGAAAGACTTGATGCCCTCAGAATTTACCATTTGAATGGAAGGACAAGTCACCAAGGATGTCTTCTTGCTTAGCAATGTCCACCACAAAGTCTTCAAAAGTAGTTTCAGCTGCTGGCCTAAAGGTCTTCAGAGATTCAGTAGCTTTTTGGATTCTGAAAACAGAAGCAGCGGAATAGCAGAAGAGAGAAATGGGAATTCAGTAGGCATTCCTTAAAGTAAAAATGCTAGTCTGTGATTTAAAAAAAGTTCTGCTTTTATGTACTTACTGAGGTCTCCCATTTTTGTCTCTCTAGACAGAATCCAAATGCAAAATTTAAAGACCTTTTGTACATCATTGTAAATATAACGAAAAGGTAATTGTTCATCTGGGAAAGCATTTAAACAATTTGGAGCATTATGTTCAAAGAACAAAATAGATGTGAATGGCTAGTAGAGATCATAAATATAAAAGAGTTTAAAGCCAGAAGAAACCTGCTAGATTAACTTGAAAGTACCTGATGCAATCTCTGAACAAAGGAATTTGTCAGGGAGGCAAAAAGACTACCCTTTCACTTCAGTCCCACTGAACAGGGCTAGGCATTTTTGCAGGACAGAGCCCTTCCTCTCCTGTGTGTCATTTCCTAAAACACACTCTAATGTAGTAATTTTGACTGAACAGTAAAAGGACCATTTGCTGAGCCTCTGCAGTACAAGGTACTGCTTCGCTAGCAGTTGTCAAAAGAACACAGCTGCACAGAAGTCCTGGAACAGTACCTATCTCAAACATAAGGTATTTAAGATACCTGACATGAAGTTGTTTTGCTGTTTGAACAAAACAAGAGGGATCAGTTTCTTTAAGCACTTCTTGAGCATATCCTACAAGGCCATTATTTTCTAGGAGCCCTTGATACTCTTCCACTTGCGTTTGCAATTTTTCCAGCCTTATATTCTTAGAAGTGTCAATTGCCCTAAGAGCTGCAGATTTCTTCTCTTCCAGGACATGATATAATTTCTCAAAACTCTGAGATGCTTCTTGTTTAGCTCTTTCACTGTTGCACTAGGAGCAAACAAAAGACATTTTAGACACATTCCACAGCACTGTGGCTCTGTACAGAAACATATTTAAATTTGTTCAAGATATCATAGTAATCTAATCATCCATTTCACAGACAACACTAATGAGCTTTGTTACGCTCTTTAGCACCGAAAATGAGATCAGCACTGCACCCAAGCTAGTCAGCATTTACTGTCTTAATACAGAGAATGAAGAGCAGGAAACTACTCCTCTGATTATGTCTTGAGTTATACATTACATTTGTCAAAATAGCTCATGAAAAAGCACTTAAAAACAGGTCAGTCTCAGTCCTCATCCACAAGAGCTAGGTGTTCTTCCACCTTTCTCAATCACTCTGAACTGAGCATCCAGCCTAGTTTCTCATGTATACCCTCTGAAATGTAGTGCCACTTGTGATTACTGCCCCGGATACCCAGGAGCTCCTCCAATTTCTGCTTTTGTGTTTTTCAGCTTGTGTGTGAGGTTCCAGCTGTTAGTCTTCTGCAGGGAGATTTTGCCCTTAATTCTGACCTCCTCAAGGTAAACAGGCAGCAGTGTTATTACACAAGTGTCCTAAGTCCAACGCACCTGCCTTTGGTTAAGGTATCAATTAAGCTTTGTTTTATTTAAATTTACAGCAGCACACAAAAATTACCTTTCCTCTGTATGTTTCCCTGTTTCCCACACTGACAGGGTTGGGTCTCTCCTTGTGTGACTCACTGGTAACATAATGTGTTCAGAAGTTGCTTTACTACTTAAATGAAAAAAACCAAAGTTGGAAACACTTCACTGGAAACAGTTTTTAGTCCTTGCTGTGTCTCTGAGGGCCATCTCCAGACAACCTACAAGCCACTCTTACCTCTGTTTCTTTCAGCAGCAGATCCAGCTGTGTGATGTGAGCTTTCACCTGGCTCTCCTTACTGATGAGGTACTCGATATCTTTTGAAAGCTTCTCCTGTTGAAATATAACAGCAGGATGGCAGAATAAGGGTACCCACACAAAGTGACAGCCACCACAAGCAGGTCATCCAGCTAGTGCTCAATGTACATAGCCACAAGGACAACAGCCTGCCACCAGTTACGAGCAGCAACCCTGTGGAGAATTGCTTGGTGACCTGAGGTGACTGCACAGGGACAGCAGGACTCGGGGCACAGCCTCAAAGGACAAGAGGCAACAGTGTCAGCAGACTCATTCCCCTCCAGCCACCCAGGAGTCACCCTCTCTTAGGTTAGGAACACAATGCTTCAGGACATTAACAAAACTTACAGAAAAGAGCTGTTAGTTATGAACTCATTTGTAGTAAAATATGCTAGAAAATAAGTGGATCAAATGACAGTATTATGAGTGTCTCTGTACTTCCTTAGCTGCAAGAGTTAGCAGTTGTACAGGAAAAGCCTTGCAAACTGCTGAGGAGGCCAAAGAGCACAAGGCAGGCTAGTCTGGTCTTTTTTTTTTTTTTTCTCTCCTGTGAGCAAGGGAGGAAGAAAGGGAAAAGGAGGAAATAGGAGCAATCATCCTGTATTAACAAAGCAATGTTTGCAAGTTTTCCCTGTTGTGCTGTGCTTAGGAAATTAACAGCTATATGACTTCAGAAACATTCAAGGTCCCAACAGACACTTTTGATGCAAACTTTTCAGGAGTGCTTCTGAAATACCGGCTACCCCAAGCTACCAGAATATTTATATTAAAAATAAATTGGCTGTAATGTATTAACTACTTAAACCTTCTGCATTGTATGTACTGCTGTACAATCGGCTAAGATTAGGTGAAAGCACTTGTAAGGGTTTATGTTTCAAGCCTCACAGAAAACATGTAGGAGACATGCACTTCGTCACACTAATATATACATTAACCAATGTTGCACAAGAGAATGTCTCAAGACTAGTTCAGGGTCTCCTAAACACATCCTGGCTTCCAGCCAGAGGGAGTTTGCCCTTACACCAGAAGCTCAGTACTCTTCCTCTTCTTAAGGCCAAATCCAATGATATTTACTTTTACCTTAAGTGTTTTGTAGGCAGTGCTCATGGTTGTGACTCTATGGTTTGCATGACATCCACCCAGTTTACAGAGATGACAAACAGGCCTTCTGCAGATTTCACAGTACATGTTTACCCTCTCCATTTCATGTTCTGGACACATCAAAATCTGGGGAGATGATTGGGGGGGGGGGG
>VXAY01007500.1:97740-108164 GCA_013399855.1 Oxyruncus cristatus | reverse complement strand
AGAAAAGGAAACTGCCAGGAAAATCAGCAGTGCAGGCAGACACCTCCAAAAACTGCAATCATTCAGTCAGTTTGTGGAAGTTATTTTTTCACAGCAGTGTATACCCACACCTAAGAGAAAACAAGTATTTTTATTCATCTCCTCATACAAGCAAGAATTACAGTCTGAGTGCTAGAGACAGCAGAGGTCAGCACACTACCTCGTCTAGTTCTCTCAAAACTCAGGAACAATCAGCTCTGTATGTTCTGCTCCCATCCCCACCACACACACTACGAAGTGCTCTCCAGTCTGGTTGTACATTAAAGTGATGACTGTCAACATTGTTTAGGAAACCAACAAATATTTCATGCTTTCAGCTCAGGTCTTCAGAATGCAGGGCAATGAAAAATGCACTTTTCTTTCTTTATATAAAGCTCAAACATTCCTCAAAGAAGTCTCTATAAGACCCAAGTAAAGATCAGTCTACTGCTATTGGGAAGCTTTTCCACAAAGTAGATCTATAGTTGATTTACCCGTACTACGTTTTTCTTCTTTTTTCCCCCCTGTTCTTCATATATACTCAAAAAGCTAAATCTCACACACACAAACATACACAATACATCAATGTCAGAATAATCTAAACCACTTCTTCCCCCTTTGCTCTGCTTCAACAAAATTCAGCGACTGATTTTCAATCCCAAATTCAATCTGCATGTAGTATAAGATTATATGGTATCCTTAAGAATACCTAAGGATCACAAGAAGCCTTTGGTATTTTCAAGTAGCAATGTTTCAGCTGTGAAACTTTAGATATCACAGAAGAAAAGTTTTTAAGGAGTTGTACAGAATTTTAAAGCAAAAGCTAGAAGACAGCATGGAAACTTTCACCTTTCTCACTTATCCCATAAAGGGACATTTCATATAATGTGTGTGCTAGCACATTTAAAAGCATATGAAACTCATGCCAGTTTTTAACTGGAATTAATGTTAGACAAGAAAAACAGCACCAAGTGGACTTCTGGATGTTCACTATCTGGCAGCTAGCTAAGTTCAGAGGCTCACATTTTTCCAGTCTCAGAAGGAAGGTACACGACGAAGTCAAGACCTTCTTACGTGCTGCACATTAGTTTACTTAATTCAATCAAAATCAATCACAGTTCCTTGACCATCAGCATTTCTATTACCTGTGGGACCTCCACCAAGGTCATCAGCCAGAGGCACAAAGTGTGTGCTGGGACATTAAGACCTGTTGTGGTCCTTTGTTAGACAGATGGTACCTGTGACAATTTCTCCTGTTGTGCAACTTCAATTCAGCAAGGCACTGCCATGTACTGCACCACACTTGGCAGGAAAAACAAATGTAACAGCACTTTGCAATCCCTCTGCTTTGAATGCAGCAACAGCAGCAGCAGTGTGTAAACTAGAAAATTTGCTATTACATTTTTCTCTTCTAGATGCTAGGAAGGAGAGAAAGAAGGTACTTCATGATGGATCAGGCACAAAGCATCCAAGGGGAATGTACCTTAAGAGGGCGTGGAGGAGGGCAGGTATGTTGGCTTTTTAAGTTTACCACACACCCTCCCTATGGCAATGCCATTTTAGGTGATCAAGATCATGAAGTCTTATCAAAACAAACAAACGAAAAACCAACCAAACATACAAAAAAAAAGAAAATAAGAACAAAGACTCAAATCACAAATAACACAATCCATCCATTCCACAAAGTAAAAAACATTATTTTGAGGGTCCTCTTCAAATATGTTCTCAATGTCCTCTTCAACGACAACCACTCGGCCATCAGCAAGAACAAAAGCTTATAGTTCACTCAATAAATAACAGCAATAGTCAATAAGACAACCATGGTCCTAAAAAGCAACTACCATTGCACAGATATGTCTGAAGCTATATGAGAACTCTGCAACCCAAATTCCGTAAGATATGGTATACTTACCTTGGGTCTGAAGTTGGTGGTTGGTCCCACATATTCATGCTGGGCTTTCAGAGTTCCCCAAGGATGGTGTATTTTGAAACACTCATTGCAATAGCTTGCACTGCAGTCCATGCAGCTCTTCGTAGACTCCTGAGGTGGAGGTTTGCAGAAATCACACATAATAGCAATGGCTGCCCTGGCTGCCTGTCTGTATCTTTCCACAATGGTTTCCAAAGTAAGGTTGCGAAATAAGCCATTGATGCCCCGTTCTCCAAGATCAATATCCCGCTGGCAACCCGGACAAGGAAACAGAGTCGATCTAGGAGTCAGTGAATTGCGTTTTCTGCCTGTGTAGACACGGAATTCCAATTTAGAAGCAGCATAAACAGAATTGGTTTAGATTTTAAAAGACATACAGGTATGAACCAAACTACTGTAGCACATTGTCCAAACTAGAACAACACCAATTCATACACAGTCTGCCAAGTCAAAGAGAATACAAATACCATGACAAGGTAGTGTAATGTCTGACTCCAAGGGACATTACCAACTATTCCTTGAAAATGTAATTCTACATTAAGATAAATTTAGGATTGGAACAGCTACCTTCTTCACTAGTTTTGGATGCACTTAAGCTGTAGCCTTTTGAAACACTAAACACAAAACCTTGTGGAAGCCAGTTGGTTTTTAGGCTGACTACCCATATAGAAAGCAACAGTTTTGTAGCATGTTGAAGTGAAAGATGCTTATTCCCAGAGCAAAACTAGTTATTGCCAGAAAAACATAGCCAACTTTGAGCTCCCTGAAGTTTGATTTGGCCGAGTCAAATTTATCTTGCTCATCCCAAGAGACTTCATAAAAAAAGGGGAACAAGAGAACAGTATGACATGTCAGCCAAATCATTTGGTCAAAAAACAGAGAGGCTGACTTGATGCTTGCTAAAAGGCCTTGATAAAGGAGGGCTGCTAAATAAGCCCAGCACACCACAGAGGATCCTGAGGCAGTTATGTCTGAGAGATTCCTCCACCCTGAACTGAGGAATCACAGATCTCCACTTTACAGGGTACATCCATCTTTATTCATTTCAAAAGGAAAAAATGCAGAGCTACTGCACTCCTACTGAACAGCTACAACCAAATTTCTTCTCTCTCCAAAATAAAATCACAGGCTCAAGAAAAGCCACAACCCTGAAGAGCCTTTGGAGTCTGTCAGGGGGATGGCTCACACAGACTCAGAGGCTATTTACAAGGTCATGTTTTTGAGGTTATTAGACAGGGAATGCATCCCATGTCTCACTCATGAACCCACAGGACACAACTATCAGAATCCTTTATGTAATTTAGAAGCAGGCTAAGCCAGGCTTTAGGCTTAACTTGTATCCTCCCAGCTTCCCCTTACAAAGAAACAAAAAAACCCCATCTTCTGCAGCTGGTACATTGTTTTAAGACCCCTTTGAGAGCACTGCATGTTGGTATAACTAACTGTCCTGGTTTCAGCTGGGTTAGAGATAATTCTCTTCTTAGTGGTTGGTACAGTGCTGTGTTTTGTATTCAGTATGACAACAATGTTGCTTAACACACTGATGTTTTGGCTGTTGCTAAGTAGTGTTTACTCTAAATCAAGAAATTTTCATTTCCCATGCTCTACCGGCAAGCAGATGCACAAGAAGCCAGGAGGGAAAACAGCCACGACAGCTGACCCAAACTGGCCAAAGGAATATTCCATACCATAGTACGTCGTGTCCAGTATATAGACTAGGGGGATTCGGCCAGGAGGTGTGGATTGCTGCTCACAGACAGGCTGGGCACCTGTCAGTGGATGGACAATTGCACTGTGCATCACTTGTTTTTCCTGGGTTTTGCTCTCTCTCTTTACTTTTTTTTTTTATTTTTATTATTATTGTTATCATTCCAGTATATACTCCAGTTTATAATTAACTCTATTCCAGCCGAAACCAGGACACTAACAAATTTGTAAATGGAGGTACGACTTTAAGGTGCATTCTAAGAGTTGAAACTGGTTCTTCCTCTGAAAGAGAAATTTGTTCTCCACTGTATTTAGTCAGTATTTTCTCTTTAGAAATGCTGATGCTTTATTTCTTTCTGAATTGTCCTTTGATGCTACCCAAGACAATTGCCTCATGCTGTTCTCCTGTTGGGGTTTCACCTAACAATTCAAAACCTCCATTCCTATCATGCCCTTTCCAGTCTCTTCAAGAAAACACCAAACCAACACTCCCATAAGGAATTGTTCCTTTAAGTATCTTTGAAATTTGACCCATGGAAGTTACGCATTATTGTCAGCTAAGAAGCCACAACTAGAGCATAAGTAAGTGTGCACTGACTGACAGTCACAAACTCAGCTGGTCTCATGCCTTTCTGCAGCTTCTGAGCAGAACAGCTAGATTGCATTTACAGAACAGGGTGGGTAACACCTGGCACAGGTGTATAACTGTCTTGCTAAGGGAAGCTGAGATTTCTTTTTTTTAATTTTATTTTTTTTTAGTACTTACTTGAAGTGAATTAATTACCCAAACTGCACATCCTTCAGTACCTGTAACTTGGCATGCACAGCAACACAGGCATGCAAGGCACAGCAACAGCAGTGAAACACAGACTGTATTTCCAACGTATGCTCCAAGCTAGCAGTGCACACAGGAACACAAGAGAGATCTTCTACACAGACTTCTACAATGGCCTAAACAAAAAGATGACTCCACATGCAGTGCCATGCAGACAACAGCTACAAAAAGGGAACTGGAGTACATATATTTGCTGAAACTAAGAAAACCATACAGTGTGGTGGTACATATGCTATAGCAGAGAGCAAACAATGACTAAGCAAGATAACAACCAAACATGGTGCAGTGGTCAAGTTTAAAAATACAATCTGAAATTTGTATTCATCCCAATGGAGACCTTTTATTCTGCCCATGGTGGACCGAAATGAGACTGTCATCATGAGCCATGCTCTGCAAAGACTGGTGACACTGCTTATGGAAAGCAATCCAGTATCAGGGAAGTCCCATGCACCTGCAGATGTCTCATCCCTTTTCATTGACAGTACTCTGAGGGCCTAGGTTGGGGTTTTTTTCCTGTTTTAAATCCCCAAAGTTTACTTGCTGAGCTTCTTGGAGTGCTCTGCCATTTCAATACTCAAAAGAAAGGAAACATTCTCTTTCTGCCTACCAAGTGTTAAAATATTATCATGCCATAAGAATTAGTCTGCTTTCTGTTTAAAGGGTTTCTACACGTGTATTTAAAAAAAAAAAGTACTGATTAAGTAATAAATTACTTTGAGTGCTATCTTCCTATCTGTCTTGTCTCCGATTTGCTAAAACTAAATTCTACTTATTTACAAAAAACCCCCAAATAAAGAAAAAACTACATAGAAAAAAAAAAAAAGAGCAGCACAATCCCTGGATCTTGTAGACATGTTAGATATGCAGCTCAGTGAAACTTAGGTCCTTCCCATATTCTCTTTTACACTTTGCCAATTCAGTTTGCAACAAACAAATACGTATTTTGTGACATATTTTTGTAAAATATTAGGAGTCATCACAAGAAATTTTCCACTGTGGTTTGTAAACAGATTGCTCCACTTGCACTAAGTTGCTCAATCAGTAACAAAAATTATCACAACATATGCTCATGATTAGCAAACTCACAAATATTACCATATAGGTTGCAAAGAATCAAGTCAAAGAGCAACCTTAAGTATGTCTTTTAAAGGCAAAGTTCAAATGTCCTCTTCCCAAGGAATTGAAAAGTCCAAGCTGCAGTGAATGGTTTGCAAAGGGATAAGACATCTTAAAGATAAAACTGTGTTTTCCAAGTAAACAGTATTACCAGAATTCTATGGTTGTGGAAGACATGGACATTAAATATGTGAGAGTTTAAAAAAAAAATAAGATTTTAAAAGTCAACTGGATTCTCTTAAAAGTTTGGGGGTTTTACAATATAAATGTATATTACCATCCCCCCTAAGTCAGTTAGTGCTTTTGGAAGAAAAAAAAAAAAAAAAACCAAACCGTGAAAGAAGTCAGTAGCTCTAAAATGTTACTTTCACATACCTTAATTTTTCACAAATCAAGGGTGCTTTCTGCAGAAAGAGCAGATAAGGACACCTTTCCAAGAGCTCTGATGGTGTCATATGATATCTTTGTTTTATGACACTTTCAGCCTTCAACTGAGGTACTTTAAACTTTCTCTTGTGATTAGCTGCTTTGTCCTCCACCGAGAGTGAAATTCAGATTTGTGTTTAGCTTGCACCTTTCTTGGATGATAACATATTCCTATGGATTGCTCATGTGCCTGCCAATACTGTTCCAATAAGGAATTTGGGGATTTTTTTCCTGTTTTTGACAGAGGATCACATTAAAAAAATCCCCAGTATTAATGTTAACAAGTCCACACCGTGGCTGAGTTGCACAGACGAGCTGACTTTTGGAAGAGAGATGTACTTAAAGCACTGGCTATCCTTCAACCTGACTGTGTCATTCATTAAGCACACCAAACATTACAAGTCTAGAAGTTTAAAATATTTATCTTTCCTTGTACATTCACGTGCTGTGCTAAATTGTCAGATCCAGAACTAGCTACTCATATTAACATGGTGTAAATTTCAACCTGATTCTTTATCAAATTGAGCAGGCTCAGATACAATGAAGAACCAGTAATACCTACCATTTAAAAGTGATGGCCAAACATGACCTTTAAAGGTTAGGAAGATCAATCTAATACTTACACTTCCCAACCAGTAAGACAGCAGTTTCACTAAAACCTGAGCATGTAAACTCATGAAAATTAAAAAGCAAGGGGGTGAGGGAGGTGGTGTGGTGACTATTGGTGTTTTGTGTGCATTTTCACACCCATTGATGTATATTCAGTCACACACACACACAAGGAAAAAATATAATGCAATCCTTAACTGAATTCCAGTCCAGTTGACCTTTAAATCAGTGTTACACAGAATGAAAAGCTGTCCTTATAGAACTTCTTTGCTGTACCTTTACTCACTGAAAAAGCTTTTTTGTGGACTTGACCACTGACAAAAAGCTATATGCTAACCAAGATTATTTAACTCGAGATCTAAATGCTAGACTATCTGTAGCCAACACAAGAAGTGAAGCAATTCTACCTCTCCACCCAAAAGACCTCCTCTGTGAGGCTGCAAACAGTGAACAGAGAGCTGTTTAGACACCAAAATAATGAGATATACCATTGGTTTACAATGGTTCAAATGAAAAGCATCAACTGTTTTCTCTCCTGTTGCTGTTAAACTCCTGTAGGGCTGAAAGGCAAAAATGTTTAATTTCCTAGCACATGAAACAACTGTAGTATTTAAGCAGAACAGAAAAAGGGAGAGAGAAGAGACTGGGGGGGAGGGGCACAGGGAGAGATATTTCAGACATTCTGTTTCTGCATTACCTGTCAGTGCTGCACAAGTGTCAACAAAAACACATTACATGCTTTAATTACATTAACATTGTAATTACAGTAACATTACAGAAAATGAATTAGCAATAAGAAGTATCCTTCATTTTCATTTTACATGCAACTTGATTTTTAAAATTAAAAATTATTTAAAATATAATATAAACAGAGGAGTGTTTTTAAACCAACACACTGGATTTTAAGCAGCACATGCACTCCATGTGAAAAATAGAGTTCTACCAGCTCCATCCTTCTTACATTAGGATAAACTATATTTGTAAATGCAAGCTGTGTGTGCACAATAAATACAGAACATGGACCATTCCTCCTACGATCTCAAGAATTTAAATGCCAAAACCATTTTAAAAATAGAGTATATTCCTTATGGAGAAAACAAGGATTCCCTAAGTGGTGGGGGGCGGGGGGAGAAACACACAGTGGGAAGAAAGTGTCATATCTATTTTCAAACATGACACTAAGGTCTTGACAGTGATATGCCCTGCAAAAGCCTACCAGAATTTCTAGTGGGTTTTTTTGTTGTACATTTGAGACCATACTTGGGATGTTTTCTAGAACATTTTCTCTCCTATGGAGCTATTTTATTACAAATTTCCCTATGGATCACAAAACAAATTAAGCAATGCGATGCACATTACGAGTACTTCAGGTGCAAGATGACAAATGTGCAGATGTAAAATACAAGCTTGACCATTACTGGTACCAAACTGGTCTGAAAGCAAATCCCACACCCCATACATCAATGAAGCTATAATGCCTGTAACATTAGGAGTGAAGACAGTATAACCTGAATTTACAAATGTATTCTTTAAAGCTCCCATTTCCATATGCTTTTCATTTTGCAAATTTGAACTGTCTGAGATGATAATTTTCCTGTGATGTGCATCTGCCCAACGCTCTTTGGGGGGAAGCCCATTATGTCCAAGTCTCAACCCTCTCTTGCTACTCATCTGACAACTCTTCAGGAAAGCAATCACCCCTCTACTAGCAGGTCAGATGAGGAGATATCTTCCCATCAGTTTGCTGGGACAGTGGCAGACTACTGTGGATTTAAAGATTACAACTCCTGCAACAACTTGTGTGCACGTATCTCAGGGCAGGGTGAGCGTGGCAGGGGGGAATACCAAGAGCTGGTTCTTTGCTTATCAAACTGATTCGAAGCAGTACCAGTACTAACAATTCACTAGTTGTTTAAAAGAAGCAGGTGAAGTTGCACATTTGACCTGTGAAAACTGGGGAGGATGAACTTCAGTAACAGGAAATGCAAGACAAAGCTTTAGAGTTTGCCTTGTTGGTGACTCTTCCAAAGCACCAGGAAGTGTGGTTTTAAAGTGGATAATTATGTCAGAAGAAAGCCTAAAAGCCAGGATGAGGTTTCTTTCAAGAAGTTCAGCATGCACAAAGCACTTTCAATGTATCTCTGTAAAAAAAGATCAACTCATCTGTGGATTACACAGACAGCTGTAAGAATCTTTCTGACATGATACCACAAAGAGCATAAGGAGTCCTATAGCTAAGTGTTCCTTAAAGCTTTGAGGAGATCACACTGAAAGAGACTGTCAGGGCAGTCTGCTTAGAGTCCTCTGTCCTCCAAATCTGCAACTGTGCAATAATCATAATCAATGGGAAATTATTTACTATAAGCAAAATGAAGTGGGCAGGACAAAACTATAACTTGCAAAGTCTCTACAGGCTCAGAAGGAAGTCAGAACTACTGCACTGAGGCTGGCTCAAACATGAGAGAACCACCTCAACCGTGCTACTGACAGGCAATAAAATCGCTGAAATCTGCATCTCAACGCTACTGAACATGATGCTATTGCATTTCGGTTAACTGAAATACAGAAATAAACAAACACAATGGTTATAAAGACTTACAGGATGCCACAAAGACAAAACTATTATGTATGAAACAGAGCGCATTGTCCTTAAAAATATTCCCATTGTTCTTGACTCAAAATGAACAAGACTTGCACTATCCCTAAGTCATCTCTCTAACAGCAGCAGGAGTACTGGGAAGCCATTTTACCAATGCAGATACCAGTCATCTTAAGCCAGTATAATAATAATAATATTAGGAAAACATGCAGAAATTCTTACATACCTGATCTACTAATCCTGTCAATTCTGTCCATGCTAGAAGCAGAGATTCTGATTCGAGGGCTACTCTGATTAGAGGATTCAGAGCCTCCATCAGCAAAAGAGTCTTCAAATGCAAAAAGTATTTCTTTCACACATTTGTGACAGACATTGTGCTGGCATGGAAGGATCAGTGGATGGGTAAACAACTCCTTGCATGCTGGGCAGACAAGCTCTCTTTCGATACCCTTAATGGCAACCTTCATGATAGAAAGAGGGAGAAACAAGTGTAAGCGCAGGAAAACACGAGCATCAAGATTTATGGCACTGCTCTGTCACCAAAATCCCATCTCTGTACAATAAATGCACACGGTTTCATCTGTTTTGAGGCACTTCTCTGGCTAAAACTGCAAACAAATCTCAATTAACATTTATGAAAGCACTGACAATGTTCATTTCAACTGAAGTGAGCACTGCCACTAGGCAAACTCAGTTCATCTTTAGGTCATGTCTGCATTGCAGGGGAGGAAAGAAGGGGAGTAGTCTTAATTCCACTCAAGGACCTAGCGAAACGAGTGCAACCATAGTTCTTAACAATAGGAGTCAATACGTTTAGCTTGCTCGCTCGCTTTTCAGGAAGGGAGGGAAAAAAAAAAAAAAGATACTAAGTGTCAGATACTCGGTTAAACAACAAGCTTTCCTCACGTGTAATTCACATTTAAGGGCTGAAACTATCTTGACTTCATTAGGTCTATAGTTCTGAGTGCGGAACATCATTTAGTTATTTGTTTATACGTTTATTTACGTCTTTATCTGCCGCACAAAGAGCCGCCTGTGGACCGGTGCAGCTCTTCAGTAATTCCGTGGCCCCCACGGTTCCCCCTGGCGCCGCGCCCCGCTAAGCATCAGGTGTCGGCGGGCGCAGGCAGCGCCAGCCCAGCCCAGCCCCGCTCCCCGCGCCGGGGCCGCCGCCGCTCCGCCGG
>VXAY01007500.1:42068-97382 GCA_013399855.1 Oxyruncus cristatus | reverse complement strand
CCGCGCCCGCGGCAGCCGCCGCAGAGCGGAGCTGTCCAGCCGCTCCCGCCGCTCGGCTCCCCGCGGGAGCCGCCGATTTGCCTGCTATTGTTTCGGTTCTTGTCTTTCGCCGAGCGGCACCGGAAACGTCGCCCGTCCCGGCGGCCGGGAGTGTCGAGCGCTCTGCCGCTCAGCCCCTGCCATTGATAACATCCCGTGGTGCCCGTGTCGAGGAGCCGTTGAATGGTAGAACGGTTTCGTTTGGAAAGGACCTTAAAGAGCCCAGAATCAATCAGTGTGGAAAAGACCTCTGAGATCATCGAGTCCAACCTGTGATCGAACACTACCATGTCAGCCAGAAAGGCACAGAGTAACACACCCAGTCTTTTATTAAAGACCTCCAGGGGCGGTGACTCCACCATCTCCCTGGGCAGCCCATTCCAAAGACTAATCACCCCTCCTATGAAGAAATTCTTCCTAATGTCCAACCTAATCCTTCCCTGATACTTAAGGCTGTGACCTCTCGTCCTGATCGTCTCACTCCAAACCCCCGCTATGGGCAGGGACAACTTCCACTAGACCAAGTTGCTCAGACCCCCATGCAACCTGGCTTTGAACATTTCCAGGAATGGGGCATCTACAACTTTTCTGCACAACCTATGCCAGTGCCTCACCTCCTCATAATGAAGAATTTCTTCCTAGTATCAAATCTAAACCTATTATCTTTAAGTTTGAAGTCATTTCCCTTTTTACATCATCTGCCCAATTAAAAACTCACTTTCCCTCTTTTTCGTAAGCCCCCTAAGTACTGAAAGGCCTCAGTAAGGTTTCCATTGAACCCCCTCTTCTCTGTGCTGAGCAGTCCCAGCTCTCTCAGCCTGTCTTCACAGGAGAGGTGCTCCAGCCCCCTCATCATTTTTGTGGCCTTCCTTTAGACTTGTTCCAACAGGTCCATGTCTTTCTTGTGCTGAGAACCCCAGAGCTGGACACAGTGCTCCATACGGGGTCTCACTAAAGCAGAGCAACAGGGGATAATCAACTCTCTCACCCTGCTGCTTTTGATGCAGCCCAGGATAATTGGCTTTCTGGGCTGTCAGTGCACACAATGTTGGCTCGTGTCCAAGTTTTTATCCACAAGAACCTCCATGTCCTTTTCCACAGGGCTGCTCTTAGTGACTTCTTCTACCAGTTTGCATTTGGACTTGATGAACTTCATGAGATTCTCCTGGGCCCACTTATCCAGTTTGTCCAGGTCCCCATGGATGGCATCCCTTGCTTTGTTTGTGTCAGCTGCACCACTCAGCTCCATGTCACCTGCAAACTTGCTGACACTGTGCTCGGTCTCACTGCCTGTGTCACTGATAAAGATATTGAAGAGCACTGATCTCAAGAGAGAGCCCCGAAGGGCACCTCTTGTTACTGGCCTTCCCCTGGACATAGAGCCATTGACCACAACTCTCTGGCTGCATCCATCAGCCAATTCCTTTTCCGCCGAATAGTCCACTGCCAAGGCTGTATCGTATCTTAACCTTTTTAATGAGCTCAGCTGCACCAGGTTCAGTAACCCTTCTCCTCCAGCTGCTTTGTCTAATATTTGCACCAGGAACTTGTCCTCAGTGGACTCCAGGAATCTCCTCAATTACTTACAGTCAGCTGTATCGCTTTCCCAGCAGACATCTAGGTGGCTGAAACCCCCCCATCAGGAAGAGAGCCTGTGAGCACAATGCCTCCTGTAACTGAAGCAAAAAGTCCTCATCAACAGTTTCTCCCTGATCACGCACTCTGCAATAGACCTCAACCACAAGATGCCCTTTGCTGGTCTGGTCATTGATTTTTAGGCATAATCTCTCAACTTGTTCATGGCAGTTTCTCAGAGGCAGCTTTTCACAGCCTATCCATGTCAGAAAGGTGTGTGGCTGTCCCTGGGGAGAACATCACCACTGTACATGCGATGTGGGAAATGCAGCTGCACCACAGGCCTTAAGGGTGCAGGAAACACGCACTAAGCGGCTTATGTGGCAGCCAGGATCCCCAAAAAGATGTGGGGAAATAATTATGACTGTCAGGATCCCCTACCCTCCACTTACAGTGTGTGTCCACTGGAAAAGGGATAGTAAATACACTTTTCAACCATCTGACAGAACAAAAATACTTTTAAATCTCCAGCATCTCTGGGTTTTGGGAAGGGTGTGGACACCACCATTGCAGATGCAATAGTTAATACAGCATTAAGCTAAAGGATAAAAAAAGTCAGGAAACTTGGAATGAAAGCATACACTGTCTATACATTACACAACAGAAGGAGGTTTAGTTAATTAAAACAGATGAACCCTAAGCTGTGTGAATGACGAAATACTGTCAGTTCAACAAACCCTAAACTTGACCTCCTTGCCTATTTAAAAAACAAATATCAGGATAGTAAGTTCATTTTCCCTCAAAATTACCCTTCCTGTGAGTCAATAAAACAAACATACTTGAAATGTCTTACTTGGGTATTATTTATTCCTGGGCTTTGGTGGCACGGACATGAAATTTGAAAGGAAAATTCCACTCAGAAATCATGAGGGCAGAGGTGATTTTTTGCGTGTCCAGTACTAAAAAGAAGAACTTTCTACAGAAGAGTTATAAAGATATTATTTCACATTTACTTTAGAAACCACCTTCATAAAAATGCAGAGTACTGCGCTTGAAACTGTCCTGATAATACCAGTAAATGGACAGTATCCATATTCAAACTGAAACATGTCACTTAACTGAGAAGGGGAGAAAACGAGTTGGTAAGGCCATGGGTTGTCAGCCTTCCAACTATGTTTTGACTAATGATTTGCAAGCCTCTGAATCATTATCTTTATATTATTATATTATCCTTTAACCACCTCTACTCTCCCCAAACAATGCTATGGGCAGGCTTTAAGGTTGCAGCTCTTTATAAGCCCTTGTCTACAATGGCAAACTACCCACTGCTGACACTGGATGTCATTGATTTGGGGCCGCACAGACGATCAGACGCAGATTAGAACAAAGACCCCTTAGCTGCTTTTGAAACAGCAGGAAGAAATTTTGTCTTTGGTGGCAGACCAAGGCAAATCATTCTGCATTCATTCCAGAGATGTAGGTGCCAGCGCAGGTGGGTGTTGCTGGTGTGGACAAACCTGGAGCATGCATTTTCCTCCTGTCCTCCCACAGCCTTCACGTGGGCCACAGTGCTAACTACTGTTAATGCCAGGACTTGTGAGTGATTCTTTTTGCAATCCCTTAATAGATTATTAAGGTATTATCTTGTTTGTGCCTGTTTGCTCTGGCTTCAGCATACTTTAGAGCAGGATTTTAATTACCACCTCCATCACATTAAGATGTTAGTTACATGGGTGAAAATGTCCTTGAAGGCCACCAAAGGTCAAAACTTCCCCTTCTGCACTCACACCTTTCTACTCACACACCTTTCTACTACCTCCCCCAGCCTAGGACCACTAAATTTGCAGTGCCAAAATTTGCATTAGCTTTATGGTAGTGAGAGGAAAACACAGCAGTTAGGAATCACTGATACATTAAAAAGATAAGAGCAGAAACCAGTGTCAGAAAAGGCTCCTGTCCTTAGACTTTGCAGAAGGGGTTAGTAAGACCAGCATTGCCACAGAGCTTGCACCTACCCTTCTGCTTCTCTTCCAGCCAAAGGTGTGTTTCAGTTGGACACCTGTTCTGCTCTCAAGAGACTCCTTTTGCATGGAGTAGTATTTGGGAAGTCTCAAAATAGTTCTAACACATCCTTCAAAATTCACTATGGCCCCCTCATCAGGCAGGGTCTGATCAAGCAATATGGTATGCCTTGCATTCCCAAGACAGAAGAAGATAGAAACTGGAATGGGTGGGGTTTACCATACTATTTTCTCCCTCAGATTAAACATGGCTGTTAATGTAATAATTGTTATGCAACAGTCTCCCAAGTGCTCATTCCCATTAATTATTTCTATTAGTATAATTTCAAGAAGGATGCAGCACTGGTTTTCAACAAACCGTAAAAATTCCATACTTGTTAAACAGTGCAGTTGCAATCCTACTGCATGAAGCAACACAAGCCTGTCCCAAGGCACCGGGGAGGTTCTGCCAACACCTCTACTGCCTTCAGTAGTCATTTATTTTCATGCTGCTTCTGCAACCATGGTTCAAGTCTCTGTCAGTTCCCTGATGGTCTACCCTCCTCTGACTGAAGAGTAGAACCAGTGCATCACAGCAGAGCTATGTAGGATGAAGACAGATTTTTTCCTGAGCTAACGTGACTGACTTGGGGATTGAGCTATCAATCACAGACACTTTCCTCTCTGTGCAATGTAAGTATTTTCTTCCAGGATGGATGCAGAGGGGTTTTAGTCTGCATCCCACTCTCTGTAAATTGTCAGTGATACTATTTGCTTTTCTACTTAGTCCTGAAAAGTTGAACCTCATAAAGATGACTCCTATCCTCAGGATTTTCCCAATCATGCAGGCTGAAAGATCTATTTTTAGCTCAGCAATAAGGCAGGAATTTATGTTGCCTGAGAGAAACGTGCCTGTTTTGGCTCAGCAATATAGGCATAACTTTGTTTTTGCAATGGTTACCCTTCAACCTTGTGACCCTGAACAGCCAGCAAGGATCTATAGACCTTGGGTGTTTCAAAATTATTATGACTTGCAAATCTCTTGTCGTAAAAAAAAAGTATCAGTCCCTACTTGATTCAGGATTGTTTATCTTCTCTGCAAAGATGTCCTACAGGCCCAAAACCCTCAAGGTGGATGGGATTCCTAACAGATCCCATAACCTGATCAGCTGAATGGAACAAGTTTTGAAAGTTCCACATGACACTGCTATGCACAGAGCACTGAGTCAGTAAAGATTATGCTCATTGAACTGTCAGAATATTGGGAATGCAATCAGCTTTAGGTAGGATTTGTAGCTAGAACATCTAAAAGTGTGCTATGTTGCCTCAGAGTATCTTTATTTTTTCACTTACTGCAGCATGTACAGTACTCTGCTTCATGCCCAGGACATCTGGAAAGCAGTACTCGCAGGAGATCCAAGGAGCACCTACGGACAGCAGTCCACACAGAGGACTCTGCTCTTTCCCTTCACACATTGTAATCACTCGCCAAGCAAATTAAAAAATTATAATGAAAAAGCTCTACAAAAATACGTGATATTCAAATCAAAATAACTTTGAGCTCTGAATTAGGAGAGAGTCATCCCTGTAAAGAAATGACCACTGTTAAGTAGAAAGGAAGTGTAAAGGTTAGGCTTAAAAGGATTTGGAATATAAAACATTTACGTTTTTTAAAAAAAGAATAAAATCAATTTTACAGGAAGACCAGTCACAGACTCTGTTTCTAACACCATAAAGGTATTACATGAAAAATAAGGACAGTACACATGAAGTACATGGGGAGTCTTCCCTCCTTCACTTCAGATTGTAGATACCCCTGTCACAGAGGACAAGGTTGTCAGCTCTCCCTTGCCATGTCATATCCCACGCACTTGTATATGCTTCGGGGAACCCACTACTGGAAGGATGAGGACGTGTCTAAGATGTGGAAACACACCTTTGTCACACAGGCTGACTAACTCAGCTAAATAACCGCGAGTAAAAGCTGTAAAGACAGGCAAATTGGATTTCAGTTGCTCTTGACTGCTGGATTTCAAGCTCAGACCCCTCTGCAGTATCTAACTTAATGTTACCTGAAATTGAACTCCACGTTATCTTTATGTGCTCTTTCACCAAATCACCTTTTTGTGCAAATACCTCTCACAACATATATCCAGTCTGGCACGCTGTAAATCAATACTCTGTAAATTGAATAAATCACCATTAAACGATATTCTCCTCATAGGGACCCAAACCCCAAAGATGTGCTTTCCTACACATAAGCAAGAAATACGTAAAGCCTTATCTTCTTCAACATGAGGAACAGAGATCCAGTTCAGCTGAGTCAGGCAGCTCAGAGCAACCTGCCAGCCCCCACTACTAAATTATGATGTATTTCCCTTCTCCAGCTTCTCATGTGGTTCAGATTTGGACCCCTGTATAGCTCTATCCCTTAATTTCATCCAGACAAAAGCTGAAACATTACACAAGAGAATTTTTCATCAGCCTTTATACGAACCAGGCAGAAGGAGGGGACAGAAATCAGTGTCACCTGCTGGTTCCAGGTGGAGAGCGTGCAGAACTTCAGATGCTCTTAAAATTATCTTTATACATTTCTCATGTTCATATCATATGGGGTTTAGGGCTTGTGTTTAGTAGTATCTATCTCTCTACATGCTTTTCTGTAGAATTGTTTTAAAGCTGTTCCTAATGAACCGCAAATTGTCAGTTTCAGCAAACAATGTGGAGGGTAGGAATAGATGGTAAAACAAAACAAACAAGAAAGGGAAAAAAATTAAAAATAGAGCATGAAATCAAGAGCTAGTGCACAAGGACAGTGTCAGTGTCTTTGGAATGCACACATATCAGCTTATTTATTTTATTCAGTTACAGAAAAATTCCCGAAAATGTTTCTACAAAACAGATGGCAAGTATTGGTATCATTTACCCCATCAGACATGAATATTTCTCTACAGCATCTAAAAATTATTTGAAGTTAATATTAGAAGAGAATCAGATGCATTAAAAAAAACCCCAACCCCATACATCTATGCAAGTAAAACAGTTTGAAATGGAGCTTGGGTGAATAATTGGGGGTGGGTACGTGTGTGTTTTGACTACTGCAAAAGTCAACTTACAGGGAGGAAGCTGGGGGAGGGGCAGGGGAGATGCGGGGTTGGAAGAAGCCTAAAACTGTTTCTGGAATATTGCATCATTTTGAGATGTTCGTCCTTGCTGTTGTTTGAGCTGATACTTCAGAGTCCTGAAAGAAGGTCATACAATCTCCTTCTGCCCCAGTGCCTCTGATACAAAAACGCAGTTAGTTGTTAATCTATCTCACAGGGGTATTTTGGAGTTCTCAGATGCTTCTCTGACATTTGTGACAGGTGCCTTGGAGGCCCAGAATATCTTAGAGAATACTGTAGTGAGCCTAAACAGATGTTGTGGATATATGGATTACACAAGGACTGTCTTATTCGGACTAAAAGTGCTACATGCATCTTTGTGTTCTAGGTACAACGTGCAAGTTGTGTGTGTGAAAGAGAGTCACAGAGGAATAATTAGTACAGATCATTAATAGAGATAACAGGTTTTTTGAAGTGACATTCCCCCCGGGGAAAAGTGATATATAATGATTTGCCCTGTTTGAGAGGCCTGACAAAGGCTGCAAGCTAAGTGGAAAAACAGCATGCTTGCCAAAAGATGTCACATGCCCAGGGTCTAAGAGCTTATACATTGTACATGTTGGGACTCGTTGGGACCCTATGTTTGGAGAGGTGAGTGTGCAAGTGTAAAGTATTCTTTATTGATCCTGATTTTCTAATAGTTCTTTGTTCAGTAAAAGACAAGATGCTTAGCAGTTAACTCAGAGCATGTTAATGCTTTCAGGCTTTGTGGTAGCAACTTTATCGATATGGGGGAATGGGAAATGGAAAACTGGAGTTCTGGAACCTCTAAGCAACAATAGCCTGGCCTCAAGCAAATACAGTTTACCATGCAGAAGAGTCCTTTTGCAGACATGATTTATGTCATCTGAGAAAGCAATTTAATTATCCCAACAGAACACCTCCAAGCTGCTGGTTAACATCAATAAATTACAAAGTGGATGTAATCTAAAACCCTGGTCTGAAGGGAAAAAAATGCAAAAGGCAAATGTGGAGAGCAAGAGGTCTCAGAGCCGGGCGTTGGAGAGGGTCAAGCAGTGACCGCCACTATGAAAAGTCTGTGAAGGTCACACAGCTGATACTTCTCCTCTTTTCTTCGAGTACATCAAGTGTCTGTGACAACGGGACTTGGCAGTATCTTTGTCCATGTATAAACAACAGCACTGTTTGTAATAAACTTGCATATTTCACACTACCGTGCTAACTCTGCTGTCTACCAAGCCATATGCTCTTCCAGAGGGTGTGTGATTAAAGTACAAACTGTTCAACTATGCAAAAAGGGACACACATATCATCCCATTACAGGCTAAAGGAGTTTCTGGCCTGAAGCCCTTTACGATTTTGTTTATTGTGTAAAATGGACAGTAATAAGACTTGTCCATCTGAATTTTCCTTTAATGCCCCAGGCTTGGTTACTCCTGGGCAAGAAGAGGAAAATTACGCAGGAAGTCCTTCATTCACCTGCTCTAAAGGTTCATCCAGAACTTTCAGCAAAGGGAGGGAGGAGAGGGAGGAGGAGAAAGATGCGCACAAAGAACAGGCTGTCAAGGCAGCCTTTGGAGATATGCTAGAAAGCCACCAGGATGCATTTGAAACAATCTTTCCAATAGCACCATTATTTGCTACACTGTTTTTTAAGTTTAGAAATACTGTGACTGCTTCAGTTTTTTTAAACCTACCGTGGTCGAGTCTTTGGGGCTCCCTGGTTTTCATGTATACCAGCAGTTCACAAGTACAAAAAGTTGGATTCCCTCCTTTTTTTTCAACAAAACGCACGTGCAGGTTTCCCTCAAAACACTTGCCAACTCTGGATCTGTTCCTCAGGGAGACACTTTAGCGTTGCTCGCAGCGAGTTGCTCGCAGCGGAATCCCGCACGGACAGGGGTGTACCGGCCGTAGCGCCCCACATCCCTGCGCTGGCACAGGGAGCAGGAGCAGGGCAGCAAAGGCGCCCGATGCCCAACTGCGCTGGGCTGAGGGACACTTCGCATTGAAATTTAATCCTTTCTTTTAACTTTTTCACCCCACATGTGAAAAAGCATGTGGAAGCATGTGGCAAATATTAGTCGAGCCTCCAAAGTACATTAGCTCTAAAGACGAGTCATTCATCCCCTCAACCCCTCCCCTGAAAAGACCCAAACAAACCATCTCAGGGAGGGAACCGGCTCTCCCGTCGGGCTGTGCTCACCGCCCCGCGCGCTGTCCCGGGGATGCAGAACCGTGCTCCGTCCTTACCCTGTCCCGCTTCAGCAGGTCCAAGATGTAGGAGAACCGACTGCTGTCCGCTGCCACCGCCATGGCCCCGCAGCAGTGCCGCGGGATCACGCCGCCGCTCCGCTCCCCGCGCCCCCGCAGCGTAGCCCCTGCCTCGCTGCTCTCCGGGGGAAGGCCGTCGTGCTGCGACAGATGCTCCGCCCGCCCACCCGCTCACGGGTCTGACGATGCCCTCGAGAACCTCTCACCCTGCAGCAGCGCGGGAGGACTGTCAGGCACCTGGATGTGCTCAGAGCACCGCCTCTGCTCAGATGCTGCGGCCGTGAAAACTGTGTTAAAGCTGGCAGGGTTACACCTACTTGTGGTCTCACCAAATCTGAGTGGTACTCTGTAAATCACTCTCATCTCGCACGGAGCTGATGCTGGTGCTTGCCCACAAGGCCAACACCCAGGGTGGGCATGCCTCTTTTCAAAGTACATCTTGACATGGGATGTATGCTGAGGTATAGCACGGTGTATTTGCCTCCAGGCTCCATTTGATTTTCTTATATTCCAAGTGTTTGTCTGGATGAAAAATTGCATCTAAAGACATCTGCAGAGAAGAGCATCTATTAATGTAGTGTATGTGGTCGTGTGTATGATCTACCTCGTGTGTTTGCACTTGGCTGGTGGTGTGTTTTTTTAGGGTAACTCAAACAGGAGTGAAACTTCCTATCATCTCTTTTTCTGTATTCCTGAAAAATTTCTCATCTCCCACTAGAGATGAGATGGATACAAGATGCCTATATACAACTCTGGCACAAAAACTGGTCCAAACAACTCAAGTACCTTCCACTCCTTGATGAAGGCAACAGTATGGTCCCACTGAAATGTTCACACCAGAGGGGAGAACCAGCTACCAAGAGAGGCAGACACAACCACCCAGACACAATGGGCAAGGGGGTCCCAGAGGAAAGTTGGGGAATGGGGATTGAGACATGGCAGACATCACATTCCTGCTCCATGCCTGTCTCCACTCCATGATGCTGCTATACCTTGCTTCTGGTTGAAGCACTGCAGGTCAATTCAGCCAGCATTTCAGTCTCATTTCTTCCTCCTGTAGTCCCTAAGCTCCCCAAACCCAAAGGTCCCAGCTGAGTCCAAGACCTGGGGGAAAGGGACAGGTGAATGGCCAGACTACTGCTCTCTCACCAGCTCTATTCCAAACTGAGAGGTGGAAGGCAACAAGCCCTTATGCAGTAGCTATCAGGTAGCCCATGGAGCCTATCACCCCTTTGTGGTGAAAACATACCAAAGAGTATTTTATAACAGTATAATGTATCCCCTCAGAGGCTGTATTTCCTAAGCATACTGATATAGTAGTAATGTTATCCCAGATTCTTCCTTCAGGTTACTCACTGAAACAGAATATTCTGCCTTTCTCAGGAAACAAGAGTCATGAATAGCTCCAGACATTTCTGCTACTAGATACTGTACAATTATATGTATCAAATGACTCATTAATCAAATAGCTTGTTATTATGATATAGGCAGGCTTTCAGTGCTCCACTACTTGCTTTTGTGCAAACACCCTGGGAATAAACAATGGGCAGCGGTGATGGGGACAGTCAGCTGCCATCACCCACAGAGCTGAGAAGTCCTCAATACATAATTCAGCTCAATGTGAGATATTTTGCTTCTCTGATCTAATTTCAGCTCACCAAACGGCAGTCGTGTAGGAAATTTTCACTACTGTGATTTCTTTGGGTCAGTGCTGGGCTCTGGCAGAGAGAAGGGCTGGCCGAGGCTGGGACAAGGGAACTGCCTGAAGGAATGCCTTGTTTCTCCCAAGCTGCTCAAGTCCAGTAGTCATCTGCAGGAAACCGTGCTGATTGTGGCTCAGCAGCAGTGGCACTCCCACATCCAGGAAGGTTGTACCACAGTATCGGTGTGAATCTCCAAATGCCAACCAGCACCAAGCAGCAAACATACCTTTGACCCTACTGCTCCATAACGACCAGCTTTGTGACAAGCCAAGGAATTTACAGCCCTTTCTGCTCCACAGCACAAGAAGACAATACATACCTGTTTACTCTACTGGAACTTTTTCAGCTGGAGGCACACCTGCACCTGAATCTCATTGCAGATTTGTTATGTTCATGTTAAATGACTCCCAAGAACCATCTGCCAAAGCCTGTGAGACAAAGGCCTCCTATGGTGCACAAACCATGGGCCTGCTCCAAATCAGCACTTTTTTTCTTTGGCCATTAACCACACCAGTTCATTTTGAACCATGTGCTCTGAATTTCTGGCTGCTGTCTCACTTTTTTTTTTCTTTTTTTTTTTTTGGTTTGGATTTTTTGTTTGGTTTTTTTTTTGTTGTTGTTGTTCTGTTTCTGCTAGGTGTTGTAGGTTATGAACAGCCTGGGCTGCAATTCAAGGACTTTGGACAGAAGGGATGATTCCTGGTTCCTCTCCCTTCACCTCCTCATGTCCCACTTCCATAAATTGATTAATGCAAACGTAAAGAGATGTAAATGTAGCTCAAGTCATGAACTCAGTCAGGGCAAGAAGGATACAGGAGAAGATGGAAGAAGCTGATGGTTCTTTCATGATCTCTTCTTAGAGTGTTTTTGTTTCAGCATTAGCTCTGTTAGCTCTCCAGGTTCAGGTGGCTGCCAGTGATATTTAAGCTGGAGAATGCCACAAACCACTTTTGCATTGATTTCACAGCTTCAGCAATGGTGTCCTCCTAAGCAGTTCTAGCTGGGATGATCCTGGCCCCTGCATGACAGCACTCTCTGCCATCAAGACTTTCAGACCATCTCCCACAGCACACTCCTGGAAAAGCTGCAGCCCACGGCTTGGACAGGGGCACTCTGTGCTGGGTTAGGAACTGGCTGGAGGGCCGGGCCCAGAGAGTGCTGGTGAACGGGGCTGTATCCAGTTGGGATCCGGTCACTAGTGGTGTCCCCCAGGGATCAGTGTTGGGCCCAGTTCTGTTTAACGTCTTTATTGATGATCTGGATGAGGGGATAGAGTGCACCATTAGTAAATTTGCAAATGACATCAAGCTGGGGGGGAGTGCTGATCTGCTGGAAGGCAGGAGGGCTCTGCAGAGGGACCTGGATAAGCTGAAGAGATGGTCTCATTCCAATGGGATGAGGTTCAACAAGGCCAAGTGCCGGGTCCTGCACTTTGGCCACAACAACCCCCTGCAGTGCTACAGGCTGGGCACAGAGTGGCTGGAGAGCAGCCAGGTAGAAAGGGATCTGGGGGTGCTGATTGACAGGAAGCTGAACATGAGCCAGCAGTGTGCCCAGGTGGCCAAGAAGGCCAATGGCATCCTGGCCTGGATCAGGAACAGTGTGGCCAGTGGAACCAGGGAAGTGATTCTGCCCCTGTACTCAGCACTGGTGAGGCCACCCCTGGAGTGCTGTGTCCAGTTCTGGGCCCCTCAGCTCAGGAAGGATATTGAGGTGCTGGAGCAGGTGCAGAGAAGAGCAACGAGGCTGGTGAAGGGACTGGAGCACAAGTCCTACGAGGAGAGGCTGAGGGAGCTGGGGTTGTTTAGCCTGGAGAAGAGAAGGCTCAGGGGAGACCTCATCGCTCTCTACAACTATCTGAAAGGAGGTTGTAGCAGGTGGGGGTTGGTCTCTTCTCCCAGGCAACCAGCAGTAGGACAAGAGGGCATGGCCTTAAGCTGTGCCAGGGGATGTTTAAGATGGATATTAGGAAGAAATTCTTTACAGAAAGGGAGTAATCAGGCACTGGAATGGGCTGCCCAGGGAGGTGGTGGATTCTCCATCCCTGGAGGTTTTTAAGATGAGACTGGATGTAGCACTTAGTGGCACAGTCTGGTAACCAGGGCAGTGTTGGATCAAGGGTTGGACTTGATGATCTGGGAGATCTTTTCCAACCCGGTTGATTCCATGATTCTACGATCAGCCCTGCAGAAAAGTGTATTTCTGCAGAGTCATGCAAACCCGAGCAGAACCCCGTGGGCCGTTCAGTATAACTAACAGAAGTTGCTTCCACAGAGCCAGACTAGCTAGGAATTAGGGACTATCCTCTGCAGCAGATATCGATTCCTGTAGCCATTCTATTGGCTCACGTTTACCTTCCCTTGGATGGAAGACACTTGTGCTAGCCTTTGTCTTGAGTGACTGAAGGCTGACAGGGGAATGTGCTCTTGGAAGGTCCGAGACAGATGGAGAAGCTTCATGTTGCAGCTGGTGGCCCAAGGGCTTTAACCCTTCTTGGTAATGGTCACTGTTTTATACAACCTTTACTGAGGTGGGCTGTATGTTAGAAATAGCTGGGAACTCCTCACCTGTTACACATAAATTGTAGATGTAATTCCTTTTCACACTTTTCCTCATTCTGTTTCATCTCTTAGCTCAGTTCCTTTCTGTGGAACCAGGATGTCTGAAAATTAATTTGAACCTTCCATTGTCATGAAATTATCAATATCAGACTATGTCATATTATGTTAAAATGAAACAGTAGGATTTTAATTGTTTTCTATCACTTGAACTCAAAGCAGGTTTCCAAAAAACCAAAGATCCCAGCCAGATTATCAACTGATATAAACTAAGGTCTGTAATTTTTTATCAGTGGAAAAACTGGTTCTGTATTGCAATCCTGAAATACCATGCAACACAGTGTTCCGTCCTGGCATGTTGGTATACAAATTAAAATACAAAGGAAATTCGTGTTTCCTGACCTGTGAATTATGTTAGTTCTCCCAGGACAACAACAACTGCTCTAGATTTTCTGTTTGGTCTCCTTCTCTCTCTTACTTTCTAATTCTGAACTAAACTGAGCAGTGAAGCCTACTCAGATGCTCTTCTCTTTCTGTTCCCCTAGGACTGTGAGATATTTTCCCACTTACATTGCACAGGGAATTCACTCAAGCATGCACCCTTGGCAGCTGTCTAGCACCGTGGTGGGGTGTGTCTTCTCCCACTGTGCCCCTATACACCACACTTGAACTTTTTGACCGTCATTACCTGAGGAAATCTACTTAAAGAGTGTTTGAAACCAGCTCCATGTGGTGATATGGGAAGGGTTAACACAAATAATTCAGTACAGATGAGAGAAAGAACACTTCAATTTTATAGTATGCATGGGGAAAATGGATCTGGGTAGACGTACTTTCATCTCAGACAACTCTGATGTCACTGAGTGTTGCAATACTAGAGCAGAGAAAGATGATGCTAAAGGTAGTAAAACCCAGTACTGGTGTTCAGCATGAAGTGCTTCAGTGTTAAATTGCAGATGTAAGCAAACATTTGAGGTCATGAAAAAACCCACGTCTGAAATGCATATCCAAGTGTGCATGCTTCTGAAAAGGATTGTGACCTGCTTTTATTCTCTTAACAGCATTCAGAGGCCCGCATTCAGCTTGAGCAATATGAAAGAGAATCCATGTAAATAGTTTATGAATTTTAGATAAGCTGCTTCCTTCCTCAGGGAGTGATGTAGATGTGAACTGTCACTAGCAGAAAAAAATTACCATGGAACAGATGAGACCTTCTGATGGCTGGAAAGGTATTGCAAGCAGAACAAATGAGACCAAATTATTTCAAAGATCACTATATTTGCATGCAGATCTAAACCTTTTCCTATATTAAATCCCATTCTGACTTGTCCTTTTAGGCACCACAATGTGGGTTTTTTTCCCCATTCTCATCTGTGCTGCTCTGGGGTAGAAAAAGGAGCACAACTCTCTGGACTCTCCTGATGAGCAGTCAGGAAACTGCCTTCTTCGTTGTCTCTTCCACAGCTTAATTGAGGTTCATCTTTAGCTGGAAAACTCCTGCAGCTTTGCCCCAACAACTGTGTTAATAATTCCCACTAAGAATTCAGATTTAGCCTGTTACGGTGTGGGATCCCCAAATCTCTCACTGTGATGCATCTGCCAATTCAGATCTTCACTTTCTTCTGAAGGTTGTGATTTTTGCCCTCTCAGTGTCTCTAGATTCCTTAGTGATCTAATTATTATTCCCCATTACAATAGACTGAAGCTGAGCTTTAGATATTTTTATATACTTTGTTCTAATAGACACTGCCGAAAACGTGAAGGTCACTAAACACATAAGGTAAAATACAACCAACAAACAATGTGAGATACTGAAGCAGTTTAGCTGCTGCACTGTGGCTAAGTCAACTCTATTGCTAATGGTCAGAATAAAGGTTCTCACTTTCACCCATACCTCTCATTTCCCATACTTCTGGCTATTGATCCTCAGGCATAGGCAAATGTAATAAAATTGAAAAGTGAATTTCAAATCCACAATATATGGGATATTTTGTTCTACTGTGCTCAGACCTATTTGATACCGAAGATACCTACCTCTAGGTATTTCGTCTTGCCCCATTTGAAGACCTCCGCTCAAGGACCATAAACATATTCATTCAGTGTTTGTGATACAGAAACACACAAAATGAAGTAGAGAATGAAAATCACAACTGTACTGCTTGAAAAATTACCTTTATGTATGATTTCCTCCTAGCCTGTCCCGTGCAACTCTAGTACAGAACCACATGCCCCCGGGAACAAGCTCATTTAAGAAATACCGGTTAAGTATGTAGACTACTATTAATATTTAATATATTGAGTATGTTATTAGATATTTATGAGGAATAAGCTAAAGTACATAATGATGCATACCATGAATACATAATGGAATTGCCATTTTCTGTTGCAACCACAGTTAATCAAGTTTGACAATATAAAGAGAATTTTGGGCATCTAGAGTTTTAACAAGTATTAATTGAGCAAAACACAGCAAGCTTGAGTACTAATTTACTGATTCTATTCATTTACTTAAAAGAATGTGTCTAATGAAGAAATCAGAGACATGCAAATCAGGGAAAGATAAGAGAAAGAGAAGCACTGCTGAGATCTGCATGCAAATGTTGTGATGTATGTTTTAGTAATTTTGTGTGTTTTGCAAAAGGAGCAGGTTTGCAACAGTGAAGTCTCTGAAGAGTGCAGCATACACACAAAAGCTTTTCAGACTCATCTGGCCTTCATCTGGCCGCTGTGCAAAGGGGACAAAACTTGTCCAATTCATGTCTTCAAGGTTTAAACATGTCAGCTGGGCTCCTGCAATTTTCTTTCAGCTTAGCTACAACAGCATTAGGTTTAAGTTGACTTTCCTTTTTCAAAATGGCCTGCCACGTTCCTGCAACAAAATTCTTCCCCTGTGTTTACCCATGGGTTAATGAAATCTTTAATCCCCACTAAAATTGGATTAAGCTCCCTGTGAATTGACTTTGCACGGAGCAAGGCCGGTGCAGAGCCCACTGTGCCGGATAAAGGCTGACCCTGCTGGCATCACACAGCACCAGAATGAACCTGCCCCTACATGTGTGCCTGTAGGGCATCTGAACCCCTCCAGACCCTCCACACCAGTAACTTCAGTTCACCCTTGTATCAAGCTGTGATCAGCACTTTAGCAGATGCCACGTTGCTGGAGTACCTGCCTGCAGGAGCACTGTCTCTGCCAGCCTGGGCAGGCAGCACTGCACCCATGGAGTTCCTGCATCTCTTTACCACTGTGAAGGTTGACAAAGGTGCTGGTGACCAGTCAAAGAAGGACTGGCTCAAAGAAAGGTGTCTTAAGTATACGAAGGGATGTGCATCACAGAGCAAAAGGTCAGAAATTGGGGAATTAATCTGAAATCACAACAAAGCAAATTGTTCCTTGTAGTGTTAACAAAAAGCTGAGGGTGAAGCACAGTGACACTCCTGCTCTCTTGTGGGGACATGAAGAGGATCTGGGGCAGCAATTTGTTCTGGACCTGAGATTGATGCCAAGGCTAGCCAGCAGTATTTGGGGTCCAACCCCTCAAATCACGACTCTGCCTGATTCCCCATGTGTGTTGCAGTGCAGAATAAACAGAACATCAGGGTGCACAGCCACAGGGCACAGCAGCAGAGCTGCAGCTCTGAGTGCTTGTCCCTCACACACTACAGTGCAGAGTGAGCTGGTATGAGTTCTGCTGTGTGAGCCTTGTTGTTTTCATCACATGGGCCATGTGCAGAAGCACGGCCCTCACAAGTACCTGTGCACTGTACTGGAGTTTCTAGAAAAGGAAATTTCTTTGGCTTTCCATCCAAGTTTCTTTTCATTCCTTTGACTTCTACAGGCTGCTCAACAACTTCAGCAGTTCTCATTGGCACACTTAAAAAGGCCTCCCAGATGCAGCAGCTCAACTGAGTGGAACAGATTTCCCTCCAATTCAGTTATGACACACTAAATTCACAGAGATATGCTCACTTTGCCCTGTGGAGGAAAGTCAAATACATGACCTCCCCAAATAACTTGTCAGCTGAGGATTTCAATAAGGTTAAAGACAAGACAAACTCCTACTAGTTTGGAATATTGCATTATTTATTACATTTTTACTGGTTTTATGTTGAATTGAGGTGTGTGAAACATTGGCAAAAGGACATTTTAACATCATTTAATTTTTTTTTTTTACCATTAGTTTAAAACAATAAAGAATAATCTGTTCCTGACTGACAGAAGTAGATAAGCAGAAGTGTTTAGGCAACAGCTGTCTCATCCTGCGAGACAAAACCCCTCTCAAGTGTCTGAATCTTCATTTGCCAATGTTTGCAGTGCACAGACCTTCACTAGAGTGATTGACATCAGGGCATTTACTTATGAAAGCTGGGAAAAAAAAAAAAAAAAAAAGCCTTCTCTTGCTTACACCCCTGTTCCCTCCAAATCTGGCTAGCAGTGAAAGCACCACAAAGTGCAGCTTATTCTAACAGGACGAATGGTCTGTGGGTAGCTGGAGAAAGCAGTAGGGATGGGAGGGAGGTCCAGCCCAGTCTGGCTATCAGATCAACAGCTGCTGCAGACTTTAATTTCCTTTTATAGAAGGGAGACTGTGGGAACTGTTGCTCTCCATAGCCCCTGGAGTCTTTGGTTTAAAGAACTGCTCCCTGGGGTAGAGACACTATGTAACATCTCAAATGCCGGCCTAAGTGTTTGCTCAGGTTTGCACTGCAGCCAAAAGCAGCGCGCTTGTGTTCGCTTCACGCAGGGACTGTGAAGCCTCTCTGTTCTGTGGCTGCTGGACCACGACCTGGAGTCACAGGAGGTGAGAAAGCCTACAACAGTCCCGAGGGAATACGGGTGGGTGGTAAGGGAAACGCAGAGTTAAAGCTGTCCAGGGGCAGAAGGAGAAATGTGCTAGGAGCCCATCTGCTGTTGTGCATAGGGCCCCGTGGGACAGAGTTCAGGCTCTGGTGCCTGCCTGTGTCCTGTGCTGGTGGCCAGTGAGCACAAGAGCACACTGGCAGCTACTACAGGTCTAGGGAACAGCTTTCCCACTGATAGGATAGCTGTCATTCCCAGCTCATACTCAGAGCTGGTAACACCCCTCAGCAGCGGAGTGTGCATCTTGGGCAGAGTAAACATGTGCCTCTCCTGTTCCCTCGTTCCTGTGTTTAATAAAGGCTGGGATAATCCAGGGGTGGCAAAAGGGGAGGAGACAAGACTTGGCTTATGGCCAGGGAAGCTCACTTTGTTAACAGGGTTAGCACCTTTCCTTTAGATGCCAGCTACCACAGTCCTCACTGGTACCAGCAGCTCCTCATTCTGTAGAAAGGAGTTGCTTGAGGCTGGAGTTTTTTTTATTCTGAAGACAGATATCAAGGCATGGAGCCATCAGAAAAGTTTGGTGGTAGTGGCAGACTGCATGGTCCGTGGAGGAAGCTATCTATAGCAACTGGGAAGTCACAGAGGGCACATGTTATCACCACTCTGCAGACTCACTCTGGCCACACACAGGGAGTTATATATAGAGCCATATACAAAAATACAGAACAGCCCTGTGCCTGTCTTGGAAAGCCTCATCAACACACCTCCCTAGCAGACTCCTCTCCTCAGCCTCACCAGAGAACTGCATATTTCAGAGGATACTTTGGAAGGATGCTGGACAGCCAGCTCCTCCTGAGGACAGCTGATCTGCCAAGTATAAGCATACAAACCAGGGTGCAAATATACCCAATCTGTCTAAGATGTCTCATTTTCTCGACAGTATTTTCGTGCTATTTATAGAAACATCCCATCTATGTGCCTCACAGATTGGCTCTATGTTAAACTGACCCACCAGCAAAACTTTACTTAATTTAAGAATTTATAGATGGGGGATGGGGTGGGGGGGAGGGGATATGGGTGTGGTGGTGTAAAGTGTGGTGGGGAGTGATGTTAAAAAAATTAAAATATTAGAGTGGAACTAAAGAACTGCAAGTAACAGTCCAGGAGTCACCAGGGCCCACCAGAGAGCCCAAAGGCAGGACAAACAAACTGTCCCTATGCCATTCCTGACAGTTGTTAGTCTGACCTGCTGTGAAAGAGCCCCCCCCAACAAATGCTCCCTGCACAATATGTTTACACATATGATGCCTTTCCATATGATGCTTCTCCACAATGAGTCTGAACTTAAAGGAGGCTTTAAGATACACAATAAGCAGTATGAAGGTTGACAAAGATTAAAATGCGATTCTGTAAAATGAGCCTATTTTAGTAAGGCATGGCCATAATTTGAAGAGGGTTGTTAAATTAAGACTCCTGGACAGCACAACAGCAAATAAATATAGCTCTGTGCTTAGGGAAACCTTAAAATTAGCCAAAGGCAGCATGCAATTTCAATAGCAATCTTGCATATGTAGCTTTCTAGGCAGCATTTCTCCAGTCCTACAAGCACTCAGGAAGGGTGATGAACAACAGAGAACTTGCCTTGACTTCTATTCTGTCATTTTTCACTTCAAATTGTTTTCATTTCAAATTATCCTTTTGCAGATTTCACATAAAGGGATAAGGTGGAATCCTCCCTCCCAGGGTGAGGCACAGCCTTTGTCCCAAAGGGAACAAAGAGAAGATGGGGACAGTTTTGGATGGAAACCTGGGGATGCCATAGAAGCAGTCTCGTGAAGGCCTCCATGCTCTCTCAGACTGTGAAAATGGAGGGGAGTTGATTGAATGGTGCACACATCGCTCCGGATCCTTGTACCAGAGCCTGGTTATCATCTTTGTTACAAGTTAACGTGGAAGCCACCTTCACAAGCATGCCTGGCTAAAACTGTCAAAACACAACTGCCACACGAACATCCCCCTCCTTACGTTTGCGAGTTTAGTATAAAAAACCTCATCTGGGAGGTTGAAAGCTCCTTCCTTACTCACAAACATTTCCTCTCCCATGCACATTTCTGAATTCTTGAAGTCAGAGGTTGCAGATGGTTCTCACAAAGATTTTCTCTTCCTTGATGAACTTCCCCTTTTAATTGTGAGTCAGGACTGTTTACTTCCTCAGAAGCCAGTAATAATGGCCACTTCTGTCCTGTTCCATTCCCAAGTACAGAGACTGTACCTACACACAGATATTTTAATGGGTGCCAGTCTTACCTTGGTGCAAGGCAAGATCATGGAGCAGATCCTTAGAAACTATGCTAAGGCATGTGGAAAATAAGGGGGTGATTTCTTACGGCTTCACTACAGGCAAATTGTGCCTGACGATTTTGGTGGCCTTCTAAATTGGGCTTACACTTGTTGATGTGGGAAGAGCAACTGATATCACATACCTGGATTTGTGCCTTTGACACCATCCCACATGACATCCTTGTCTCTAAATTGGAGAAGGTGGACCACTTGATTGATAAAAAATGGGCGGGATGGTCTCACTCAGAAAGTTGTGGTCAACAGTAGTGTCCAAGTAGTGATGAGTGGCCCTTCCCAGGGGTCAGTGTTGGGACTGGCACTGTTTAACATCCTTGTGGTCAACACAGACAATGGTCTGTGACTGCACTAAGCTGAGTGGTGCTGTCAACATGCTGGAGGGAAGGGATGCCATACAGGTCCCTGGACAGGCTTGAGAGGTGGGCCTGTGCAAACCTCGTGAAGTTCAAGAAGGCCAAGTTCAAGGTCTTGCTCCCGGGTCAGGGCAATCCCGAGCACAAGTACAGGCTTGGTGGAGTATGCATTGAGAGCAGTTCAGCCAAGAAGGACTTGGGGATGCAAGTAGATGAGAGGCTGGACATGACCCACCAATGTGCACTTGCAGCCCAGAAAGCCAGTCACGTCCTGGGCCATATCAAAAGCAGCATGGCCAGTAGATTGAGGGAGGTGATTCTGCTCCTCTACTCCACTCTGGTGAGACCCCATCTGGAGTGCTGTGTCCAGCTCTGGGACCCCCAGCATAGGAAGGACATGGACCTGTTGGAGCAGGTCCAAAGGAGGGTCACAAAACTGATCTGAGGGCTGGAAAATCCCTCCTATGAAGACAGGCTGAGAGAGGGATGTTTAGCCTGGGAAGGACAAGGCTCCAGGGAGACCTTATAGCACCTTCCAGTACCTGAAGGGAGCCCACATGAATGCTGGAGAGAGACATTTGACAAGGGCATGTAGTGACAGGACAAGGGGGAATGGATTTAAACCGAAATAGAGCAGGTTTAGATTACATACTAGGAAGAAATTTTCCACTCTGAGGATGGTGAGGCACTGGAACAGGTTGCCCAGAGAAGCTGTGGGTGCCCCATCCCTGGGAAGTGTTCAAGGCCAGGCTGGCTGGGGATTTGAGCAACCTAGTCTAGTGAAGGGTGCCTATACCCACGGCAGAGGGATTGCAACTAGATGATCTTTCAAGTCCTTTCCAACCCAAACCATTCTGATTCTGTGATGTCTCACAATGTAGTTATCAAACCAGGCACTTTGCCAGTGCTTCAAAAATAAAGCAGTAATGTGAGGGTTTGCTACTGTAGGTGGGTTCAACTTAAAAACATTTGGACGTTGTAATTTTCTGTACCCTTGAGAAAGTTCCTCACCCAGAACGTGCAACTTGCAAAAAATGACATCACAAGAGTTACAGCTCACAAGGAATTATACTTTTCCCTCAGTTTCCCAATAGTTCATTGATTTTTATTGAATTCAGAAACTAATCAGGCAAATAGAGATCAGGAAGACAAAAGCTTTAAAATAGTGAACTGAAAGTGTAAATCTGACACACTGTAACCACGCAGTGGAGTAATTTAATAACCATTTAGTATAAAGACGTTGAGACACTCTTCTTTTTCAGCCTGTGCTTGCTAAAATGAGGAGAACTTAAGTAGTCTCTACCTGCAAGAGCTTTTCAGAATCACTACAGTATCTGACATTAACCTTAAGACACCAATAATCTCATTCAACTGATAAATTTTGGAAATGTTTTATATTTTAGTTGCAACAATTGCATCTTCCTACCAGGGGTCTGACATGTCTTCTACCTCCACAGGGACACCGAGAGCAAGGTTCCTCCAAAATGCAAGGAGATAGGGTCTCCACAAAGGCTCTGACTTTGGAAATCATTGCTTCTTCCCTTCTACACTAGGCAAACTCACAATGAATGGCTGCCTCGGTACAAAGCTGAAATGTATTTTTCAGGGAACTCTACAGTTTCTGCAGAGTATTTAATTTTGTTATTGGCATCCACGGAGAACAGCATATTTGATGCAGGTTCTTCAGCTCTTCTCAGGTTGTCTTTTACCTTGTTACAGCACATTTAGGCATGGAGCAAGGCACTCTTAATAAAAGTGCTTCAGCATACATATTTTAGGTATTTCTGCAATGCCTAATTTACTTGTTAACAGCTGACGATTGTTCCATTTAGAAAAACAATTATCAAGATGAAAAGTTCATAAATATGAACATATTTAACAACAGTCTTCCAAAATGGTGCTATCACATCTGCCAGCAGCTATGTACAAATCAAGTTGTTGTGAAAACCCTAATAAAAATTTTTAAACCCTCAAACTTCAGATCCTATTGAAAGGATACTTTTAAATTCCTTTGTTGAACACACCATTTCAAAGCTGTTTTTCTAGAAGAGGAGTTAGAGCCACAGACATAGACTGGGAGCCTTTTAGACAGGATAAGGGCACTCATGCATTTGTCAGCCTGAGCCAACACCAGCAAGCTTTAAGTGCTTCTGAGGATTACTTAAGGCAATAACTTTATAAATACATTATCAATTACCACGAAAGATTAGGCAGGGTGCCTCCTGTAGACCACCAATGCAAGAACATTAAAAGGTTGTGGCAGTGCAGCATAGCTGCTCTGCATAATCCAAGCCCTGATAGCCAGGAGGTTTTACATCCTCAAGCACAAAGTATTTAATTTTTTTATTTCTTACTTAGGTTCAGTGTCAGCAACATAAAGCTGTGGTTAACACAAATTATTGGAGCTGGGTAGTAATCACATGCTTTTTCTAATCTATCAAATGCTTTTTCTGTGAAGCATTTAAGCTTCACAGTTCACACTGAAGTTTCAGCTGCATTTGGACATACCCATTTTAAGAGAGATTTTAGGTCATGGACTTCTTATCTGTGAAACTGTTGTCCACTGATTTATCATTCAACAATTTTCTAGTCAGAAGACACGATAAACCACAAAAATGGTAGAGGCAATTCAATACACAGTCAGAACCAAAATGTCTGCTCCACAGGAACATTCCATGTTCATCATTTGCTTGCCTGACATCAGCTGGGGCATTAAAAATGTCAAATCATGCATTGAGCATTGGTCATTAATGAAGATTTTTGTCAACTTAAGATTTCAAACCAATTAAAGTAATTAGATACTCAGAGCGGGGTGAAGGCATACACATTTTGTTGGTTCAATCAAACTTTGGGAGTTAACGCAAAACAAATATGCCTTGTGCAACTTTTAGAAAAGGTAACTCTGTTGTCAACATTCAGCCTGAAAAGGTGCTGTTCTTTACTTGGGAACAAAGGGAGTTGCAGAGTAACTGTGGGCCAAGGAGACTGAAATGTAAAATCCATGTAAACAACCCAAGACAGCTTACAGATACAGAAAACAAAGCAAGAAATATTAGCGGCTTTTTGAGGCAGAACACTGTTAAATCACTTGCCATGAGAATTGAAATTCGTGTTCACATAATGTGATTTTTCACTATTAGTCCTTATTTCTGCTTCTCTACTCTGATATCCCTCACAGATGAGAACATGGTCACAGACATGAAAACTCAAGAACCACAATTTAGAATTTTGCAACTATGGACTTGCCCCACAACAATCAAGTACATAATTCCTCATGAAGCTAAGTAAGAATCAATATTTGGGCTGTTTCCCAGCAGAGACTAAGAGTATCTTATTCAACTCCTCTGAAATCCAAAGCTACTTCCGCTAACAAGGTATGCAGTAAATGCTAAAAAACTTGTAGATGGTTCACCAGTGAGGCAAAAACACAGTGATAGGTATGGGTAGCTACAACTACATCTCATCTTCATTGTAACTACACTGTGTTCCACCTCACTCTACCATGATGCAACTTGTGGCCACCATCTGATGTCAGGACAAACAAATACCGTGCTATTTTGAACAATTTTTACTCCAAGATATTTTTGTTTCATTTTAAATGGATTTTTAGCTAAGGTGACCCCCATGACCTGAGAGTCTTCTGTTCAGGGAAGCTACTTCAGCCCCTGCTGACCAACATCCCACTAACCCTCCCCAGGAAAACAAGATTCCCACACAAACTGTTGTAGCGAGCCCCCAGCCTGGTAGGTCCCCTCTTTTAGGTATCTTACTATTTCTTTTTATTTGTAGCTGAACTTTTGGGTCATCTCAGCATGTGGGAAATAAAACCAATTCCCAAGCTCTGACCTCCTCCTTTGATTCCCTCATGTTGATTGAGTCAGTACCTGTTTTGCTCTTGCTCCCTTAAATCTTACCCTAGGCAGCTCAAATCCTTTCCACCAGTATGGTTTCATTCCTACTCCACATTCCCTTCTCTAGTTTTCTCTTGCCTCCACCCTTCCTATCTCCCAGTTTTCATTTTTCTTACTCTGCACCAGTCCTACTCAAGCACCTCATTGCCCCTCCACAGTTCTGTTGGCTTCCCCTCCAGCCCCACAGTTCTCTTGGTTTCACCGCTCCCAACTTCTTAGTTTCTACAGCCATGTAGTCTCTCCTCCTCCAAGGGAAGTGCCCACTGGCACATGTTCAGATGACGTATTTTACTGCCCCCCTGCTCCTCCTCTGCTTTTCCAAGCAGTTCACTTGCACTACTGATGTTCCCAATGCTGCCATGCAAATTAATCTGCTACAGAAATAAAGACAATTTATTTAGGTAGGAAGGCTGCTACAGGGTTGGACACTGGGATTGTTCTGGTAGCCTGAAAACGCTTATTGGATCTCTCTGACACGTGTGACAGAAGTACAACTACGCTACTCTTTTCACTGGCCTTGCATTGCAAAACCAGGACAATGGTTATCCCTGAAGCTCTTTTTGCTGGCTGAAAGGGTCTATATCCTGTCTCTTTGGGCTCAGCAGTGTCAAATGGCATACTTAAACTGTTTTCAGAAGTCTTCAGTTGTCTGTATTTGGAAGTCCTTTAGAAAAAAGAACGTGCCCTAACAACTGGCAAGTAGAAAGACATCCTTGTGTCTACTGAACACTGGCAATGCACAAACTGACTGGCCAAAAATGCATCAGCTGCAAGGTTACTTGTTTCAATTCTGAACAGCACTTCAAGCATACAAAGTAAAGCACCACTACTAAAGCAGCTGAGAATGTTCAACATCACTCTAACAATACACCGCTGCTGCTTACTTTAAAGCCCAACGTTTCACTCTTTACGTACAATGGTTACGAAACTTGGTATCACTTTAGACTAAGAGAGAAATACATATGAAAAAATCACCAGATGGCAGTTGTACAGTTTTAATGTATTGCAAAGGCTTGTCTTTGGAAACAGGTTCTAATGCTACTCCTGCACACAGGTACACTTCCAAAAGTGCTTGAGTATCTCTTATTGACACACATCAATATGCCACACTCCTACTGAATTTCACATGAAGACACTATTTCAGATGAAAACTCTTTGTTTGGCTAACAATCAACTGCAACTGTGTAAAAGCTACTCAGAAGAATTATGAAATCCATTTAGTAAGGCCACACAACGTTATAAGTCCAGTATATTGAATAAAATAATTTTATTTTTATTTAATTCATTTGTTTTTTAAAAGAAAGTTTATGGAATCTGAAAGTTTATGATAAAAGATAACTTTTAACTGAGACTTAATATGGGAGATTCTCTAGCCAAAATATGTCAAATAGTAAGATCATAAAGAACTGCAAGGTTCTGTGCTATACTGCATGATATGTAAACAGATTTTGAAAATATGTCCCCATTATATATTTTGACACAGTATGCACAAATTTAAAAAAATAAAATTGAAATGAAGTTTAAACGCCTCAAGGGATTTCCTAGAAGTAAAGCCATTTGAAAAGCCATTTACAGTCTGCGGTGACAAACTTCTATATAATCAAAATATCTCCATTTTCCACAATGCAGAATAACCTGCTGAAGGCAACTCCCTACTGAAGTGATGCCAGCAACACAGATCTGATTGTATGACTCCAGCACTTAAAAGAGCACATTGGTTATACATGGCTTTTAACCCTGGGCTACAATTATGCTACCAGAACTAAATTCAAGTCTAAATCAGTCACATAAAGAGGTGTGTGTTGTCTGAACACTGTTTAAAGTCCGTGTTTTCCAGATCTGATGAAGGTGGTGAAGGCGCTCTGAGGTTCTTGTGCTTACATTCAGGGCAGGATGAACTTTGCAAATACCAGATTCTCCAATTAATGACAAACCACAGATGCCAAAGTAGGCATGTAAAGCATCTGAAAGAAGGAGAGAAAGGAAAAATAAAATTATCTCAGGCTGTAACAGCCAACTGCTCTTATATTCAAACACCCCTGAATAATTACATCCAAGGAAAACAATCAGGTGCTATATTTTAAATCTGAGTTTTGACAGAAGGAATCAGTTTCTGCCCAAAGCCACCAACATGAACCAGAGTCTAGTTCTGTTTTATAACTACTCGCACACTACTTTACTTTTTCTGAGTGCCATGGCCAAAGAATTCAAGCATCTGGAAACAACTCTGGTCCAGAAAACAATTTTTTTTCATAAAAGCATTTTTGGCTGATAATTTTATGAACAGCTGAACTATTACGAACTATTACGAACTACTGAAACACCAAAACTAGTGCCAGTAGCTGCCAATAGCAAGACTTAGAGGAAAGAAGTAATTACTTTTCCTAGCTTCATCCCTTCCTGAGAGAATACCCTAAGGATAGGAATTCATGCAGTTTGATCAACAGACGACTGCCACCATTTCTCGTCCCACGTTGCTCCTGCTGCCCACCTTACACCAGCACTACAGCTTGCCGAATCTGCCTCCTCTGGGTAGCAGCAAGCTATTAGACTGGATTATCCGCCCATGGAATCATAGGCTAAAGATGGAAAGAGGATGTGAACTTCATGCGCCCCTTGCAAATTCTCAACATGTATTAATCTGTGGAGGTGTCAGTACATTGATATTTGACTAAAATGATCACAGAATCATTTAGGAAAAGACCTCTAAAATGAGAGTCCAAGCCTTAACCTAACACTGCCAAGTCCAGTACTAACCCATGTCCCTAAGTGCCAAATCTACACATCTTTTAAAAACCTCCAGGGATAGTGACTCCACCACTTCCCTGGGCAGCCTGTTCCAGTGCTTAACAACCCTTCCGGTGAAGAAATTGAACTACACCTCCCTCTTTCCATTTCAATTATGAAAATCTCATTATATTTTGAGGTGGTTTTTTTCCTTTTTTTTTTGTTGTTGAAGGAGACAACTTCCTTTACGCCTCTCAGATGTCTGACTGCTGCATTGTATTTCTAGCTTAGAAGATACTCACCATAATTTTGAAAAGTAATTTTACCTGGATGGCTATCTGGCCACTTGGCAAATCCACCAACAAGGCGATCTTGAGTTGACAGGATGTAATTTCGGTTTTTCTCAAAATTTGTATACTGGAATATGTTCAAGAGCTGGAAAGAAATCAAACCATAACAGTAACATGCTAAATATTAGTGTATTTTTAACACTAAAATATAGCACTTATATTAGAGGTAAGCAGCGACAGCAGAAAAAGCAGTAATCTGGTAAACTTCCATTTCCTGCCTTTTTGCAAGAGGAAAGACCTTTACAGTCATCAGTGCACTTGTGTTAAACATCTAACTCTTTCAAATAGAGAAAATGATGCTTAAAGAAATCACAAGTCAGTAACTATCATGTAGCTGTTCTGCACACTACCTTCAATGTTGCTCCCACCCAGAAGGAATAGCAAGTGTCTACAGGTTTGTTGGGTCGTCCATGGTAGCCATTCTGTTGTCTCATTATACACCATCTTCTTATTCTGTTCAGTTCTTTTTCTGAAAAAACTTCTTCCAGTTTACCCATCAAACACAGCGATGCAATACCACAAAATGTAGAGCCACCTGTGAAAAGAGAATCTGGTATTTGCAATGCTTTGATACCCAGATTTTCACCAAAGCCTGCATAATCTCAGCCAGAACTTTAACTAAGATGTTAACAAATAAATCAATGGATTTTTAGGAGTATGAAAATGTTAATTTTAAGTCTAAAATCCAAATAGACAGGGACACTTTAGTTCAGCAGGTATGTCAAAGAGGAAAACATGCCCTCAACCCAGCTTGCACAAATAAACCTGAATTAATTTTCTTAAAGCTGGTTTTTACATTACACAGCAGTCCAGAAATAAGTAAATTGCATTGTAACAGAAACATTTCTTCATATGTAACTCAAAAAAGAAAGCTATTGGGATGCCAGCAACCAGAGTGAAGCAGAGATGCCAAAGCCAGTCTCAGACACAATCCCCCAGAGGAGATAGACAGAAGTGTCTGATGAGCAGAAACTAAAAAAAAAAATTAAAGAGCATAGTTAATACTGTGAAAAGACTCCTGCACTCTCATGTTTGTAATATATACAAACTGTGCATCTGAGGAACTTTTTGCTGCCAGGGAAACTGCATGGTAAAATTTGGAATTAGAAGAGAAACTGATGTTCTTTGTTTTTGTAGCATGGCCATCACTTTTTAAAGCCCATCTACACTTATTATGAGTCTATTCCCTGATATGATGAAATTATAGAGGCTGGGAAGGACCATAAACAAGCTGTTGACAGATGACCTGGGGCCCAGAGTTCCTCACACCACTGTGGTCCTAGAACACCCCAAGAGCTCTGAGGTTATGTTCGTTCTGATGCAAGAGAAGGCTGCTGAAGTAATGCTATCTGTTATCACTAGCACTCTACAGAAACTTAGTTAACCAATTGTTTCAATACACAGCTATATAATTTAAGTTTTTCAGCTTTATCGATTCTGCAGGAAGACAACAGATTAAATCCTATCAAAGCTCAATAATAAGGATAAAGATAGCAAACATTTGATAGAATTACAGAATCATTCAGGTTGGAAAAGACCTCCAAGATCACTGACCAATCCCCACCTAGTCAAATAGACCACAGCACTAGATTAGTAGCACTCATATAAAAGTCAGTAGTTTCTCTGTCACAAGCAGACCACCACTTCATGATACAGAAACATTTCGCTAAAAAACAGCAGTCTCTTGGGGATTTCCTATCTTCAGAAGTTCCAACTGCTTACAGAAACTAACTGCTGGTTCAAGATTTGAGCTCACAACAGATACTGTGATCTATGGGAGTAAATGTTTCTATATTTTAATAATAGCTGTTGAAACTGGAGATCATCAGGTGGACTGCACAAAATCTCTTGCAGATAAAATCCACAGAGTAACAATGGCAAGCGTGGAAAAAGTTTGTTCCGTCAGCAAGAGATGAGAACTATAGCCAACACCTTTCAATAAAACATTAATGAGGTAAAATTAATGGAGTTGATATATTAAGAGCCCATCTGTTCTGATATTAGGCTAGAACTAAGGGAAGAACACGTCATATTAAGAGGCATGTTTTGGGTTTGCTCTTCCTCATCCTACTTGCTTAAAATCAGAAAAGAAGGAAAGGTATGACATACCCTGCACCTCTTACAGCATTTTCAATTCCAGTCTTAGAAAGAGGTTTAGAACATTTTAACATTCTTACCATGAGATTCCAGTCCAGCTCCCTGTGCCAGGCCGTTATCATAAGACTGAAGAAAAAAAATCCCACAAACCAGTTGGTTTAGTACCACATCACTTTCACAGACACTGCAATTTCTTAGTTCACTAGCAATACTGTCATCAGACCATAAGCACCATTCAACCTGATTAAATTCTGGACCTCCAAGAGCTCTTGGTCCAACCAGTTAACAAATCAGACCTGTTTCAATGTAGGCAGCTTTTATGACTTTCATGGAATTAATTTTGGTTGTGACATATGTTAAAAATCTGAAACTGGGTAAACACATCTTTGCCAAAATGTAAAAGCATGTGATGCAGATAACCATTAAAGAAAAACCCAAACCCATTTTTCTGTCCTTGTAAAGAAAGAATGGGTATGTAATCAAAACAAAATCAAATGGGTAATGTAATCTGTCTCTAACCCAAAAGTTGGCTAATATGCAAAAATTCAAGGTACTACTGTGTGTACAATACTCAAATCCAAGAAATGCTTTAGTAAGAAGCAAGTAAGTTAGTAAGAAGCAAAAAAAAAAAAAAAAAAAAAAAAAAAAAAGGCTTTAAAAAAAACGAGGGGAAGGGAACATCAAGCAGTAAGACAAAATCTTTCCCCCATCCCCTCCTACTGACTATGAATTTCTCATGTTTTCTCCAAAACACTCAACAGTAGCTATTAGGCACAGGAGTCCTTGACAAACCACTAATGACTCCCATAATCCTAACCAAAGAATGGCTACAGGACCTCTCAGGCCTTTAGGAATTACCTAAGGATTGTTTTGTAGATCTGCTTTTAAAGCGGACACTGAGAAGAAAAAACGAAACAGAAGCAGACAACGAAGCCACTTTAAAACTACATTGCTCGGTTTGTGAGTTGGTGCTGCAAGTTTAAGCAACTAAAAAGACTAACATCTGACACATACATTTCAGGCTGCATCTTGACTTTCTAAAATTTGAACCAGTTAATTTTAAGTAATCCCCATGAATGTCTGAATGTTAAATCACAGGGTGTGAACTCTTAGGCACCGCCTTTTGAGAAAGCAATGCAAATGTTCTACCATACTCCACAGACCCATTAAATGCTAAGCAAAGGCAAGTTGATTAGCAAAGCTATGCTGGCAAAACTAATTAACTCTACAAACAGCAATAATAAGGGGAGGTGGTTTGCTTAATGTATGACAAAGTAATTAGCTTCGGAAAAAAGCTGTTAAGTGTGTATCCCAGGCAGTCTACTATACTGGGCTGTTCAATTAGCTTGAAATTCTAATCGACAATAGCTGACCTTTGGCTTAACTGATGCCTATTTCTTTACAGACAGCAGCTGTTCTTCGGGGACTTGTGTGCATTAAAAAACTAGGGAAATACTTGTATTTGTTTGTCCTTTTGAAAAAAACTCAAGAAAATGTATGCAAAAGAGGCCCTGGGTTACTGCAACATGAAAACTGCATAATTAAATACTATCCTCAGAAAACGTGTAAATCCAGTTGGGATTTGAAGCAAATCTTTGCTTCAAAGTCTGAAAGTTTCACAACCAGCTTAATTATATCAACAGACTAATACAATTGCATTTCAAGGAGACTCTACTATAGTGGCACAAGCAGATGCAATACTTAAAGCTTCTTGCAGTATCTCTAATTTTTAAAAAAACAAGTAATGTTGCAAAAAGCAGTATTACAGAGTCCCTAGAAGTAATGTAAAATTTCGGTATCTTAGTGTCTGTTGCTTTTTGATTAGTGATATACCTGACTTTTGAACATGAAAGACAAATATCAACCCATGCTGATAAAAATGTGTGTGATTGGAATCCAACTATTTTACCAACAATAAAATCGGTCTAGAATTATTTTTGTGATCAGCATTGCATAAACACTTTTTAGTCGAGCAATAGCAAGAAGGCTATCCACTCTGCATAAAGATTCAATTCTTTTTAGTGTTTTAAACCTTCGTTTAAAATACCAATCTACCGCTGTTCTTGATATGCCTAACTACAGAAAGATGCTCTCTCCTTGAGCTGTATTGAATTGTATCTGTCACAATTCTTATACTGCATCATGGAAGAGAACAAATTTCAAAGAATAAGCTCAAAAATCCACAAGTTTATTACAAAGGTTCCTGTGTTTAACCAGGCATGCTACTTTCCGTTCAGATTAGTTGCACTTCATGTGTACATCAATCTGGAAAACTGGAAAAAGTTCTATTAACTGTCACGTGCTTCATTTACATGCAAATGATGACATACAATAGCAAATCAACACCACACCTTTCTGTCAAAGCAGTTTACTACTGAGCGAGGCATTATCTTTTGTTCCATAACTAATGAAAGTGACAGAATGAGGTGATATTGTAGCAAAACAGGAATAAGCATTTGCAATAGAGTCTGTACCCATATTCACTGCTTAGTTAGCTACACAATGAGTAACAAATGAAATAATCTCAAATAGTATTTCCTTTGAATTGTTCTAAACATCGGTTATTTTTAGCACCATCGACAAAATCTTAATAGGAGCAATCGAGCTCACATTCTTGGACGCCACATTTCACATTCATTGTATTTATTTATGAGATACACTTTCAGAAATACTTTGTTCATATGATAGGTAATTGAACTAGAATGCATCTCAAGAACAGTGGTGGAAAGAGATGAATGAAAGAAAGGAACAACCACTACTGTGAAATGATTTTCACGATAAATGTCTGAATCCCTGAATGTCTGAGTCTTCTTCAGACACATCTTTAGTGCTAAGTGTGACTGAGCAGGATGCAAAGGTTGTGTGTAGTTTCCTAGACGTACCAGACACCTTGCAACTGAATTAATGCACTGAAATACTGGTCTGACCAAGCAGTGCAAACCCAGAAAACACAGATGAAACTACTGCACATGTGCATACCAACCCTAGAGTGAATTAACAGCACAACCAATGGTTTTACCTGAAGCAAAGTACAAATATTAGTGTTTACAGAACCATTGTTTTGTCTGCTCTTTTGTATGGGTCCGAATCATGGGTCATCTACCGCCACCACTTGAGACTCTTAGAACGCTTCCTTCAGCGTTGTCTCCGCTCAATCCTCAACATCCACTGGACTGACAAAGTGACCAATGTGTCTGTCCTTGAACAGGCTGCAATCACGAGTATTGAGGCCATGCCGCTGAGAACACAGCTGCGTTGGGCAGGGCACGTCTCCAGGATGGAGGACCACCGCCTCCCCAGGATTGTGCTCTGTGGAGAACTCGCCACTGGCTGCCGCAAGAGAGGAGCCCGAAGAGGAGATACAAGGACTCCCTGAAACAACATCTCAGCCTTGGCCATATCGATCACCATCACTGGTCTACTCTGGCCTCCAATTGAGAGGCATGGAGATGCACCATCTATAATGCTGCTGCTTCCTTTGAGAACACACACAGAATCATTTCTGAGGAGAAAAGACAACGCAGAAAGAACCAATACCGCCTAAGGAGACTTTCCACTGTGCCTTTTGCAACCAGACTTGTCTATCTCGCATTGGCCTTCTTAGCCATCACCGTGCTTGTAGCAAGCGTGGGTAGAGTCCTTCCCTAATCTTCATTCGCGAAGCCTGGCCATGATGAATGGTTTTAAAGAAGTCCTACTGAATGCAGTGTATAGTCAATCTACCAATTCACAGTAAACCTGGACATAAAATACAGCATCTTTTGTCTCACATTTGTACATGCTAAGATTACTGCTGTCTACAGAATGCTGCTGATAGGATCTCTAAGTTACTCTCTGAGCTAGCCAGGAAAAGACTCAATCTTCATGATAAGTCACAGTAGCTTCTCAACTTTGACCATGCCCAGACTCCAGTTTTACGCCACTGGTCAAATGAAGTATTAGTACGAGCGCTTCCAAGAAGTCATGCTCTGTTCAGGCTTCAATTATTAATTTTTTTTAATTCCCAATAGGAATATAACAATTGGAATTTGCAGGTATAAGGATTAATGCTAAGTTCTAGAAGCAAAGCATAAATTCGGTTCAAGATCACTGTAGACAGTTAATCTCCAGTGCCATTTCAAAGCTCCAAACTTTCAAAGAATCTCCACTTGCCTGCTCTATTAGTGGCCTTATCTGATACTCTCTAGCTTTGTCTTAGAAAGAAATAGTTGCTTCCTCTTCCCTTCCTCTTTACAGTGCTACTTATTCCTTTACATACCTCTGTAACGCTGCACTTAACAACCTCATTTCCAATATAGAGTCCTAGTATACTAAATGCTCCTTTTACACAAGGTGGATTATATGTTTCACAGTTCAACTTTCCTCATACCCTGTCCAGTTCCACCTTATCTTTTTGGACCAGAACTGCACTCAAATGCTCAAAATGCTAATAGTCAATGTGATGTACAGAACTGCAAAATGAGGTATTTGCTGTTACCTTTTGTTTTCTTTTTTTTTAATTTGTATTGGATTCTCCTATTCTATTTCTTCTAAGCCATTTGACTAAAGGCTAATCTCAGTAAACAAAAAGGTCCAGAAAGGATCAGAGGAGGAAAAATCCTCCTGACATAATCAGTAAAAGCAAGCACTCTGCCTTGGCTTATCCCTCAGACTGTGAAAGGAGAATGGATAAATCACTGTCCCTGGCTGAAACCCACCGAGAGGATTCAGCAGAGATATTCTCATCCTGGGAACCTCTGCTAACTAAGGTGAGCTACCACCTACTGGGGCACCGGGGCTCTTATGGGATGCAGGGGAAGAAAACTGCAGGATTGTATAAAAAAACCACCAACTTTTTATGGAATGTTCTCCCGGGAATGCAGGGGTGTGCATAATTTATTATGGGGTGTCAAGGGAAAGGATCAGTGGTGAGAAAGGGAAGCATCAAAGTCGACTGGGGAAGAACAAGCAAGAGAAAACAGAGGAAAAAGGAACTAGAGTGTGAACAGACTGCAGATCCATATGCTTCTGTGACTGAGCCCTGGCCTTGATCGCCTTGGTCCGTCCAAGACTATGGCAATGTGCCAGAGAGCTTTTTGTGATGTACAGTAAAAATAACTTAGGCATCCAACTGCCTCCTTTAAAAATAAACAAAAAATAAAACCCAATTTGGTATGAAGCAGGAAATTAAGCCTTTTTTAGACTTGTTTCTCACATAAATTTTACAATCTCACTGCTGGCAGCAACTACTCATTTACAGCAGAAGTTGTATGTTGCCATAAATTTGTGTCTTTTTTGTGGACTAAAAGAGTTTACTACATGTTTACTCACATTCAAGGAACTTCAGTTTTCAAGCTTGCTCAGCTTCTTTAAAAAAAATTTATTTTAATCTTGGAAAATGAAAATCAATTAAACTAATGAAATGTCATGGGGGGAAAAAAGGAAAACTCCTTTACTCCCACTTGCACACAGAATGTATTCATGTGTATTTTCCTTCATTCCAAGTATCTAATAAATAAATAATGAAGTGCATAATTGGAAACACTTATCAAGTATGAACTGAAGTTTTTCAACTAGTTTTTCCTTTAAATCTGTGTATCTTTTAAAAATCAGGCCTGCAGCTCAATGAAACATGACCATTTTATTGACACAGTTGTTTACATACTTTTTCTAAGTTACAGGAACATCTGGCCCCAGTTTTCAAAAACTTGCTTTAAATTTTTAAATGATTTTAAAGATTTTTAAAAGATTTAATTTGAAGTGAACAAACACACCAAATAAAATTATCTTCGTAGCACACCCATTACAGTGAAAATACAAATGCAAAAAAACCAATGTACTTTGTCAATTTCAAACTTGCTAAAGCAGGAAGAGAAAAAAAAGGAATTACCATTATACATCAATTTGGACAAAGAGATTTTTTTAGCCATAGTTAAGAAACAAAGCTATAAATGTTAAACTGTAGAAAGAAATAACATTTTGTGAATACTCACCATACTTCTTCTGATGTAGTCTATAGCTTTCTTCATATCCATGCCTGACCAGTTATCGAGCATGTAGCAGATACAGGAAGCACAGTACACAAACCTCATATCATTCTCACTTCCTTCCAGCACCGCACAGAAACTGAAAGAAACATTTCTGTCTTAGACACTGTGTCGCCTGTTACACCAGAAAATATGAAAAGCAGTTCATGGAATTGCACAGTGTTTTCTTTAAAGATTAGTTACTTCTATTTACAGTAGTCTTATAAATATGACCCAAAGCCATGCTAGATTTTCTTTTTAGAAGATGCGATTCTAAGCCAAAGAAAATGAATAGAACTATTAACATTTAGGGGCCTGGGTGACTATTTCCCACAATGTAATGAAACTGGTCTTTATTTATTCATTCATACTGTTATAGTATATACTGATATATGAGTTAACATTTTGACATTTACTGTTTTGGGCAGAATTTTTGCCTTCCTAGGAATCGTAATAGCTCACAAAGCTTTCTTTCCTGATTTATCTTCAGGATCAGTTTCCCATGCATGTGTAAATGTAATTGCTAATACTAACACAAACAGTGAAAATAGCCTTCAATTCAGTTTTTCATTTCTTATGGTTATAACCTTTCCAAACTCCACGAACATTTTAAAATTATTGTATCTGGGTTATTTTGGCACAATCTCAGAAACCCTTAAAATGATGATGGATGCTGTGATTCGGATACTTGCATAAGAAAGTGGCCAGCAGGGCCATGACAGTGACCGCCTCACTGTTCTCAGCACTCATGAGGCTGAACTTCAAATCCTGTGTTCGCTTTTGGCCCCTCACTACAAGAAAGACATTGAGGTGCTGGAGCCTGTCCAGAGAAATGCAAAGGAGCTGGGGAAGGGTTGATGAGGAAGTCTGATGAGGATCAGCTGAGGGAACTTGTAGCAGTCAACCTGGAGAAAAGAACACTCAGGGGAGACTTACCACCTCTTTACAACTGCTTGAAAGGGGGTTGTGGCAAGGTGAGGGTTGATCTCTTCTCCCCGGTGGGACAGAGGAAATGGCCCTGAGTTGTACCAGGGAGGTTTAGATTAGGTATTTGGAAAAATTTCTTCACTGGAACAGACTGCCCAGGAAAGTGGTGGAATCACCATCCGTGGAGGTATTTAAAATACCAACAGATGTGGTGCTTAGGGACATGGTTTAGTGCTGGACTTGGCAGTACTGGGTTAACGGTTGGACTTCATATTAGAAGTCCTTTCCAACCTAAATGATTCTATGATAAACAGAAATAGGTAAAAAGTTGAATTACCTGTGACAATAAATAAATCTTTAATTGTTTCTTCTCTGATTTGCTGCCTGACAAACCTCTGGTTCAAAGAGCTAGTTAATACACTTTGATGACTTAACTACTTACAAGAAGTCACCACATGCACTGGCATGTGTTCTGTGACTGATACTGATTACCAACCAAATATTTTCTAAAAGAACAGGAAGATTATATAGCCACTTTCATAAAATATGTGTTTCTTCTGTTTACTTTCATATGTGGCTTAGTATTAACCATGCAAAGAGTTGCAGAATATAAAATATCTTTTACCTTCCATCCTCCAGCTGGAGAGCCCTCAGTCCTGCCAGTATGGCATCTTTATTTACTCGACTTAAATCATCTCCAAGAATAACCAGACACGATAGGCCTGTGTAAGTCATTGCTATGTGCCCGCTATCGTAGGGATGAGATATACCTGGACCCTAGAAAAAACAGAGGAAAAATAAAAATATTGAAACATCGCAACACCTTCTATTACAGTCTAGCATTTTTTTTTTTTTTCCAATTGAGAGGTAAACAAATTTCTTTTCCCTTGACTCATTATGGTTAAACTGAAGGCACCCTGCTCAGCTTTCCTCATCAAACTAAGCTACTGCATAGCTCTGTTATCCTTGTAAACACTTGCTCAGAAGGAAGTTTTGGAAAAAGCTCTGCCACGAGTTATGTTTATGCAACAGTTAAGCAAAAAGATGGGATGTCCTCAACTGGACCTAAGTTTATCCTGACACAACACTGGGCATTAGCTGCCTGGCAGCTGGGTAAGCACTGTTAAACAGCCAAACCTCTTGAGGTTCCCTCAGCAAAGATTTTACAACTTAATGATCTACAAGTATAAAGCAGTATGAGAGATTATTAGTAAACTCTCAGTCAAATGAAGCAATATCAAACTAGCCACCCATCTGCTTTCATGTCTATTTTAAAACAATAATCAGAGCTTAAACGAAGTATTTACATACCAAATAATCAGAGGAATATAGAATATACTGTGTTGAAGGGACCCACAAGGATCACTGAGTGGCAACTGAGAAGCTAAAATGAGAGTTAAGTGCTGACTAGTCACACAACACAAATCACAGAAATGGGCAGGGGATTGATACTGCTGTGCTACAACTATTATTTGTCTTTCTGGTATTTTACAGGCACATCTTGAACTGTGCTACTTCATGAAAACAGAAACTGCATGTAACAAGATGCCTATGGATACTTGGGATGGTTCGGTTTGGAGCAACGGGAAGACAACTATTTTAAACAGGATAAAAGCTATTGCAATACTGAGTAGTATAGACATTTTTAAATTATTATACTACTGGCATTACTGCCTAATCAGTTACCATTTTTATTTTGCAAGTAATTCTAAAAAATTCTTAGTAAAAACCAGTAGAAAATTGAATTTAATATTATGTTATGTGTTGTTGGTATTTTTCAGGCAAGTCATGCTTATTTCCAATGCCAAAAAGCTTTGTTTCTAATAGAAAACTGGAAGAAAAATAATTACCCACTAGACAGAAAGGGGCTGCTCTCACATTAGGGAATCAAACACAGTCAGGAAAGGGAGGCAGAAAACAAGCTGAAATGACTGCAGCAGTACTGGAAAAGCTCTAGCTATGCAACAGAGAAGGAGAACAAGAGACTGAGTTCTGAGAGCTGCACCTCTTCTCCTTTATTTCTACTCCTGGACCCTTTGATGACAAGGGGGCACAAATTTCAACAGCTCCCACTCCATTCCCTGTACTGCCAGTGCCCCCATTGCTGTCTCCTACCCTGCACATCCCCCAGTCACACACACACAACCACAGAGTGGCAGAGGCTGCAGGACCTCTGGTGTTTGTCTGGTCCAAACCCCTGTTCAAGCCCTGTCACCTACAGCTGGGCACCCAGGCATATCCCAGTTCTGCTCCTAAAGCTTCTCACCGTTTTTGTCAAATGAAATAAAAGACACACACTAGCCAGTGGAAATACCCGGAAAGGTTATCAGATCTTAGGACCAACCGCTTACAAAATGTCCCAGCAGTTCCCATCAGCAACTGTGAAGAAAATCAAGCTTCCAAACATCTACATAATTTAAGTTAAACTAGAATCAGAGGAACACTTGATTTCTTCTACTTGGACTAACCCAGAGCAAGGGAAATGCAGAAGATGCCTCTGCTGATTTCAAACAAACACACTGAGCCTGTGAATCAACTTTAACTGTTCACCATGGCTGTTCACACACTTTTATAGGCAGTTCATGTCCAAATAAATACTGACATCAGGAATAACTGAACAGTAATACGTACAGTAAAAGAGTTTGTCTTTACATTTGAATATATTCTTTCCACAGGAAGACTACACTCACTAAGCAAGGAAAGTTTACAGAAGTACATTCAGACTTGCTTTTTAAAACCGTTTTTATAAAAACTCTACCCAAATGCTCTAACTAAAAGAAATATGCCTGATTATTTATGAAATTTTCTAAGACATCTACAGTTGTCAAACAACATTCTCCTCTAAACGACAATCTTTTCACAGTGTCTACATAAAGTAACTGAAAATTACCCCTCACTAGATTTTTTTATTCTACTTTTTTATACACAGGCCAATTCCACATCACCTCTAAAGCCTTAGTAGCCTACAAATATGTTTAAATAACTGAGCCCTTACTTTTTAGCAAATTCTTTATTTTAGCATTTCTTTCACACTACTAGTTGCTGCAGTAAAAACAGGCTGCAAACAAGGTAGGGATATACCTGTGTTCTCACAAAACATAACACCATCCTCCTCTGACAAACTGCATCAATCACTACAGCACCTGGACAACATACAGCTTTTATCTGTACTTGTTTCCTGTGCAAATATTTCAAAATGCATCAGCAGCACACTGCTTTTCCAGACAGACATTTTCAGAAACACCTGAGCTGTGTAAAATTTTGCAAGTCTGGTAGTTTTAATAAAGAACACAAATGATACTGGTGTGATACATATAAAGCAAACAATAGTGTCTGCTACCTGTACATGCAATCATGAAGTCCACAGCTACATTAGTACTGCCACTCACTTCTGTCCTTGAATACCAAACAAGTCCTTATGCAGAAAAGAATGCCAGGATAGACGGGTCTGTAACGTCGTTTTGTGGGGGAATCAGGGAGATGGTGTCAGTGTTCAAGAACAGCTACTCATAAGTCACACAAGTGCATTTCCTACTAATAGTTTTCTCTTATCACAGGATTATCATGTGGCAAGTAATTAAATTCTTTACATGATAAATCGGTATACTGCTAGATATTTTGATATGTAATTACTAAAAAAGCCAGGGGACACTACAGAGGGTCCAACATAATACTGGTATGCACCCAGTGTCTTGACAACTCTGGGTTAGGCCCAAAAATCCCAACAAATACGGCCAATATTTCAATAAAATCAAATTAAACACAGAAGGATCAGAACGAAGTATGAGATCATACAGGAATTCCTGCATGACATACTCACAGAGGTCAACATGATGTTTCAGATGTGTAATTACTGTAGGATTTTGGAGGGTTTTGAGAGCCTAGAAAACCTTTGTCCACCACACATGCTTTTAGAAAAAATTAAAACAGTATTTACCATAAGAATAATAAACTCTTAAACTTTTAAGTCTACTGGAATTCACTTTATTTTCCAGGCTCCATGTAATTATTTCAAGATCACTGTTATACTACTTATAAAATTTTACATTGTACCTACACACATCTATATATACTTCACACAGTTATGCAACAGAACACAAAGCCCACATAATAGGATGTCTTTGAAGGGATAACAATCACGACAATTAGCACTCCCAAACCAAAAACCCAAGAAAAGAATAGTTTTTTGCATAAAATTGAAAATTCCTAAAATTTGTATTAACTGGCCCTGTGACAATTTGGTATCACAAAACAGGACTAGAATGTATTCCGCGAATGCAAAAAATTACAGCAGACCTCAAAGGTTTAATGAGATAACTGCCAATATGTCCATAATTTGCATGGGTGGGAGGAAGTGTTGCTAGACTGCCTCTGCTATGAAGAACAAAGTAATTCAGACATTGTATAAATCTTATCAAAGACACCATAGTCAAAGCACATGATCAGGTTTGGTAAAAATAAGTTAATTTTTAAGTTCTGTATTAGAAACAAAAAATACTTTTAGTTAAATCTATCTATTTCTGCCTCACAGACGCTGCTGACTGAAGTGACAGCCTCAACTAAGCAAACTGTCAGCCTAAAGAACAAAAACAACGGTTGCCAGCAGCTCAGATTCATGGGCCAGGAACACAGATAAACAGAATGAAGTTATTTTAAATGGGAGAAGCTACATCTCAAAAACTAGCAACAACCAAAGCAGTCAAACTGCGGAGGGAGTGTGCTAAACACTTGAACAACCAGAAATACACTGTGTTCAGTATAGTTATGTTTGCATGAAGGAATAACGCAACGGGAGTGGGTCTGAAGCTTAGTGTTGAGAGATACCAGTTGTTTAGCATAAATTCAGTAAGTTTTAAGTAGAATGTGATATACAGAGTTATAATCCTGTGATTTATGATGTTGTTGTTTGCTTAGCTTTACTTGCTTAGCATGAGTAGCTGGATGAAGCCTCAGGCAGCACGCTTTGAAACTACACCTAGCTATGCTTTCCACTGAAACAAAGTTAATTTTCATAGAAATTTTCACAGTAGGTGGTACAGTGTTTAGACTTTATATGAGAACAATATTGATAATACACGGCTGTTTTGCTTGTTGTTAAGTAATGTTTATCCTGTGTCTAGGTCTTTTATAGTTTCCCATGCTCTGCCAGGGAGCAGGTGCTCCAGAAATGCAAACGAGGAGACCACAACCATCAACTGCAGAAGCTGCAACTCAGCAAGAGCAGCCTGTCTGCACGCACAAAAAAAGAACCCAAAAAGGTGTTATAGTATCCCAGACCAAAAATTACCATCAGACCAAGAGATGCATGCAAGGTACGTGAAGGATGAGTGAGAGGCGGATGTGTAAGTTGTAAGGGTATAATTGCCCATGGATTTCTTTGTTCTGGGTGCCTTTCTGGAGGTACCCATCTTGAGCTGACCTGCTGCTGTACCACTCTATTAAATTATTTAATTTCTATAAATCCAGTGGCTGAGACTCTGCTATAGGAAACTTAGGGTTGAGCCCAAAGAAGACAGAAGCACATCTGAGAGTGCGTGTGTGTGTGTGAGTGAGATGTCGAAAGGGGCACCCATCAGCTCCCTGGAGCTGCCCACTGCAGAAGGACTCCGGTATTAGCACTTAAAGTCTTGGGTGGAGTGTGTGTGTGGCTCCTTGAATGGTGTAAGAATGCCCAAGCAGTGGCTTCTCCTTTAACAGGAAGAGCAAGGACTGCTAAGGGGGAAGTTCATCTGGAGTACACCATCTGGGTCAGTTTCATTTAAAAGGAGGCCAGTCTTGCTCTTTTGGAGAAAGCACATGAAATTGCTTTTATAAAGTGCTGTCTTACTGATCTGAGCTAACGCAGTGATGCACACATACTCTGAGAAGACAACAAAAGGGATACAGCCAGGATGTGTTCTCTATACACTTCGTCCTTTGTGGTACATAGTTTGTAAGTCCCAGAGGAAACAAATTTACTTGGATCTCAGGGATGAAGTAACAAGTTCTGGTTCTATTGGCATTAGCATCATGGTCTCCATAATCTGAGCCTTCCTAAAAAGAGTTAACACGAAAAGATGCAAGCTGAGGGGAAGCTTTCAAACATTAAAACCTGGTTCAGTGACACCGCAATGTTCCCTACCATATTATTTAGAACTGATATTTAAACATAACTCATAGTCCCCAGCAATTCCTGCAGACTATTGCAGAGAGGGCTAAGAAATTCTCTCTGCTACAAAAGCATAGGAAAGACCTCTTCAAACACTAGTAAACATACACCTGCACAAGCAGAGTCCCACTTTCAAAAAACTTTCTTCTCACACCTGACACTGCTGTTCCAGAAAGCATCTTTTACCCAGGGTGCAAGGAGCCAATCCACACACAGAGTTGAGATAATTGTTTCTGACATGTCTGCACAGAGATGGGTGCTGGATGGTAAATCCACAAAACCAGCACACCTGGTTACAGCCAAGAAGCTGTAACTTTCATAATACATAAGTATTCACTAAACTAATTTCTAAATACATGTGTATGTAATAGCTATTGGACAATCTTTTGCCTGCTTTGATTTAAAGGTACAGTGTATTTTAAGCTTATTGCAGCTATTCAGTGGGTAGCTGTCTTCACTTGGAGGTGGGCAGCCTAAGCAGTAGAGGTGTGGTTTTCTCATAATAATGACTTAAATTCATCAAAGCACATGATTTTAGCTGATTTAGCCAGTTTGAGTAAAACTTAAAGGCCACTGGTGAACATGGTATCTAGTCTCTAATTTGAGGTGCCTCTGCTACAGTGATCTCTACTTGTTTCGAAACTATTCCGCAAGACCTTGCCATTTCCCACTTTGTAGGACCACAGAATGTCCTGTGTTGGAAGGGAACTTACAGATCCTGTAGTTGCAATTCCCTGCTGTAGGCAGCAACACTTTTCACTAAACAGGTTGCTCAGAATCCCAAAAAATAAAATAGAGAGATGTTTGGTTAAAATAAAAAAAATATGTATTACAGAGATGCTTTGACTCAGACTTACCCGAGTCCTTATAGTATTTATTGTTATTTTCTATTTATTCTTATATTCTATTTATTGTTGTCTTTTATATGAGTCACTCTGCAAAATATTTTCTTAAACTATTCATCTTTCATCAGTATCAGTGTTGCAGCCTTGAGAAAATACAATGTGTCAGGAACACAAAAGACATCTTTTTTCCCCAAGTGAAAGCATATGTTATTTACCACAATCTTACATAAAAGTTTCAGGTACTGGCTTTCAATCTAGTCCTAAAACTGATTTATAACACTTTAAAGAGATTGAAAACATCTAGGCTCACCTGAAACTCCGAGGAGACTGTTCACCCCTAAACTCAAAAACTAGTTTAAACTCTAATAACATCAAGTCAGCCTGCAGAACTTGGAGCCATTTCAAAAAATAATTATTTTCTAATTCTAAAATGAATTATGTTTTAAATGTGGTGATAGAAGAGTGACTCTTACGCTCCCTTTACAGATAAGATTGTTATGGTTTGTGAAGGGTGTGTGGTGAGCTGGTGAAGTGGAGATGCTTCTGTTTCACTTCTGCTACTGTTCCAAAGAACAGCAAAGACACCACCATCAAACATCAAAAGGGTAACAGCTAAAAAAACACAACCCCCAAACTAAACCTCAGTGAGCTATTCTTGTAACATTTAGTATAGTTGGATTTTCTAACACTTGCCTTGCTTTTTTTTTTTCCATTATTTTGAAGGGTCCCTAGTGACAGAATAGATTTGGCTAACTCCAGTACGGCACTTTCTCAGAGTTCAAAAATGAAATCACTCTAGTGGCATGTAATAAATTTTATCAAACATCATTGTAAATCCAAAACACAGGCTTTTTCATGAAGTATTTTTCAAGACAGATTTAATAGAATATTTTTAAATGGTGAATAAAGAATAATGACAAGACCGTAAACATATCTCCAAGTCGTGGCAGTGATTTCCAAGGGTTTTTTTCTGAGTTATTTCATAACATTTCAGGGTAATAGTGCTGGAAATGCTTTAAACCTTTGCATGCCAATAAATCAAGCAGATGTAATCCTTCTACTGCAGATAAAATGAAAAAAGTCCTGCAGCATTTGAATAAAAAGCACATCCATGTGCAGTTTTCTAGAGATAATGACCCTATAGCTTATTTCCACAGTTTACATGGTTCCACACCTTTTTCCTTCTGCAGTTTGGCTAACACTTCTAAGACACTGAGGGACTGCAACACATTTCTTGTAAAGAGAACATATAAGTATGAAGCACATACTATTGGCGGTTGATAATTAAATTAAAACACCAGAAAGTGCTGGGAAGGGAAAACAACGCTTTGGCAGCCTTACAGACGTTTTGTCTTCAGGGCCGATTACAAGATCTCAGAACTATATCCAGAACTAAATCTTCTAGCTTTATACACTGACTTAATGTACTATACCACATGGCAATGACCCAAATCTTTGAGGAAACATGAGACTGATATATTTTTATTGCCTCACTTTGGTAAAATTATGTCTCTATCTATCATAATAGTGCTGTTATGCCACAATATAAGCATGACAACCTCAGCCTTCTTTAAGTGACTGTTATCAAAGACAATCATCTTTCTTCTGAGCAAAACCAGTCTTTTTCTTATAGAACTATATTGAAATTGTCTACTATTTTGTATCTAAACTTTTTTTTAACGAATTATCCCACTAAGTCACCACTACAGATCCCAAATTTGTTTAGGTTTTAAGCAGAACTTTTTCCTTGTTTACTTCAAGCTCAGTGGGTGGTTGGATTGCTGATTACTGAAGTAAATTCCAACTGAAATTTGCTACTACAGTGAGATGACACTGCAGACATCACCTTTGCCTTGGCACAGTAAAATCCTTTTCTTATCTCACCCCAGCTAACTGCTTCGGAGTTTTTTCACGTCCAGGTGCCGGCAGGCATCATACCAAAGCAAACCAAGAGACAAGTTACCTTGCCTGTCACATGCTGCCTAATGTTCAACACAGACATGGAAAAAACTGTCCTCACAATCATTTTCAGCCTGTTATAAAGTGCAACTTCTGAGTATTACTGCTGCAAGTACTTGGCTGGCTTGCCATGCAAAGAGGCACATGCAGTTATTACTCCAACATAGATTAACGTTTCCACAAGCTACTCAGAAGCATAAAGTTACTCTCAAACACAGGGCAGAGCTACCGTAATTCTTTGACAGTCCTTCCTGCTCACTGGCCTCTACTTTCCACATCCGACTACATAAAACCTTCTGCAACACTTTTAGCAGCCTCTGCTAACCTGCCTTCTCTCTTTTATTAAGGGTACTTTCTTTCCATATGTAAGTTTAACCCTCTTGAATCTCAGTTCCCTGGGATTCAAAGCATCATTTCTTATGGGATGAACAGAGCCTTGCCTATGTCTGAGTGGGTATCAGGTGCAATCAAATATGTGTGATTCAACACAGGAAGGGGAATACCAGTTGCAGACAGTGACATCAGAAAAACAGACAGGCCCAGTCCATTAATACACGGCTACACGGCTGGTTACACTGTAAAAATGTTGGGGTCTTTTTTGACTACGTGATGGCCTACATGGCACCAGGCATGTTGGCATCAGATAGGATTTACTTTCTAAAAGAAGCAGGATAGTTAATGGGGTCCACTAACAGAGCTTTAAAGCAGACCCGAGATCCCCACAACACCCTTTCTCTTAATTAAGCTATGATGGGTGAACTGTTCAGCAGATAAGGAATTGAATGGATGATTGCATCCAGGGGGTTGTGGTCAATGGCTCAAAGTCCCAGTGGGCATCAGTGACAAGTGATGCCCTCAAGGGTCCGTACTGGGACCAGTGTTACTTAGTATCTTCATTAATGACACACACAGAGGGATCAAGTGCATCCTCAGCAAACCTGCAGATGACACCAAGCTGAGTGGTGCTGTGGACACTCCTGAGGATGGGATGACATCCAGAGGGACCTGGACCAGCTCAAGAAGTAAGTGCCCGGGAACCTCACGAGGTTTAACAAGACCAACTGCAAGGTGCTGCATCTGGGTTGGGGCAATCTCAAACTGTGAGGGTAGAGACTAGGAGAAGAAGTCATCGAGAGCAGACCTGCCAAGAAGGACTTGGGGGTGCTGTTGAAGGAAAGGTTGGACATGAGACAACAACGTGTGCTTGCAGCTCAGAAAGCCAATTATATCCTGGGCTGCATCAAAAGCAGCTTGGGCAGGAGTGGGAGGGAGGGGATTCTGCCTCTCTATTCCACTCTGGTGAGACAGAGCCAGAGTGCTGCATCCAGCTCTGAGGTCCCCAGAACAAGAAGGATGTGGCAAGACAAGAGCAGGGCCAGGAAGATGATTAGAGGGAGCACCTCTTCTGTGAAGAAAGGCTGGGAGAGTTGAGGTTGGTAAGCCTGGGAAAGAGAAGGCTTCAAGATGACCTAACTGTGGCCTTCCAGTACCTGAAGGGAGCCCATGAGAAAGATGGAGAGGGACTTTCTACAAGGGCATGTAGTGACAGGACAAGGGGGAATGGCTTCAAACCGAAAGTAGGTTTAGATTAGGTATTAGGAACAAATTCTTCACTGTAAGGGAGGTGAGGCACTAGAACAGGTTGTCCAAGGGAGCTGTGGAGCTGTTGTCCCCATCGCTGGAATTGTTCAAGGCCAAGTTGGATGAGGCCCTGAGCAATCTGGTCTAGTGGAAGGTGTCCCTGTCTGTGGTGAGAGGATTGGAGTAAGATGATCTTAAGGGTCCCTTCCAGTCCAAACCATTCTATGATACCAAAGAACAGCATGTTCTGCACCACTTAATATGGGGCTGTTCTGCCCTTCTCTGCCATGTGACAGTTCTTGAGCTAGAGAAGTTTCCCTAAAGTAGCAAAAGATCAGAGAAGGAAAAACTGCACTGAGACAAGCCACAATTTCTATGCCAATTTCTTCACCAATCTGGAAACTCAAGTCCTAGGTATCACTTTAGCAGTTTCTTATGCTTATGTTTCTTAAAAGCTCTGCAAACATTTTATTGTATTAACAGTGCAAAAATTTCTGCATTCCAGGTATTCTGTAATTGTGAAGTTTATATTATAAAAAAGATACAAGATAATTTATTGCCTAATTGAAAATATTACACACACACACACACACACACACACACACACACACACACACACACACACACATACTTAACTGACCTTGGAGGGATTGAATGGCATCCCTAAATATGAAGAGCCTCTGAATCCACAGCGATTCAAGTTTGATCCTGGAAAAGATTAAAACAATACTCAACTAACTTGTTTTGTTAACACATTCATTATAAACAATAATTCTCTACCGAGATCAAGAACCATTAGTCCAACACTATTCATAACATAACTTTGCATGTGTCTCTCAGTTTCTGATCTTAGTTTGTTATCAATGATTAACTAAAAAAACCAAAACAAACTACAAGCAAACCTAATCCTGATGTAATGACAAAGCACAAAGCATAAATATATATTTTTCTTTAATTTGGTGAAAATATAGCCATTGGATCAGCAAAGAATTATCCTCCATCCTCTCCAGAAAAAAAGAATTGCTCCCCTGGGAAAATGCCCAGAGTTAACATATTTTTTTATTACTCTCTGGATTCCTGCCTGGTAATACCGTCTGTTCCCAAGCAGAACTGTTTTAAAATACTCTGCAGTGTGTTCAAGGGCAAACAAATTGCACTTTTAAGCACACTGTAGCTATCAAACATTTCTGTCAGTGATTCAGTATAATTTGTTTCATATGTCTCACAATACCTGAGCATGTTGCACACAGAAGTGTGAACCACACACTGTCTGAAGTTAAACACAGGATTGCAGGGCTCAGTCCTGCTTTTGCATGGCAAAAACTCAGTTGTTTACTGCTCAGTCTCTGAAAGTAAAAGCCTAATGAATGCTGTAGTTAAACAGCACCTGGGTGTTCTTAAATTTCTTAAATTCTCCGCCCACCCTTTTTTTTTTTTAATTCTTCAGCCTTTAATCTAAAAATCCTCATGGATATTAGGGAAAATTGCACCAGACTAAAAAAAAAATGAATAGTTATAAAGCTGTAAGTCCTAAAAAACTTACTGTATAATGTGGTCTACAAGTTCTTCTGTAATTTATCAACATAGCACCTTCTAATTCTAAATATGTTCTGCATATATGCAAAATTTGAACTAGAAAGTTTTTCTAGCCTAAGAACTTTAACTTGGCTGAAGTATGCAAGTTTCTCTACAAGACCAGTCTTCGGATCTAACTGAAATGGAGTGTAACACCTGCAATTCTCCACTTCCTCCACAGTTCAATCAAAACTACTTTTTAATGACTCTACACATGTAATGAAAGCAACTTCAGCCTTCACTAAAAGCTGATATAGCACAGTCATACCCACAAAGAGGAAACAGAAAAAGTACGTGTAATTGTAGACAAAAAAAATCATAACTGTTTTATTTTGTTATAATCTAAACATTCTCAGCAAAGAACTTTTGTCTGTTTGCTTCCAGAGTCAAATACTTGCATTTCATGTTGCATCAGCCTTTGGAAAGCACAATAAATTAAATTAAAGACTAATCCAAGGTCCTGAAAGACACTGTTCAAAAAAAATCACAATTTCAAAAATGACATAATGTAAATGAATCAGTAAGAAAAGAAGTAGAATTCCAGCCTCCTAAGTACCAAATTCCCAGGCGACATGGTGGAAAAAAAAAAAAATCACCATTCACTTGACCCATTTCCAGTAAAAAAGAATCTGTGCCCTAAGTGATGAAGCAAACTAGAAAACTGACTTTGAAATGGTCCTAAAGTGGAAACCCTTCATCCAGCTATTCTGACCTGCTGCAAAGGAAAACATGCTAAAATTAAGAGAGCTCTGCAGTGGAACAGAACTCAGCTGCTTGCTGCTAGATGGAAGGATTCATCCCAGAGATACTGATCCCCATCCTTTTAGACTGTAGCTTATAATTAATTATCAAGATAGAAATGACAGCATGAAACCCAAGTGTCATGCACTGTTAGTGGGTCACCCTGATAGGCTTCTGAATTCACAGCTACTATGAAAAGAGATTAAAGTACATGAATGAAATCAGGATCCATTACTCCCTTTAGCTCTTCTATTTTCATGTAGTATTTTAAAACCTTTCTTGTACTATGAAACTCCTATCAACTAGAAAACAGCACCCGTAATTTTAAAATGGATTTTTAACTATATTGCTATCAATTTAAAAGTTGATTTAACTCCTTCTGTCAGTACTTCTGATCCCTCATTCTAGACTTCACACACTGGTTCCTAGGAGAAACATAAGACCAGCATGACTCTTTAATGCTCTTACTACTAGAAGAGAAACTTTAAAAGGAATTTTATCCCCTCCTCCAATCCACTAATGTGCATGCAGTATATGCTTCCTAGACCTTCAGTATTACAAGAGAGCTGCTGAGTATCTAGTCACAATACATGAATTAAAAAATAGAATTCTGAGTTGATAAGGGAAGCATTAAAACAGGAAGTGAAAAACACTTTTTAACCAGATGACTCTGGAGCATTGATGTCATGTCTAGAATTTTTTTTAGCATCCTGTGAAAACACAAGTTCAAAATCAAATGGGAACCAAAGGGGATTCAGGGAAAACGACTGTCTTTCAGCTAATGAAAGAAACTTCATAATCTGAAACTTCACCTTCTGTGAAGCCAGTTTTACTACGTTGTTGCAAAGTACTTGTACTTCTTATTTTATGATAGCTTAGTACTACTTGTCAAAACTCCTGCCTCCTTTCCTGACCACAAATGGGCTGTCAGAATCAGAAGTAGAAATTAAATATACCCTAATTAAGAGGGTTTGATCATTGTTTATGTCCCTTGTAAAAAATTGCTGGAGTGACCAGTTCAGCTCCAGCACAGCTTGCTGAAGCTCAGTACAACTGCAGCTATGAAACGGTACCACCTAGTGTTCACTTCCACTGTCGACCTAACTTAACCACTTCCTGAAGGAGTTTAAGACAGAGCAAAAGTAATAAAAATTTCATCAACTGCTTCATAACTATTGCAAGCTGAACACAACCCACATGGAAAAACTTTCACATTTGACAATTAAAGAAAACTGACCCTTTTTCAAAACAAAAAGACTCCATACGTAAATCAAGAACTGAGACTCTCCTATGAAAACCCTATTACTTATGTGTGCTTAGGTCAGACAGTCCTTACGATAGGTAACAGAGCTTCAAGTGATGACCACAGACGACTTATCGTTAAGAGACCTTTTTTTACAGACAGGACATTTTTGTTATTTGTGTTTTATAATCTCTCTTGCATTGAAGGATTAACAACTTTTACCACTACTTCTTCACATTTAGATTACCCATGCATTCCTCTGTCTGCAAGGCTTTTCTCATTTTGCTACGTACAGAAGCAAGGTTACATACATAATTAAAATCTTATTTTATATATATAAAAAAATCACAGTTGTAACACAGGCTGACCCCGTCAACACATCCAGATAAAAATACACTTAAGTTCTTCTTACTGAACTAGGGCTAAAGATGTAATTATTCCTGTAAATCCAAGTACTAGAAGATGTCCGAAGATGCAAAGTTGCATTCTCTAAAATGGAAGTCCATTATACATCCAGATAAATACTTCAAATGCAGCCATTAAAGAAAGTTATATTGGAAGAAAATTCGTATTTCTACTCAAGAAAGTTATGATCAGAAAGCACACAACAGTCAATGGCATTTTATACTTTTTTTTTCAGTACTGACAACACAAGAAGAAATAATCATTATTGCAAATCTAAACCTAGTCTTTGACAGAACTAAGTCACGCAGCATAACAATTTTCAGTCTGCTATGCATGGGTCCTGTGGGTTCAGTCCTACAAATGAAACATGTCTCTGTGTTCTTTTTGGTTCCATTTCTCAGTACAGCAAAGCTAGTGAACCATCCAGCTGTCAAAAAGTACAAATTCCTTCCCTCTCCTTTAGTGGGCTGGCACTGGTACTCCCAACCAACATAGTTCACCAACACAACACAAAGCTTACCTTCTGTTAGATAAATAAATATATGTTTTCTTTGCCACTTCAGCAAGCTCTCAAGCAGGGTCAAACAAATGCCAGTGTTCCAATGTGGGAGGATGGTGGATGAATATGGCCAAGCAGTGTGCCTCCACTGCTTATAATTAGATTATTTGAGTCCAAAGCTCTGGATTCACTCTCTTTTAAAAGTGCTGAACTGGCTTGCAAGAAACGGGGATACATCTTTCTTAAAATGCTATGAGTTGCACTTTAAGATAGTTATAATAAATCTGAAATTCTGTCAATGAGCTGTACTATGAGAGGAAAAACATTAAAACTCTGACATGATAAGGATCTTAAGAACAAGCAGCTAGCTGAAAGAGGGTCTTTTGTGAACCCTTTTCCAATTTCACTAACATTTAAAAAAATACGTCTTAGTCTAAATACATATACTTTCTGGTAAGGCTTGTAAAAGAGCACCACCTTCCTCAAAATGACAAAAGAAAAAGAAAAAAGTAGTTTTTCAAGATTTCAACTTCCTGCAGTGAACACACAAACAAAACAAAAATACGTATTAGCCACGCACCTAAGCAGAGCATTTACTAAAAGTGAAGGAAAGGTAACCATGGCCAAAAACTGTGCAATATAAACCCAAACTATTTACCTCGAGGGCAGTTTGAGGGCAGGGGCCCTTCTAACAAACAGAAGGTGGCAATAAGTTGAAGCATTCAGCTAAAGATGTGTTTCTGTGTGAGGGTCAGCTTGCATATGTGACATGCCATTCCCTCCTAACTAAAACTGGTATTGAGCCAGTCTCTGAAACAGTTGAGCTAAAATTATGTTACCTGAAGAACATAATTTGTTCAAATCACAGTTGCAATAAACCCACAGAAGAATATCATCCTGACAGACCTTAATCTTTATCTTCCTTTAGTGCATTTCAATTAGGCTGACAGAGTATACATTTGCTTTCTTACTTAGCTAGATCAAGATCTCACCACCTTGCGTTAGAGAGCTTTAGTTTCACATAAAAATTTCAAAGACTACAAACCTCTGAAGTGAAGTTTTCTTTAGCCATCAGATACATTACACAGCAGTAAATACAAACATGTTACTTAAAACTACCACAGGATATTGGGAGACCCTATCTAAGAAGTGCTCTAAACCACTAAATTCTGGATTTTCTGCCAGGTTCTGTAATGTCCTGATGTGGTGGGTTGACCCTGACCAGCAGCTGAGCATCCATACAGCCACCCTCTCACTTCCCTCTCCAGTGTCAGGGAAAGAAAACACAGAGAAGGGGGAAAGACACAGGGAGTGAGACAGAGACAGTCGAATAAGTGAAGCAAAAGTTGTGGGCACATGCAAAGCAAAGGAGGGATTCATTCACTACTTCCCATCAGCCAGGCAGGTGTACGCCACTTCCCAGAAAGCAGGGCCTCAGCAGGTATGTTACTCAGGAAGACAAATGCCAGATCCACAAACATCACCCCCTTTCTCCTTCTTTTCCCACGCTTTCATTGCTGAAAATGATGCAATATAGTGTGGAGTATCCCTCAGGTCAGTCCGGGTCAGCTGTCCTGGCTGCGTCCCCCAGCCGTATCTGCTGGGGGAAAAGGAGTGCAGAGGAGAAGAAAAGAGCCAGCCTTGATGCTGTGCAGGCACTACTCAGCAACAGCTAAAAGACTGCTGTTTATCAACACTCTTTTAGTCCCAGGCCCAAAACACAGCAGCTCAGGGGCTACTATGAAAAACAGTGAATTCTATTCCAGCAAGTCTATATACAATAGTTATCGATAAAAATAAACAGGTACTAAGTTTGTAAAGCATCAACTGTTCTGTCTCCCACCCATTGGAAAAATGTAAGGTGCCACGCCCACTTCCCTGACAGTTCTCTAATTAGGAGTTTTGGGTCCCTGACTGTCTCTAGGCTTGGTGGTAAAATAAGACAGACTGACTGTATCAACTAAAAACGAGGTTTTATTCTTCTATCCTCTTTGTCTCGCACGCAATAGGGAGAGGGGAAGTGGATAGCAGCAAGAGAAATGGTGGAACAGCCAATTCTGGAATGCAATGCTTACATTAAGCATATTTATCACAGCACAGGGATCTTTCAGGCTGCACGGTAGAGAGCATGCATGGAATTACTTGGTATACACTTACACACTTTTTTCAAACTTATTCACTCTATTCAAACTTCTTTATACTATCTTGTAACACTCTGGTATTGCCAAATATAAGTCCATATTTTTTCTACGGGTAAGGCTATCGTTAATAGTTCTTTTCTCTCAGTTTTAACTTGGGTTGCACGTGTTCTCTGCATGGTGTCCTTCCACAGAAGTTCAGCAGCTTCTTCTCTCGGTCTCCTGAGTGTCCAAGGCCGTTTGCTGGATTCCATTCTTATCTCTGAGGCCTCTTGCTGGGCTGCTGCACCTGCTTTCCCAGGCCTAGTGCCCGCTCGGTATCCAACAGTAAGGTAGCAGTAGTTCTCAAAATAATTTGAATGTGCCATCTTAAAAAAACGCTTTTAACAAAAAATCAACTGAAGTGCTATAGATAATGGAACCTTTGGAGGGACAAATGTGAAGAGCGGAGAAATTTATTTATTTATTCTGAAAAGAATTACAGAAATCCTCTTTTTGCCCATTTTAGAAATTCAATCACTGACGTGATTAAAAACAAATCCCAAGATTCTGTAAAAATATATTCCAATTTAAAATGCACGTCTTACATTGGTTTTCAGTCCCAGAACCAAACTAAGTAAAGACTTACATCAAATATGATACAGTTACTTTAGATTGCTGAAATGTGTCACTGCAGAAACTGCATTATAAAACAGTGCTATAATTTTAATGTTTAAAACCCAATATTCTACAGAAAGACAGACTTATCAGAATGAATGTTAAAAAAGCAATAGTAAGTTTCTTTAAAAGCAAAGTACTGTGGTTGCTTGTTTGTTTTTTTTACCTGGAAGGATTCTGATCCATCCAGCAGGCACCCATCCCTAACTAGAGATGCACAAGCATTTTGAACCCAAAAACTTCACTGTTGTAGCCTACAAGAGTTTAGATACTTCTTCAAACAGGCCAAAAGAGGGAGTAAGAGCTCTGCTACTGGGAAGCTGCCAATTAACAGGCACTGCACACCCAGGATTAAAAACCAGAGAGTCAATACGTTTTATTGAAAGCAGACATTACAGGAGGGTGGACATTCTCTTCTTCACATTTAGTCATCCAGTATTCAATTTTCTGCTGTTGCCATCATTTGCATTCTATACTGTCTGTTGTCCAGTAGATGAAGTAAAAAGGAAATAAAAATAATGCTGAAGCTTAAGGGGTCAAATGACCAGAAGAGTAGTGTTACTACTAAAAGCATAAGAAGAACAAGAGTTATTACAATGTGATATGAAAATACAGGATTGGAAGGAAGCTTGTTCTTATGGTAAAAAGCAGATTTATTATTCAGAAAGCACAGAATGCACTGCCAAAAGCACCCCCCCCCCCAAAATACTCTCCTGTAGT